>OZ007596.1:187316401-187881401 GCA_963931845.1 Maratus michaelseni
AGAATAATGTAATGTGTGATTTGTGTTTTTTTCGTAAAAAATCATTTAAAAATAATATAGCTATTGAGCAATTTAGAAAAATGTAAAACTTCAGAGAGTTCCATACATTTTAGGTAGCTTTCATTACAAAAAGCTACCTACTGTAGCCGTTCGGAGAAAAGCAATTCCAAAAACATTTGGTTTATTTTCACCTATCATGAGCCCCAGACCCCAAAACCGCCCTCCATTGAAATGTTGATTTATATATATATATATATCCCTATATATATATATATATATATATATATATATATATATATACAGGGTGATTCATAAAAGATGGGCAGAACTTTCAGGGGTTATAGTACACTTAAAGACAAATAATATTAAATAGGAGACTAAGGGTCCCAGACGTATTCCCAAGGAGATAGGGGGCATTAAAGTTTAGGGTCCGAAATTTCAAATGATTATAAAACATGGAAAAATTGGTCGATTCGTTTGCGGTTTTTGCAAAAAATTTTCTTTATGCCAGTATTTTCTTGAAATAAAATTTTAAAGTTCAATTTCAAAAAATGCCGATAGGGGGCGCTTTAGACTTTGGAGTAACAAACAACTATTTTTTAACGTTATTTTTTGTATTTCTTTAAATGATTTCGAAAGCTTAGACTTAAACTTAAATTTTGATCTAAAAATCTGAGTCCTAACGAGTAGTTAAGTAGCGTAAACTGAAATTTGAAATTTGAAACCCTTCTCCCCCCAGAACAAAAATCAGTTATTCCCGATCTTTGTGTCGTAGATTAGGCTCTAACTACTGCCGCGTTTTGCTAAAATTATTCTTTATGTCAGTATTTTCTTGAAAATCAATTTTAAAGAAAATTTTCAAAAAATTCCGATAGAGGGCGCTTTAGACTTTGGAGTAACGAACAACTATTTTATACCGTTATTTTTTGTGTCTCATTAAATGCTTTCTAAAGCTTAGACTTAAACTTAAATTTTCAGCTCAAAATCTGAATCGCTGAGCGTGGTTCAGTAGCGAGGGGAGGGGGTTCAAATTTCAACTTCTGAACATAGTTCAGTTTGCACTACTTAACCATGCCCAACGATTCTGTGCTGTGATACGAGGCAAAAATACAACTTTCGTCATTGACTGCATAGTCGGAATTCACTCATAAAGGCACTGGCACAGTTGGAAACGTCGCTCATGCAAACGTTAAAGCTCCATTCCTGACGCTAGTCACCGGGTGAAGAAGGAAACAGAAAGTATGCAAATGTCAAATGGGGAAGAAGAAGAACACGTATGCAAAATTTCGACACGATTCAGGCATAAAAACCACTGAACGGTGAGTCAAGTGTAAGTCGCTGTAGTAATGAATCGGAAGATGGTGCCCTTCACGAATAAGGAAAAGGCTGAGATGCATTTAATTTACGGAGATGGAAATGGTGCAGAGGCACAACGAATGTACGGAGAGCGATTTCCTAACAGGCGGTTGCCTAACCGCAAAACTTTCGAGCGCTTGCACAGACAGTTGTGTCAGACGGGATCATTTCTCGCTTCCCGGTCGAATGCAGGTCGTGCAAAAAAGGACGAATCAGTAGTTGTTGCAGAAGCTATTCTGGATGTAGTAGCGGCGCAGCCAAGTACAAGTACACGAACAGTGGCTAGCCAGGTGGATACCTCACAGTCCACGACTTGGAGGGTACTGAAGGATGAACATTTGCTCCCGTTTCATGTGCAACGAGTCCAGAAACTGTCTCCAGGGGATTATCCAAATCGTATTGAATTCGCCCGCTGGTTTCTGCAGCAGAACGCGCTAAATCCACATTTTGGACGAACTGTGCTTTTCACCGATGAATGTACCTTCACACGTGAAGGTACATTTAACACACACAATGCACATGTATGGGCGGATGTCAATCCACATGCTACGTATCCACATGCTCATCAGAGACGCTTTTCCATCAATGTTTGGGCAGGAATCCTCGGAGACCACCTAATCGGACCGTACCTTCTTCCTGAACGCCTCAACGGTAAAACATACCTCACATTTCTGCAACATGTGCTGCCAGACCTGTTAAACGTTGTTCCTCCACGCATCCGGCGGGTCATGTGGTTCCAGCACGATGGAGCGCCAGCCCATTACGTACGAGACGTCCGCAACTATCTGGACATCACATTTCCGAACAGATGGATTGGTCAAGGTGGTCCTGTTGCTTGGCCTGCTCGCTCGCCAGATCTTTCACCCCTCGATTTCTTTTTTTGGGGACGATTGAAGGCTCTTATGTATGAGACACCCATTGAATCCCCCGAGGAACTGGTCGCCAGACTTTCCGCCGCTGTAGGGGAAGTGCTCGAAAAGCCTGATGTTTTCGCGAATGTTCGCCGTTCCATTCGTCGCCGTTGTTCTGCGTGCATAACCTCTGGTGGTCACAATTTTGAACATTTATTGTGATTACATGTTAATAAATATGCTTTGGTAACATAATCCTAATTTGTGTCTTTTTACCTCGTATCACAGCACACAATGTGTGGACATGGTAAACTGAACTGTGCTCAGGAGTAGAAATTTCAAACCCCTCTCCCCAGAAACTTAACCACGTCTAACGATTCAGATTTTGGGCTGAAAATTTAAGCCTAAGCTTTAGAAAGCATTTAATGAGACACAAAAAATAACGGTATAAAATAGTTGTTCGTTACTCCAAAGTCTAAAGCGCCCTCTATCGGAATTTTTTGAAAATTTTCTTTAAAATTTATTTTCAAGAAAATACTGACATAAAGAATAATTTTAGCAAAACGCGGCAGTAGTTAGAGCCTAATCTACGACACAAAGATCGGGAATAACTGATTTTTGTTCTGGGGGGAGAAGGGTTTCAAATTTCAAATTTCAGTTTACGCTACTTAACTACTCGTTAGGACTCAGATTTTTAGATCAAAATTTAAGTTTAAGTCTAAGCTTTCGAAATCATTTAAAGAAATACAAAAAATAACGTTAAAAAATAGTTGTTTGTTACTCCAAAGTCTAAAGCGCCCCCTATCGGCATTTTTTGAAATTGAACTTTAAAATTTTATTTCAAGAAAATACTGGCATAAAGAAAATTTTTTGCAAAAACCGCAAACGAATCGACCAATTTTTCCATGTTTTATAATCATTTGAAATTTCGGACCCTAAACTTTAATGCCCCCTATCTCCTTGGGAATACGTCTGGGACCCTTAGTCTCCTATTTAATATTATTTGTCTTTAAGTGTACTATAACCCCTTAAAGTTCTGCCCATCTTTTATGAATCACCCTGTATATAACCATAAATGAAACATTATCATAACACCAACTTAAACAATGAAATAATAATTAAGTATGTAATATTTAGTTGACAATGAAAGATTCCACAACACACTGAATATGGAAACAAAAACATATTAAAAGAATAAGAAATTCAATTAAAAATTGAATAAATGGAATTAAATGAATGAAATGAAATTAAATTTGTGGAATTTAGACAGAATTATCAAGTCCCAAATGCCTAAATACCACAAATGAAATGAAATGAGAGGTTTCATCATCATATTAGCCATACATTGCTAAAGAATATGATTTTGGGAATACCTGTTCATAAACAATGAATCAAACCTGTGAAAAAATAAAAAATAAATACAATATTAAAAAGGAAAGAGGCCATAACTATAATATACAGATAAAACATGAAATAGAGTCAGAAAGTATAAAATCCATTATGATTAAAAAAAATACCTGTGCACCACAAGAACCACACATGAAACACAACCAAAACTAGGGAATGAATTGCAAAAAATCATTACATGTTGCCAAATTTAGAAATAGAAAATGCTTTACTATGTTGCCAGAAATGATGTTAGAATAATATGAATATTGTAAAGCAAACAGGAACATTAGTGCTGCCATCTATATTGGTAAAAATGAATATAATCTGAATAAAAAGTATTGGATGAAAATTAATGTTTAATAAATAAACCAAATTGCTATCTGAAATGATAGCAATTATTTAAATAATAAATAAATGAAATTAATTAATAAATGGAATATCTAATTACATTAAAGTAATGGATGTATTAATGAATAATTCTATGTTAAAAATAAGTTGTAAGATGAAAAAATTAATAATTAAAGCAACATAAAAATATATGTACCATTAAATGACAAAAACTATTAAATAACTGTGCCATATATATATATATATATATATACATATGTATGTGTGTGTGTGTGTGTGTATATATATATATATATATATATCATCTATGTTATGCTGCAACTCTCTGATTTTTTAACCAATTTGGATGTGACTGAGTATATGTATAGGACATACCAAGGTGTTCACTGAGTTCGGTGGCCAGCTTCATCCATGATCTTGTTTCAAAATGATGGCAATTATTTAAATAATAAATAAATGAAATTAATTAATAAATGGAATATCTAATTACATTAAAGTAATGGATGTTAAAGCAACATAAAAATATATGTACCAATAAATGACAAAAACTATTAAATAACTGTGCCATATATATATATATATATATATATATATATATATATATATATATATATATATGTGTGTGTGTGTGTGTGTGTGTGTGTGTGTGTGTGTGTATATATATTACCATTAAATGACAAGCCAGTTGAACATTTTTAAAATTTTAAACATTCAAAAAGATGTACAGAAATTATAAATTGAAAACAACTCTCAAATAAACTTAACTTTTATGAAAGTCTCAAAAACATAGCTTGAAAATTCTGATAGCGATCGTCGATAGAATAAGCTCGAAATTTGCTGATCAAATATAGAATGAGAGACACTTCATTCTTATTATCAACTTTGATAAGCTAGTACATTTGGATACAACCCCTCATCTTTTTTGCTTCCTCATGGGAACAGCGAATTTCGAGCTTATTCTATCGACGATCACTATCAGAATTTTCAAGCTATGTTTTTGAGACTTTTATAAAAGTTGGTCTATATATTTAGCTAATATATTATGCACAGTATATTTTGATTGAATTCGCGCATGCGCAGTGAAAAAATATTTAGTAAACCTGCTCATTTTTCATGCAATTATTATTTTTTTTAATTCTGATTACAGGGTATTATGTATAATTTTGTTTGTCATATTTTCTGAAAATAACTTGTTTTTAAATTAAAAACTCTCCAAATTATAAGCAAAAAACTTCGTAAAATTTGGGACCGTTTTTATAAAAACCTGAATTTCTCTTCGAGTATATATGCTATCTTCATAAAAATGAACTCAAATTATTACAATAAGCCTCCTAAGCGTGTGATACCGTTTCAACGCTTTTGTGATATTGGTTTTTACAGGGTTATCAAAAACGTATTCGTTTTTCTTCAATTTGTTGACGGCCCCTTATGGGGTTTCAAGAAAAAATTTTCTCGGAAATATATGACGTTTATCATGTTGTTTACACTCCTAAAGTTTCAAGATAATTCCTCATGTATCTTTCCAGATATTTAACAAATTATAATAAAAACAACTGCGTCTAATAATTTGGCCAGGGACTGTACTGTAACTTTCATATTTACGCACCGATATGAATGTGAGTGATCATGTGTACAGAACATACCAAGGTCTCGATCGAGTTCATTGGCCAGATTCATGTGCCATCTTGTTTCAAAATGGCGGCCAATTATTTTTTTTATTTCAAAAAGATGTATAAAAAATTTATAAATTGAAAACATTGTTTCCGTTAAATGTTATATCATGATACAAAGATCCCGGAGCATTTTCTGTATTGGCTTTATCTTAAAAAATGGCTGAGATATGGCAGTTTGAAATTCTAAGGTGGCTGACATTTTGAAATAGTCGGATTTTTGTTATACTCTAACTCTCATGCTGAAATTCGCATTCAAATTCAGTATAAACGAAAACCTAGATTGAATCTTCTATAATCGGGTTCCAAGCATTTTGGCTTCGAGTGTTTGAGTAACATGAGTTGAATTTTTAACAAGAACGAAAAATCATACGTCAAGCACACATTATGAAACACTTTACAACACAGCCAGAAAACTGTAACGAAATTTCACCATTAAATAGGGTGAAAGAAGATAGGTAAGTAAACAGTTTGGAAAACATATAACGGATTGAAAAATACAATTTTCGAAATTACCTTCCATTGTCACAAAAGTAGTCGAATTAGTTTTTGCAGCTCTGTATAAGATCAGATGTGGATATATAGTATGGTAAAATTTAGTTCAGTTAGCATATTCACAATTAGCAATTTCCGCCAATCGATGGAAATATATTCGAAATCTTTTGAACAGCTCTGCATATTATCTAAAGACTTTTGTACACACCACATACTAAGCTAAAAGGCACCTTAAAACTCACTCGCAGCAATTACAAACCGTAAAAGACAATGTATCTTTTTCTTTGTGTAGCCCTGTATATGAATTTATTTAGATTCGACAAACTTCTATTAGTCTACTAAATATAGTTCAGCAGGAAAATGCGTAAACACAATTAAAAACTACCCTTAAGCAATTCACTCCCATAGTCTGTAATACATACGAATTCCCTTGTGTAGCCCTGTATATGATCAACCTAGTTTATAAACACACACATACTATGAGAAAATTTAGTAAAACCTAAAAACGCAAACCAAAGTTGAAAATGCACTTATCACACATAGACTGTAAATATCGCACATGTACTGTAAACAGTATATTTCGTGTGTTCCTGTAAATAAACGCAATGCACACAAGAGAGCAATTCATAGTGCATCTGAGTAATGTATATAATTTTCATTATGTTTGAAATAATAAAATATCACTAAATTACACTGCAAATGATTTTTCCCCATAGAACGATGTGTAATAGAATTATTTTGTTTGACCCTGTAAATGAATAATAAATGCTTTGCACGCCCCTATTCTACAAAAAACATGTTTTAATGTGTTTCATAAATATATATCAATTTCATTATGTTTTAAATGACGTAGCGCCATCAAAATGCACTTTAAACGATTATTTCCCATTGACTGTAATGTAACGAATTACTTTTGACTGTCCCTGTAAAAAAACTATAAGTGCTACACACTTCTGTTGAAATAGGGAACATGCTATAGATAACGATAATAACATATAAAAATTTCAGGACAATCCGAGCACATTTACGGGAGTTAGAGCAAGGACAGACGGCAGACGTCTAAATGGACGGACGGCCAGACAAACCGAAGTCATTAACACTTTTCAACTAGGTTGGAAAGTGTTAAAAACATGGACTATGAAAGTTACATTTTCCTCCCAGTGCAGGCCGGAAGAGCTTTACTCGCCAGATTCTTGAAAAATGCCAAGTGGTATTCGTTGGCCTATTTTCATTAGAGGAATTTTACTGCCACAGATAATTCAGAAATTACTAATTAAGCCACACTAATCAAGCAAATTTCTGTAATTACTATATGACAGATATTGCAATTTTAAAACTTTTCTGTTCCTGCTCACATTAAAATTTCAAAATCTATAAAAACTGTTCTATGAATGCATTTGTGCCTCTAATGTAACAGCCATGTATAATTTCAAGTTACTATCCCTAACAATTTTAGATAAATCATTGTTTAGAAGGTTTTTAGAACTTTTTCAGCTTATTTCACTTTTTTAAATTTCAATTTTTTTTATACAAACCATTTTTAGCGAGCACTGAAATCTTAAAAATAGCCACCATGCCAAATTTCAATTTCCTATACCAGCAGCATCACTAAAATCGCAATTTTGGAATATTTTTTAGTTTCTCACCTGCTTTAAATTTCAAATTTTGTAAAAACTGTTCTGTGAAAGTATTTACGTATAAAAAATAACAGGCATGTTAAATTCTAAGTTTCTATCGCTAACAATTTAGAAAAAAAACATAATTTATAACGTTTTCCACTCAGTTTACACCTTTAAACTTCGAGTTTT
Source organism: Maratus michaelseni (assembly GCA_963931845.1). Lineage (NCBI taxonomy): Eukaryota > Metazoa > Arthropoda > Arachnida > Araneae > Salticidae > Maratus > Maratus michaelseni. Next base: position 187,324,319 of record OZ007596.1, read on the forward strand.
TAATAGACTGTTTATACCGAGCGTCTGCATCTTAAAAGTTACAACTGTATTAAATTTCCAGTTTCTAACCCAAATAAATCTAATTAAATCATAATGTAGAACGCTTTTAAACCGTTTTCCGCTCATTACCGCCTGTTAGATTTCGATTTTTTTAGAAAACGGTCTTCGCGAGCATTTGCATTTTAAGCGTAACCACCATACCAAATATACTAAGTTTCTATACCATCTGTATCACATAAGTTGCAATTTTAATACGTTTTTTTTTTGCTCCTGTCCTTTTAGATTTCACATGTTTAGAAAACTATTCTGGGTGATCATTTACGGGAGTAACATCCAGGCGAAATTTTAAGTTTCTAGCCTTAATGGTTCCAAATAAATCGTAATTTAGAACGCTTCTCGTGCATTTCATTCTTTTAAATTTTGATATTTTTCAAATTTTACTGTGCAACCAAATCAGCAGCCATGTAAAATTTTAAGTTTCTACCCCTAACAATTCCATAGTAATTACAATTTAGAACGCTTTTTAAACGCTTTCCGCTCATTTCACCTTTGAAATTTTGAATTTCTTTACAAACCATTGTTAGCGATCAATTGTATCTTAAAAGTAACTACCATGCCAAATTTGAAGTTTCTAATCCTGTTAGTAAAAAAAAATCCTAATTTAGAACTTTTTTTACTTTTACACACTTTTAAATTTCGATTTATTTAAAAAAAAACTGTTCTGTGTGTGCACTTGTGTCTTAAAAAGTATCAGCCATGTTAAATTTCAAATTTCTGTCTTTAACATTTCAATAGAAATCGTAATTTAGAACAGTTTTCCCTCATATCACTCTTTTAAATTTCAATTTTTTTTAAAGACTGTCCCTAGAGAGCATGTATATCTTATAAGTTACTATCTTGCGCAATTTCAAGTTTTTAATCTCTTCAGTATAATAAAAATTTTATAAACAATTTTAGAACGTTCTTCGCTCTTGCAACCCCCGAGGGTAGTGACACTGACATAAAATATAACCGGTGTTAGAGCACAGACTGTCACTATTAATTTGCGAGCATTACGTTTAAAATCGGTTCGGTAGTTTCAAAGATTCCATAGAAATTGTAATTTAGAATGTTTTTAGAACGCACTTAGCTCATTTCATCCTTTTAAATTTCAAACTTTTTAGAAACTGTTCTTAGAGAGCATTTACGTTGTATAAGTAACTAACATGCCAAATTTCAAGTTTCTAGTTCCTTCAATATAAAAAAAATCGAAATTTTAGAAGGTTTTTCACTCTTACACCCCCCTGTGGTAGTGGCACTTACATAAAATATAGCCTATGTTACAGCAGGGACTGTTATCATCAATTTGCCACCATCACTTTTGAAAATGGTTCTGTAGTTCCAGAGATTTCATAGAAATTGTAATTTAGAATGTTTTTAGAACGCTTTTCGCTCATCTCACCCTTTTAAATTTCGTTTTTTTTTTCTTAGACAGCATTTACATCTTATAAATAACTACTATTCCAAATTTCTAGTTTCTAGTTCCTTCAGTATAAAAAAAATCAAAATTTTAGAACGTTTTTCGCTCTTGCACCCCCCTCCCCTGGGATAGGGGCACCGACATAAAATATAGCCTATGTTACAGCAAGGACTGTTACCATCAACTTGCCACCATCACTTTTGAAAATGGTTCTGTAGTTCCAGAGATTCCATAGAAATTGTAATTTAGAATGGTTTTTAGAACGCTTTTCGCTCATCTCACCCTTTTAAATTTCGATTTTTTTTAGAATTTGTTCTTACAGAGCATTTACATCTTATAAGTAACTAACATACCAAATTTTATGTTTCTAGTTCCTTCAGTATCAAAAAATTAAAAATTTTAGAACGTTTTTCGCTCTTGCACCCCCTGGGGATAGTTGCACTGACATAAAACTTAGCATATGTTGGAGCAGGGACTGTCGCCATCAATTTGCCACCATAAGTTTTGAAATCGTTTCGGTAGTTCCAGAGATTACCCCCTACAAACAAACAAACAATCACACAAACAATTGTCATTTCTTTATAATATTAGTATAGACGACATTTCTTAAATGTGTTTTTATCAATAATTGAGCTACAAAAAAATATTAATTTGAAATGTTACTTGTGCGAAACATTAAATGTATTTAAGCAAGTTACAAAAAGATAAAAATTGCTGGTGATTTACCGACAGATCCTACTAAAGGCCAGTTGCACATGTCAATTAAAAGTTTATCATCCTACATACAGAAAATCAGGTGTGGGGTTCACCTTTACCATCACTCATTAATTATCTGTAGGGGCTTCAGATTGCAGAAGACTCCGTGATCGTTTCCTAATTATATACTAGAGAATTATTTATCTAAAGAAAATAAATTGTTGCGTTGTGTGTAGAGTATCTAATATATGGCAATTTGGTTTTGGGATGGGGTGTATAGAGTTCCATAAGACACTTACCAAAATAACCCTACAGATAATTTTTAAGTAAAACCTTCGAAAATTAAAGTTCAGAAAGTACTAGAGAAATATTTAGGTTTTTAGAAGTAATTATGCAAACACTAAATTAAGACCACATTTTTTAAACTAAAAACACAATTACTTTATTTACATTAAAAAAATAAAACATATAAAAAAAACATAGTAAGGATATATAAATCAATCGTTTTTTTTCCTTTACAATTTACTTTAAACATTAAGCATTCTTAATTACTATATGATCAAGTTCTCCTGCCGAACAAAAATTACAATTCAATTCGAGCGGTACAAACACAATGGGGTTGGTAATTATATAGGAAAACATCATACCTGAGTCGTTAAAAGACAGACTCACTCCAGTTATTATGGGATTCACTGGTTCCAGGTCAGACACAGATGCAGGCTAGGGTAAGTGACTCCTTATGGGCATACCCTCATCGACAAGCCCGGTTGCATTTTTCTACAAGAATTATGCAGCACACTTGCACCTTATTTTCCAACTCTAGCACTCTACTAATTCTTTTCGACCGCTCTCATTCACTTTTTTTTATCGACTGTCATTTTCTCCAAGTTCTGGCTTTTTTCTCCGTTGGTGGTGGCATCTCCCCTCTACTTTTGACTTTTTTACGACCTGGTGCCTAAATGGCCCAGTGTGTCAATAACCACACCTACCTTCGCTGCTCATAGGAGAACTGTTCGGCCAATGACCACAAACTATCTGGCCCCCTAAAATTAACCAGGCACCAATGTGTCTACTCTGAATCCTCTAGCTTCGAACTCACGGTACCACACACGAAGTGTGATTGATACTCCTCATAAATTTACAGTCATAAAAACTTCACAACATGGTCCCAGTGCACTTTTTTTCGCCAGACAGCGCTCATAAAACTGTCTGTCACTTTGTTAGCTAAATTTATACCAACCATTGTACCGCTCTGAAGTCTAAATAATTACAGTGTAGCATAAACATGTATATAAAAAAAACACAGTAATTACTAATTATACTTATATATATATAAATGCAAGGAGAAATATTTACTAATTATAGAATTTAAAAAAAGAAGAACACTCAATATTTACATATACATGTCTAAGTGTGTAACACAAAAAAACGAGGTGGTGAATACTTTCCACCATCTTCTTCCCCCGAATGCAAATCAGTTGAAAGTCCACGTAAAACGTGGAAAATTTGAACTGTAGAACCCCCCCCTCTCAAAAGTCCACGTAGTAGCACCACTCCCACAAGTAGTACTTTACTCGGCTAGATACTACTCTAGAGATATAGAAGGGTTCTTGTATCATGAAGAAAAGTTTATTTTACTTTCGCTGAGAATGTCCAGAGGGAAAATACAGACTCTTAGTATTTTGTAGCAGAATGTTCACCGATCAGGAACTGTACACAGAAAAAAAAGTTTTGTCGTAGTATAAGGATATCCTTTGATGCCAGTCCATAATTCAAGGGTGTTGCCTTGATCTTGCTTGTCTGCAAAAATGTCAGATAACTCGACACTTTCGTTGAGTCCTCTGGATCTCCATTGTGGAATCCAGCTCCTTGTCATTTGATTACCAACCTTTATGTATTGTACCAATAGTTAATATTTTTTAGAATTAAAAAAAAAATGTTCCATAAATATAGAACTAAATTCTTTAATTCCAAAAAAAAAAAAAAAGAGAGAGAGAGAAAATTTATATATAAAGTAAACAAACGAATATTTTGAGAAATATTTTAGTTATGTGCAAATTAAAAGGCATATTAATTACAGTAATTACTAATTATACTTATATATATATATATATATATAAATGCAAGGAGAAATATTTACTAATTATAGAATTTAAAAAAAGAAGAACACTCAATATTTACATATACATGTCTAAGTGTGTAACACAAAAAAACAAGGTGGTGAATACTTTCCACCAGTATGGGAACTTAAACATGGGATGGCCAAGCTTTATGGTCCGGCAGCCATTTAAGTGACGTCAGACTTCGCTGGCGTATTAATAGCGTAATGAAATATTAAAAAATAAAGACTTACAACTTTTCTGAATCCTAATGAAATGTATATCTAATTGGAAGATAATACTTAAATTAAGTAATCTACTGGTTCTCCCATACAGTGCGCATATATACAGTCATGATTAAACAAAGAAAACAAATAAACAATAGGTGACACACGTGTAAAAATTAAGTAAAAACCCGAATAAAAACTCGATATTTTTTCAAAAAGTACCCGCAATAAACAAATTAACAGTTACATTTTAAATGCATTAGAGGATAACATCATCCGATAATGCAGTATTTTATTTTTGTGGCAACACTGATTTGAGAAAACCTTTCATTTCATTTATGAAAACAATATCGATCTAATTTTTAATTAACAGCTGTTTTAAATTGAAAAACATGTTTTAAAAAAATGCAAGTGTAGTATGTCAGCAGCCTGTTCAAAATCCTTTTATATGGCATCTCATTTACCGTTCTGCGATTTGTATTTTCTTAGAAAAAGGGATGTTTACAACAGAAATAATATATACGATATGCATGAATACGGATTGTATACAATGATTACACAATTAAACAAAGACGATTTTACTACGAAGTTTGATTGTTGTATTGCTAGGATGTTAGACTGTTCATTGAGGCTTCATTTGTAGTGTTTGCCGACCATATTTGAATTGTAGGTGTTGTTTCGCTTGGGAGTTAAGAAAATAAAATATTTTTTTCTGGCTTGAAGATTATTCATTTAACTTTCTGGCAATTCATCTATCTTCAGTCTCATTACAGTTCAAATATCATACATTTACTGAATACTGTTTCCACGTAATACCAAAATTTTAACTCCAGCAAAGTCGAAGAAAGAGGTACGTAATTATGTTTTTTTTTTAAATCAATACGGTACACAATAATATACAAAAAAAAAATCCCTGACGGCTCGGCCTACAGGCAAAGGTAGATTTCGAAGACGCAGACCGTGGGGCGCCTGTTTGTCGGGAATTGCGGAAGAAATTACCTTTTTACGATGATGCGGCAGTTGGAACCGCCTACTTCGAAACCTAACTTGTTTGCAGGCGGAATCGGCAGGGATTTTTTTGTTTTTAATTTTTTTTTTTTTTGCTATAACGGTTGGTCCTATAAAAAACTTGTCAATATAAAAGTTTTAAATAATATTAAGAGGATTAATAATAAATTCAAGCGGATTTGAAATCTTGAGAATTGGCGAAGTTATGAATTTTTTTCCTTCTAAACCCCCCTCCCCCCCCCCCCTTAAGGCAATTTTTAATTATATCAAAAATCAGTCATACATAAATTTTCGGCCCTTTTCCTAGAAGTAATAATAATTTCAAACGGATTCGATACGTATCATAAGTAAGAAATTATGAGTTTTTTTCTGTTTTCACAAAAAGCCCCCCCCCCCCCTTGGTTCGATTTTGTCCATTAACGAACTTGACCGAGACTGTATGCCCCTTGATTTTATGTATCAGTTTCGAAAATATGCGGGAGTTGGAACCGCCTACTTCGAAAAATAACTTGTTTGCAGGCGGAGCCGGCAGGGATTTTTTTTGTTTTTAATTTTTTTTTGGCTATAACGGTTGGTCCTATAAAAAACTTGTCAATATAAAAGTTTTAGATAATATTAAGAGGATTAATAATAAATTTACGCGAATTTGATATCTTGTGAATTGATGAAGCTATGATTTTTTTTCTTCTAAAAACCCCCTTTTTCCCCCCCTTGGGGCCATTTTTAATTATATCAAAAATCTGTCATACATACATTTTCGGCCCTTCTCCTAGAAGTAATAATAACTTTAAACGGATTCAATATGTATCATAATTAAGAAATTATGGGGTTTTTTCTGTTTTCACAACCCCCCCCCCGCCCCCATTTCCTCCCCCTGGTTCGATTTTGTCATTTAACGAACTTGACCGAGATTTTATGCCCCTTGATTTTATGTATCAGTTTGTAAAAGATTAATTCAGAATTTTTCTAGTTATCGTGGTCAGAAAAAAGTGACATAGATAGATAGATAGATAGATAGATAGATAGATAGAGTTTTGAACTGGGGGTGGTTTTGGGTTCTGGGAGTCATGATCGGCGTAGATCTGCAAAAGTTTTTCAAAATTTCCAACTTAGGTGAGAATGTAATAGGTAGTATTTCTTACGAAATCTACCTAAAAGTGGTACGGTGTGAAATAGAGTCTAAATGTGTATCATTACATTTATATTTATTGCATAACAAGTAATATGTTTTAAATGTCATTTAATATGCGTTTATGACTCTGCAACGTGGGCACCTATAGACAGGGGTTAATGTTATCACCTCATCACGACATAAAGCAGCCACAAACAGTCCTCCGTTTTATCAGCTTCTTGGATTTTTTAAAGCGTTATACAATGCGAAACGTTGATAAATCGATGCTCCGAAATTCAGAAACAACTATCATGAACCAGGCTACTGAATATATCGGTGTAGCATATAAAATTTTACTCTGGCTCACTAGGTGTGGTATACAGTGAGACGAATAGTAGTATTATTTTAAAGTAATTTTTTTCTGTTTCTATTCATGTTTATTAATTAATCCGGTATGCGAGATGCTCACTGTAATGATATTTGTATATTCAATGGCTGAAACTTCTTCTGTCAGTGATATCCAGTTCATAATTAATGATTTTGAAAATATGTTACACCTTGTAATATTCTCCACTGCATACATACTTACATCCATATACGAATTAATACATAATACACTGGCCTCCAAAAGTTAAGGTACAACCGGTTTTTTGCGTCTAATTTGCAAATGAATGAATATAGAAACAACTAATTTGGAGGAAAGGTGCGCTAAACTGTTATTTATTAAATGCGACAAAGAAATTTACTTAAATTAAACGTATAAATGAAATTACAACAAAAAAGCACTCATGATGGAAAATTCCATTCTTGGAGAAATCAATACATCGCAGTATTATGCAGCAAAATGTGACAGAAACATTAAAAAACTGGTTCTAATACGGAATATTTCCACACCGAACTTGAATGCATTGGCGGCATCGACTTTCCACGCTCTCAATTAAATTGTCGGACACCGAAATAGGTAACGCTGATTAGACTTGGAGTAAGTCTTGTTCCAGCTCATTTAATGGCCTTGAGGAGGACTTAAAGCCGCCACCTGTCTTCCAAGATAGTCCCAAAGATGTTCTATCGGATTCAAGTCTGGAGAGTAAGCTGGCCATTCCATTCTCTCCAAACCGTGACCCTCAAGATAATCCTCAACAACCACAGCTCGGTGTGGTCTCGCATTATCATCCTTTAGAATGAAATCATTGCCAATAGCATCGGCATATGGGCGCACATATGAATCAAGGATCTCATCCCGATATCTCGCACCAGTCACAGTTCCTCCATGGAACACATGCAGGTCAGTGTGGCCTCCGAGTGAGATCCCTGCCCAAACCATAGTTCCACCGTTTGTGTACCTGTGTGTTTCGACAGTGTTTGATTGACGGTATCGAGTGCATTGTTCTCTCCAGATCAGAAGACGTCCTGAATCGCTCTCCAGTGTGGATCTGGACTCGTCTGTGAAGAATACAGAAGCACACTGTTGTCTGGTCCAGGAAACATGTTCTCTTGCCCAACATAAGCGGGCCCTTCACTGTCGTCTGTTGAGGGGGACACACACAACTGGTCGCCTTACATTGTGACGTCTGACCTGCATTGTGAAGACGTCTTCGCACCGTAGTAGCGGAGATTCTTCTCCCTGATGCTGCAAAGTTGTCTGCAATGAGTTGCGGCACAGTAGTGCGTCTTCTCATTCGGGCCGAAAGAGCTAGAAACCGGTCTTCTGCAGGTGTTGTAACATGTGGGTGGCCAGGAACATGTCTTCTGGATACAGAATCTTCGGATTCATACTGATCCCAGAGTCGTTGGACTACACTGCGAGACACATTGAGCCGTCTAGCAGTATCGGCCTGTGACAACCCCATTTCCATTCATCCTACCTCCCACCACCTTAATGAATCTGACAAACGACTTCTTCTAGAAATTTCTAGACTCTACTGGCTGTTGTGAACAAAACTGACAACAATAGTTCGAATACAACAAAACTTACACGCGAAATTACGAAAGCTTCGTAATTGCATATTTTTCTCTAATTCAAAAATACCTATTCTTTTCTATAAAATAAAAGTCGTAGCTGTAATTTTCGCGTAAGTTTTTTTAAAGCTTATTATTGTAGATCATATAAACTATGAAGTTTAATCTGACTGCCATTTTTTGTCTGATGAGCTTCGATAAACATGTTGTACCTTAACTTTTGGAGGCCAGTGTACTTACATACATACTTACATCCATATAGGAATTAATACATAACATGCATATATGGATTAATACATATATACATACATATATGAAATAATGCATGCATACATACACAAATACACTCATACGTACGAATACACCTGAATACACACTTACATACAAACATAGATAAAAGAATATTAAAAGAATATATATATATATTTACGAATACATGAAGTAAAATATTTCACGATTTGTTTGGCGATTAACCACGTCCATGCAGTTAAGTACACTTTATTCTTAAAATTCATCGAAAATGCTCATTAAAGAATGTTTTATTTTGTAAAAGCGTACTTAAACATTTCTGTACTTTTTATTAAAAAATTACATGCCGTATCGTTAAATAAAGCTGGTAAAATAACTTTTTCAAAATAAAAATATACCACAAGCGTAAAAGTTTCACTCACTTGTTTCTTTGTAAAATAAACTACTTTTGCATCAAGCAACGAGTCATTAGTTATGAATTAGAAGCCATTAAAATGATAACTCGTTTAAGGCCATAATTAATGATCACTTACGTATATGTTTCAATTAATTAAAGCTACAAATCTTCATTATAACACTATTAGTAGACATGAAAACATTTTCATGAATTAAAAAAAATCCGAAAAAGTGATGAATAATTGGAATTGTGAAAGATTATAAGCGGCTGCCTATCGGTGTTTGAACTTTGAACAATCATGTGACAAGAAATTACATCAACCTGTTAGATGCTGTGTAGAGTATCTTAGTACGTCTGACGGAACATTCTCACTGATGACAGTCGTTACGCTAAACGTTTGTATTCCTAGCTGCACTGGCGCCTCCAGTGGCTGAGAGGCTCTGCTCTTAAAGTTGGTAGACGGGAGGTGCTGTGTTCAAACCCCTGTCGTGCTCGTCGACCTAACCGTTCGGAGTTTTCCGTGGTTATCTTCGAACCTTGCCGTAATTACGGGTTAGAAAGATCCCCACGGATCCTTTAGAAAGATCCCCACGGAGGGCACTCCCCCCCTAGGGCCTATATCCCACGTGTTGATAATTGGCCGTCATAAATCAACCCAACTCAACCCTAGCTGCACTGATAATTGCTTTCCGCCAATCTACGAGTTACTAATATAACTAAACTCTCCTTTGATGATGGTTAATGTCGTTTCTTTGGCAGTAAAGTATTGGTTATTATAAATCCTTTGTTTTGGGTGGTGTTTTTTGTTGCATTTTCATAAAAAAATTCATCGTGTTACTATACAGGGTGTTTGTATACAACTGCACAAACTATGCAGAACAATAATTCTAGTTATGAATACTCAAAAGTCGCCTAATACACATAGTTTCCGAGAAAAAGGCTACAAATCATGGGACACTCTATGTTACTTAAGCTGCCATTTATGCCGAATAAACTTTTTTAAGTGTGATTAGACTTACAACTTTAAATGTCTAAGGACTCAAAAAGTATTTTTCTTTATTAAATCGAGGTTCTAAATAGCGTTTATTAGACTATATCTCAAATGTGAGGAAAACATGAAAACTTTAACATAACTTTTTATTAAACTACATTCTTAGGGTTCATTTCTACTATATATATATATATATATATATATATATATATATATGCATCGATATTTCCATATTGATATTTATATTTGGATTTACAGGATACAATTAGTCAAAAGAACCAAGGGTAACCAGGATAGAATTTATCAAAAATATAAGCTTTACAGTTACAAAAGGATTTCTAATGAAATAAACAATGTATAAAATTTTACACTCTTTAATAAAAAGCTATGCGTTGTTGACGACTGGAATTTTCAATAATCGTTGCCACAAATTAATCTCGGAAAATAAAACATTTGAAAAAATTAATAGCTCGAAAAGTATCTGTCAGAAAATTGTTAGACAAACTTCGTTAGAAATGTTAAAAATCGTAGTTTCATTGATATAAATTTCAAATCTAATGATTATGCCGTTTTTCAAATATTGAATTTTAAAACATACCAAATTTCACAATGGAATGGAGCACCATAGCGAAATCTTCATGCATAAAAAGATAATGATAACGGCCATGTGTCTTGACGTATACTGGCGCACGAGTAACAAATTATAGTACAGAATAGTAAGCCTTACTATTCTGTTAAAATATGAAAGTGAATTATGATGCCACGAGTGTGTGATTTTTATTTAATTTTAATATAATAATCTTAGAAACAAGGTTTTGGAAAAAAATTTAGAACATTTCGAACTAATAAATTGGCCACAACTGTATATTATTTTGAGTTTAAAAGAGGAAAGGTAGGGGAACGCTTTATATTATTTAGGTTTCCTCAGGAACTTTTGGTCAGAATTGAAAGTTTAATATATCAAAACGTCAGAAAATAAATCGGCAATAACTCTAACGACTGTCCTTCAGTTCGTTTGGATATATTTTCAATTAAAAATATAAAATCATTCAACATTGATTGTAGGTATTTTTAAGGTTATTATCACGGGCTCGAGCAACGCTGGGCATGTCATCTAGTATCTTAATAAATAGATTTCTAAGAATATACGACATATTAAAGTTTATAACTTTTCACGCATTAACAGAGAGCGGAAACACTATATGCATAACTGAAAATTTTTACATTTATTATGAATCGTCGGCGATTGTACTATGCGCGGTAATACAGAAAAGGTGAACAAAATTCACCATAGCATTCAAGTGGCGGCACACTTTTTCAGTGAAAAACACTCGGTGTTTCATTCCAAGCCAAAACTGGAATAGCAGATCTCAACGTGTATAATGACACTGAATGTACATTCAGATACTTTCCAAACGATGAACAAGGCTGCTACTGACAATTTTTTTATTATTTTGTCAACCACTGTAAAGAACAAGAATCCTCGCTGTGAATACATAAAAGTCGTCCAAAGAATCATACCTCGACGCCGCATAGTTTACGAGAAAAATGCAAAAGAAAAAGTATGACGTCGCATACTCCCCAGCAGTTTGTAATGCGTTGCACTGACCGAAATTAAAGTACATATCGCAATACTCACAAATGGAATACTTTATCATTTTGCGAAGATTGCCGATAGTTTCAAGCTTCCGCCTTTCAAAGCGAACCGAACCCCGGACAGCTGTTCATTTTGCGTATTAGACACACGCCTACAGTTTTTCTTTTAGGTAGATTTCGTAAGAAATACTTCCTATTACATTATCACCTAAGTTGAAATTTTTGAAACATGTTTGCAGATCTACGCCGATCATCACACCCAGAACCCAAAACCAACCGCAGTTCAAAACTTCATCTATCTATCTATCTATCTATTTATGGCACTTTTTTATGGACACGATAACTGCAATAATTCTGCACAAATCTCTTCCAAACTGATACATAAAATCAAGGGGCATAAAATCTCGGTCAAGTTCGTTAATGGACAAAATCGAACCAGGGGGAGGAAATGGGGGCGGGGGGGAGGGCTTTTTGTGAAAACAGAAAAACCCCATAATTTCTTAATTATGATACGTATCGAATCCGTTTAAAGTTATTATTACTTCTAGGAAAAGGGCCGGAAATTTATGTATGACAGATTTTTGATATCATTAAAAATGCCCCAAGGGGGGGAAAAAGGGGGAGTTTTAGAAGAAAAAAATTCATAACTTCGGCAATTCACAAGATATAAACTCCGCTTAAATTTATTATAAATCCTCTTAATATAATCTAAAACTTTTATATTGACAAGTTTTTTATAGGACCAACCCTTATAGCAAAAAAAAATAAAGTAAAATAAAAACAAACAAATCCCTGCCGGCTCCGTCTGCAAACAAGTTAGGTTTCGACATGGACGGTTCCCACTACCGCATCATGGCAAAAAAAGTCATTTCTTCCGCAATTCCCAACAAACAGGCGCCCCACGGTCTGCGTCTTAGAAATCTACCTGTGCCTGTAGGCCGAGCCGTCAGAGATTTTTTTTTAAATTCTTCCCCGTTCACAAACATATGGCATAAAATGCTCAAGTTTTAATGTCTCTTTTTTTATCTTATTTCACATCTGGTTTGCAATTTCAAGAGGTTCATTGAGTGATCAAGTTTATTTTTGGTGCTCCGTATGTGACGTCATGGTTTTCCTTCCTCATTTTTTACAAAAAAGCATGCGTTTAAAAAGTACGTTTCTTCGGACTCTTTTCATGTACTCTGAGAGAGAATTCTCGTTCAGCAGTTTTAGTGTTCAGCAATTTTAGGTGGTTCCAAACACCTTGTATGTATACATACTTTTGGTGTGTTTGAATTATTTTTCTATAATTTTTAGACCACCCTGTTTATAGGACACAAAAAGAGACTGAAACAACTTCTCAATAATAGATTAATTCTAAAAATAAAAAAAGCATTCATCAACGGACAGATTATAACCAGTAAATTTTACACTAATGAGAATTCACAAAAACAAAATTTCAAATTTCGGCAGTTTTTGAAAACATGCTTTCATTATTTTGCTTCTTTCATTAACAAAATGACATTTTAAATAAAAATAAACATCACACTTCGATTGTATATTAAATTTCTCATAGGGATCACGTGTTATATTTCATTGTCACTAGATTGCCAACAAAATTATACGCAATTGAAGTTATGGAATCTCAAATCGCGGTTAAACGATCTATATCTTTAAACTGAGTTTTCAGTGTATTTCCTGAAAAAAAAAATGAGGAAATTAGTTTATAAGACTATCTGTGACAATGTATAATTTAATAAGTTATATAATAAAAAAATATCTCGTGAATAAAAATTTACATTTAATTCTATGCATGTGTAAAAATAAAAAAGATCATAAAACATGTAGCTGAAGTTATCAAGCCAAGCATTATTCAATTTTCGATATGCAATTACTTTCAATTTTTCTTATGGGAGTGAAATACTCGTTAAACGTTCATTAAACTTTGCATTACTTTTGTAAGCATCCATTATCATACAATTAAGAAAATATCTTTGTTTTTTGTAAAGAGAAAATGCGGAAATGAGCATCTGCTGATTTCTAAGCCCTCTATGTTCAGATGTTGGTCTTATTAATCTAATAAAGACTGGCTAAAATCCTTACATCGCTCTGATAAAGAGAACTGTGCTTCAGGGATGATAAAAGAACAGGAAAACTATGTCTTTTCTTTCTCAATAAAATTATTTGAACCTTTGATTCGTTTTTGTTCCAATATGTCATCATTAAAATATTATCCATGCATTAAATTTGAGAAATATATGGATTCTATGTTACCTATGTTTGGATTTATTTCGATTAAACTTTTTAGAGTGTGCTTCGATTTACAAATTTAAAAGTCTAATGACAAAATAGTATTTTCTTGTATTGAACTGAGTTTCTAAATACTATTTATTAGATTGTATCTCAAAGTTGAAAAAAAAAATTAAAACTTTAACCTAACATTTTATTAACCTACATTCTTACGATTTATTTCTACTATATATATTTCTAGATCTTTCCGTAGTAATATTTATATTTATATTTACAGGTTACAATTAGTCAAAGGGAACTCAGGGTACACAGGTCAGAATTTATACAATACATAAACTTTCCAGTTACAGAAGTTTTGCAATGAAATTAACAATATACAAAATTTTATACCTTAATAAATGCATTTCTAAGAAAATTTGACTTATTAAATTTTATAAATTTTTATAAGTTAACAAAGAGCTGAAACACTAAATGCATCACTGAAAATTTTACATTTAATATGAATCATATAGGGTGTAGGCGATTGTACGATGGTCGATAACACAGAAAAAGGCAAACAAAATTCTGAAAAGAATTCAAGTTAGGGTACACTTTTTCAGTAAAAATACAAGGTGTTTATTTTCTAGCCCAAACTTTAATTGAAGACCTCGACGTGTACAATGTCACTGAATATACATTCAGCTACATTCCAAACACTGGATAGGAATGTCACTGGCGACTATTTTTTTTTTATTTTGTCTACGACTATTTCAAAGAGTCCTTCCGGCCTGTACCGGAAGGAAAAGATATATATTACTAAGCTTCATTATAAGATGCTTACTATAGCTTATGGAGTGCATTGCATTCATCATTCATTTACAGGGACAAACAAAATAATTCGGTACAGTATTGTCTATGAACAATAATCGATGGAAGCGCTGTTTCAGCTGTGGCAAGCGGTTTTAAATTTAACTAATTTTTGTGCATATTGCTTTGGGTATATAAATTCTGTAGATCATATACAGGGCTGTACAAAAAAGTCGAATACATTATTGTTCATTGACCGAAATTGGTGAATAGAAATTTTCACCTGTGCTATGCGTTTCCAAACTGAACTAAATTCTAGCATAGTATGTATCATATATACAAATCTATTGATCATATTCAGGACTACAGAAAAAAATTCGGATATTTTTCCTATTATTAATGATAATTTTCTGAAACTGTTTTTTGAAATATGTTATTTGTTTTCCAAACTGGTTTAGTGATATATCACCTTTTACCTTATCAATCTATAAAGTTTTGTTGCAGCATTATGAATGTGTTGGAAAGTGTTTCATAATCAACCCTGCTTTACGCATGATTTATCGTTCTGGTTAGATTTTGTATTGAAAATGCACCCCCCCCCCCCCCGAAAAAAATAAAAATAAAAATCTTTGTTGTATACTTTTACAGGTATTCAAGGTAGATTATTTTAATTTAGAATATTGGTACCAAAAATAATACAAAAATAGTCGCCGATGGCAGCTCTGGTTGTACTGTCCCGCTGTAAGTCTTAGGGAAATGGAAGATAAACTCATCCATGCTATTTCGTAATGCCGTCATATTTAACACAACGAATAAAACCAGTTAAAACTTTTGTTGTATTATCGTCATTATTGTTAAAGTATAAGTTCGATTTAATGTTTGAAAAAATGTTGTACCTTTAAATGCAAAAGTGAAATTTGCTTGAAAGCTAATAGCAATTATTTTTTGTCGCTCTTGTAAATCGTGCCTTTTTCTTGTAAGACTGCGTGGACATTCTATATACCTATATTAAAAAGAAAAATTATGTCTTTCACTGTCGCTGATATCATAACAATGGTGGAAACGACCTACGCTATCACTTGCTTTTATAGCTATATATTTGCTTCTAAATATCACACAATTTAAATAAAAATTTCGATTACAATTACACACTATAATCAAAATTCTTAGTACATTTTTAAAAATGTACTTTGTAAAGCAATTTTTTTCAAAAACTGCAACTAAATTTGCTGCTTTTATGGATTTTGTTTAAAAAAATAATATTTAAGCAAGAGTTCTTTTTAGATCTATCACAAAATATACATGCTACAATAATACAAAGTAACATTAGCAGTTAAATGTATGACTAGTCCTTCCAGCTATGTCAGAAGAGTAAGTTGAACTTTTGTTTCTTTTTTAAGGTCCATACATCAGATTTAATAAAAATTAAACAAATTTGTCTTACTTGCTCTAAGTACGTTATTTTGTTGACTATAGTAATTTGCAAGGAAATTATCAATTTGATATATCAAATGTAATTGAATGAATAATAAGTAATTATTTGCAATATATTAAAAATTTTTTAAAATCATAGTTGAAAAATTGCCCATGGACGATTAGATGTATTTCTGAGGCTCGCGGTAGATATATTTCGTATATATTTCTAAGGCTCGCGGTTCATATCCAAACCATTCAATGAATACCATCGAATGTTTTTAATATGTCTCACCTAACAAAGTAAATAACTTCTAAAAATTTATATTGAACTCAAAGAAAGTTAACATGTATTAATAAATAATGAACTCAAAATATAACCCTATTGACCATAATGTCTTTCTTATAACTTGAATCCGGGTCCGTTTTCTTTAGTACGGATCATCAGAACTTCTTGAGTAACGAATTTACCCAAGATATTTTACCTAAAAAAATCAACAAACTCATCTGGCCGAGTCGATTGCACCAATTCATGCCCATTGATGGTAATGTTTAAGAACACCTTTGTGAAGATCTGTATATGAACTATAGAATTTATTCACACCACGTAATAAACTGAAATTTGGACTTAGAAACGCATACAACAACTGAAAATGCACTTCCAGCAATTATCGCTCATAGACAGTAATGTAACTGAATTATTTTTGTTATCCCAGTAAATAAACGATACAAGATTCCCACTTTGTATTTCACGAAAATCATATTGTAATGCACCTAAGTAACGTCTATTAATTCCATTATGTTCGAAGAAGTCTAACATTATTAAAATTCGCCGCATGTAATTTTTTTCTACATATCATATGTAGCGGAATTAATTTGTGTGTTCCTGCAGACGAACTGTAAGAGCTACATACGTGATTAGCGAACTCATCCCAGATATTTAAATCATCAATAGACAATCCTAGAATTTTTTTTTATTTTGTTACATATATGGTGTGTTCAGTTTCTTATGTTTCAATGGTTTAATTTTACAATTATATATATATATATATATATATATATATATATATATATATATATATATATATATATATACAGAGTGAGAGAGAGAGAGATAGAAACGAAATTGCGTTAGCACAATTGACAATTGATTTCTCATATGCTATGTCTTTCTCACATACCCCCTCCACCACAAAAAAAAAAAAAATCCTTTTCTTATTTTTGCGACATTTAAAAATGGCTGGAATTATTCCCTTGAAATTTTGTATAGAAGTGCATCACAAATGAAATTAGAACACAGGCTGCTTATTTCATTTAACCCTTTATCTACCGACGGTACTTATAAGTACCAATCACTTTAAAACTGTATAGCACAACAACCATTACTTATATTCTGATGGTACGTTTTAGAAACAGTCTTTTAACTCTACTTTTTCATGATAGATAGCAGTACTTGTTCTAGGCTGATGAATTTTGAGAGGAAGAAAGGTATTTTCGAACGGACATTGTGTTGTTTTGCTGCCATTTTGTACGGATTGCCACTCTTACATTTTCTTTGATATAAATATATAATATCAAACCAAAGGTAAGTGCTGTATTTTTTTTATACATTCTGTATTGTCTTAGAATATTATTTGCCCAATCATTATAAGATAATAGATTATGTAATGTGAATAAAGGTCGAATTATTCGGTGGTACTTATAAGTACCGCCAGTACACGTAGTGTTGGAGGAAAGCTTGTTTTCATTTTGTCCATGTAATTATTTATAGTATTTCTGTTTGTTATAATGTAATTATGAAAGTGTAGTGTTGCAATATGTTTTAGTATTTTTTATAAATTTCAATTATAGATATTTTTTTTAATTAATTAATTTTTTTTAACTTTGTTATTTTTATTTTTATTATTTCTTACTTTATTATTTTTATTTTTATTATTTATTTATTTATTTTTTTATTCTTTATTTATATCTATCTAACTATATATATAATATATTTTTGTGCGTAAATGAAAAAAAAAATTGTTTTTATGATTATCATCAAATGTGAATTTGTACCTTTATTATGTAAAAAATAAAATTATGTCAATTTGATAATTTCTTTGTTTTCTTATGAGTGTTTTTTGATTATTTAGCATTTTTAAGAGGTTAAATTTCATTAGAAATGTCATCCGTAATTTTTTTCTACTATGAGGAAATTTATACATAGTGCCACTTTTATTAATTAGTTCTAACAAATTAAATTTCGCACCGGGGAGATTTTTTTTCTTGTATATTCTTTAATTATCAATATTAACAGCTAAAAAAATATATTTATGAAGAAATTTTCAGTAGTTCATAATGCGGTAGATAAAGCGTTAAACATACAGTTATCACTTAACTTAATTTAATAAGTTACAACACGTTATTGTTTGAATAAATAATTGGTGTATTTATATAAAAATGCTTTTTTGTGTAGTTAATGGACAATCTAAAAAGGTTCATTATTTGTAAAAAAAATCTCTTAGAGTCTTCAGTTAAAAAAACTTTTTTCGCATGTGTTCTATATGTCGGACTATTTGCTGCTAACCTGTATAGTCCTGTTTGGATCTTCTGGTGATTTTAAAGGACTTTCCACTGCTCTCTTTCACTTTTCGCTAAGAAAATCAACATCTCGCTGTATTATCAAACTTTTATATTCCTGATACAGAGAATATATAACGTCTTTCCACTGGATCTTATGTTAATTTTACCCCCAAAGGAGCTTATTACCATTATTTACCATTAGAGCTTATTTTATGGGAATTTCTTATTATTTTTATGTACAGTACTTTGCATTTTTTTCATTTAAATTAATCTACATTTATTCCTATAATTATGTTCAAAAGTATACTTTTAATCAAGTAGCCATGTCATCTTTTCGAATTAAGAGCGTACGCCAGTAAGTGAAGACATTCGCAAGCTAATGACATCTATGGCAGTGTTCTTTTCAAATTACTCGTTTCCATTTCAATATTTTTAAATAATTTTTTCCGTAGAATATTTGAGGTCGATGTCTAATTGGTATCTGTCTAATCAAGTGCTCGTACTTTTTTTATTTCTGTTGTATTTTTTTTCTGAGGACTACTTTTAATTTCGGGATCGATATAATTTAAAAAGGAGAATGTGTAATTCAACTGATAAATATATATTTCTACGTTCTGAGTGAAAATGATGTCATTTTTATAGTTGTTTGATTTCACCGTTTAAGAAATTAGGGAGAAAACTTCAAAGGGTAACGCATTTTCTCTGAGGAAAATCATGACACTTTTGAAAGGCACTGGATAGGAATTTTCATTTTGATTAAGAAAACTTCAACGTTTTAATACGATGTTTTTCAAATAAGGTGATTTTAAGACTTTTCATTCCTCCGGAAACGAGTTTAAGATCAAAGCGCGCGTAACATTACCTTTTTCTACTCTACAATCTGTGATCCTAATAATAAAAGCATACCCCATTTTTGTCTATGAAACTAACGTCATTTTTATAAGAAAGCACAGATTTTCATTTCTTAAACTTCACATTTTAATAGGATTTTATCAAAATGAGGTAAATTTCAACTATTTGTATTTTTTAAGATATTCCGATAGAGGCTTTAATCTGAAAATTGTGAAAGACTACCTACCAAGTAAATAATGCCATATTTAAAGAAAACATGCATTTCCATTCATAAAACTGAATCAAAATTGAAAGGAAAGGGGATTTTTGATTTTTCATTCACGATATTTTCTGTATAAAACTTAAATTAGATTTTAAAATTTACTTTAAATTAAATACATGTTGTTTAAATTCTTCAGTATTTTTTAAATTAACATTTAAAGCACGATCTTTTCATAGATTAAAGACACAGGAGAATGTCATACGAAAATGTCAGGATAAAGTCATAAACTAAGAATAGATATTGACTATTTTAAGAACGTGACACATGAGATTAACTTTGAAGTGTGGCTTATTTTCGGAATAGAACATCCTGAAAAACCATGATTAGGCTTAATATTCCGAATAGGTTTCATCTTCTGGAATACATAATAGTTCAACTATTTAATCTCTAGTACGTCCACATTTTCGATTATACTTCGATACTTTTTAAAACTTTTTCCTCTTTTTCTTTTTCTTTCTTTCTTTCTTTCTTTTTCTTTTTTTTTTCCTTTTTTTGTTGTTGTAAATATTAACATTTTTAAATGACATTTTTTTGAATAGAATGTCTGATGATAAAATAATGATATAATTGTATTGCAGACAGATAAGTCAAATAAATTAGCTATAATGGATAGGGAAGATTACATACAGAAAATGAGGATTTGTATAAATGATTTAAATGTAAGTGTTCTGAATAAGGACCCAGTTGATTTGATCGCAATGAAAACACAAGAGATCGTAAATAATGGAAGTTGACCAAATGAAATGGTACACATGATTAAGATTAATAAAACAGCAGTTACCCCACGGATTATAGGACGCTTAAAAGATCATAAAGAAGGAAACCCTCTTCGACCAATTGTAACTAAATGTATAGGACCTACATATTATCTAGAAAAGGCATATGTTGTCTTATTAAAAACTATCCTCCCTCAGTCAGAGTTCGCCATTTCATCGACAATGCAGTTTATTAGACAAGTAAAAATTTTTTAGATTACTGAGAACAGCATTTTTGCGAGTTTGGATGTAGTATCGTTATATCCATCTGTAGATATGAATGATATAGGTTTGTTCGTGGAAGAAGCTATTAATGGTAATGATTCTTTTAGCGTGAGCACAAAAAATACACTTATTTCTGGATTTAATCTAATTAAAAACAATAACGTTTTTCAGTTTGAAAATATTTATTATAAGCAAAAGGATTGTGCACCAATGGGCTCCCCCATTTCGGGTTTATGCGCGGAGATTAAATTAAGACCCATTGAAAATATGGTTATGAATTATTTTAGTGAAAGACCTGCATATTGGTGCAGATATGCAGATGATATAAAATTGATACAAAAATACAATTTACCCTGGAGTTGGAAAAACAGAATCGTTTACCTTTTCTTGATGTAGAGCTGATAAAAAACAGTAACTTAACAATAGATCGGACAGTTTATAGGAAAAATATGCGGTCAAATAATACTATTTCCAGAGATGCTTCATCACCTTTAAGTTATAAACTAGCTGCATATAGGTTTTACATCCGTAGAGCATTTTCAGTGTGTACTGATAGTTATATGAATGAGGAGCTTGACAATAGCAAATGAAAATGGTTTTTCAGAGAGGTTAGTTAATAAGTTAATTTGTCAATATCAATATCAGGGTAAAAAACAAAAAGAATTAACAGGAAAACCAACAAAATTTTGCAAGTTTCAATATATTCCGAAACTTTTTGAAAAATTAAAATATAATTTAAAGAAATATGAAATAAATTTGGTAGCATCCCCTCCAGTTAAATTGAATGCGTTACTACATAAGAAGATTGATCCCATACCGATTGGAGATTTAGCACAAATTTATAGAATCCCAGTTACTATGGAAATCGTTGAAAATAGGATGAAATCTTATAAAGTTAAAGACTACATTGGTATGACTTTAAGGAAATTTAAAATTCGGTTGAAAGAACATATTGCACATGTCAAGTACAATAGAAGTAAAACGGCACTTTTCAGATTAAAACAAGAGCAGTCGATTAAAATACATTTTGATAACGCTAAAATTATTAAACCCACATCCTCTTTTTATCAAGTAATAATAAGTGAATCCATAGAAATTTTAACCAGGAAAGATAAAATATGCAATGATTCAGTTTCTTACAATATCCCTAAATTATGGTATAAGCTTTTGAATATAGTTCAAGAATGAATAAGATTGGCACATCCCTCCCTATGCTTCCCACCCCTAATGACCTGTTTATAATGGTTTGACCTTGTCTTCAGCAGACATTGATGTTTTTACAGTGTTTCAGACTATTTGTGTTTTTTTTGTGTGTATCTACGTGTTGATGTTTTAACCCTGATCATGAGCCAGGACGGCTCGAAAGCGCTAGGTTTATAATGTGAAATGCAGTTTTGTATATTTTAAAACACCTAAAGTAAAAGTTTTTAATAAATGATGCATATATGTTTTTTGTGATATTTTGTGTTGTTTTTAAACAATTATTATAGTACAGAGGTGAATTTGATTCAACTGAGTGGTGTGTTTTTCATGACTCAAGTTTATTTTGCTGTTTATTTTGATTTAGTACAGACAATCCAGGATTTTTTTTTAAAGGTATTAAGAAGTAAAAGGTATTATTCAACTTTATTATGTTACATTACATTGCCAAATATGCGTCAAAATCAGAATCAGCTTCTGTTCCTTACAAGGTATTGTTATCCAAAATTTTAAATAACATGAACGAAACAAATCCAGTCCTTCAAGCAGTCCAAAAACTTATTTTGCCTTTTGTTTCTGAAAGAGATTACTCAGCCCAAGAGGTAGTCCACATATTAATGGGTGACCAATGTATCACAGCAGTCGTGAGGTAGTTACATTACGGCTTCATGATAAGAACTGGAAATAGTTTTGCTGTGTATGCGACGAAAAACCATTAAAAAGCATGGTTCAGAAGTATTGCGAGCGACAGGAGAGACTTGCTACCTACACGCTTCTGAAGTTTGCCAAATCTTCCTCAGTAAGAGTAGTCGAATATCATCAAAGAGGAAAAGATGCAGCTGTTAGTTTTTCCTCTTATGTCCCTCAACCAAACCCAACTCTAACAGAAGAATACTATAGGCAGCAAATATTACCTCAATTTTCCTTGGAGAGGAAATTCTGACTCTTTATTGCAAGAAGGCTTGCCGTCTATGTATCAATCATGGGAGGAGGAATTCAATGACCTAAATATTGATACATACGAATAAACTGATTTTCTTGCTGTTAGCAGTATACATAAGCCAGAAAGGCTGTTGAAGAATACCAAGAGATTGATCCCTATATGACCACAGCTACGATAGTCCCTGTGCATATAAACGAAGATGTTTTGAAGCAACGAATGATTGATGATGCTTGTGAGTGGAAAAGGGAGAGCTACAGTTATTACCCTGATTTGGCAATTTTACTTCATTTCTGAACTACTGTAAAGAACAACAGCTTACTGTGGATCAAATTATGATAATTCTGACATCAGATATACAGATGAGCAGCAAAATATATTTCACTTATACAAAGAACAGCTTTCGTCTTTGTAAACAAGCGTTATAAATTTCCCTAAATACACTTTTATTATTGGGAAAGTCGTATCTGAAAAAAGTACGTTAATCTTAGACATTCGTAAAAGAGTTACCGAGCAGTTAGGAATACTATGTTATTTTATCAATAACTGGCAAATGTATTTCATCCTTGGTTGCTGAAGAAGAGCGCTTTCCTTCCGAAGTTTGTTAAAATAAAAGATAAAAATTTGTAAAAATTATTTATTTTACCCAAATACCAGGGTTTAACTTTGTCAAAAATTGCTGTTGATATTAATTTTAAGGAGTTATTACTTAGATCAACGTATTTCGCTTTTCGTAGAATTCGCCATTTATAGGGTGTTCTCATTGAATTGCCTTTCGCAATGGATAGGCTAGACCACAATAGAAGAATGGAGGCACTTGCTGATAGATAAGCATTGGAGCATTACTTGAAGCAACTGACGACTGAATAAACACTTGAAAATGAATATTCAAAAGCTTTTGTTGCAAACATACATTTATACTATTAAACATTAAACATATTTTTTTTTGTTTGTTTTAAAAATGTTATCTTTTTTTATGCGACTCAATGCCCCGACATTTCTGCCTGATGGATGCTATTTACTAAAACAAAATT
Source organism: Maratus michaelseni (assembly GCA_963931845.1). Classification (NCBI taxonomy): domain Eukaryota; kingdom Metazoa; phylum Arthropoda; class Arachnida; order Araneae; family Salticidae; genus Maratus; species Maratus michaelseni. The sequence goes on from OZ007596.1 coordinate 187,348,369, forward strand.
ATCAGTTTTCGACGGTTAAAAGAAAATAAGTGTTTAACGTCATTGCAATACCTCTTAATATATGCAGAAATCTATAATAAATGTTTATATGTAATGAATCCCTTTTGTTAATGCATCAGACTTCAATATTATACAATACATTATAATGTAACACATTGTGAGATTTGATGAAAGTATTTTTTTTCTTTTTCGTAGGTTTCGTGTAAATAACTTTACACCGTACAAAATGACCATTAAATCATAAGTGGACTAAATGATTCTTAATCAAAACTAATGTGTGTTAAAATTCGATGGTATTTATCGCAACGCTTTTACTTACAATCTCTTCATGTGAATTTGCCTGTTTGCATTCTAATATTACTTTTAATATTCAAATAATTCAAAAATGCATAATTTCTAATCATTAGTTTAAAAATGCTCTAAAATGCGTTAAAAGCCAAGTTGCAGGCAGCCATTTTTAGTAAAATGTTTGGGATGTGTGACTTTAACTTAGTCAAACTTCAGATATAAGTACTTTTTGTTGTCGAAACAATAAGGAAAACTCGGCGCTTTTCTTTTCTTATAGAAAACTTTTTGTTGAGAATTATTGTTATTTAAGACTTACCAATGAAGTAATCATACTCGTTGTCTATCTTTTCGGAAGAATCAGGTGAGTGTTTCTGCCTGATCAAAGAAAGCAACAACAATGGGAACAGGGGTGAATGACTCAGCGGAGTTCTGTACATTATTTCTGCCGATAAATCCATTACACCTACAAATGTTTCAAAATGTGGTTAAAATTTATAATAAGTAGTAATTTTACTGTTTCTTGTAAATAGTTTTTATTCAAATTACCTAGCTGAATTCAGGACATAATTAATTCCACTTGAAATTTGCAGCATGCATTCCAACTAAATTAAAACTTTAGCTATAGACTATTAAACCCTCGAACTAGTGAAAAAACTACTATATAAGATTTGCTAGTCGAATCAATTGATCATAAGTAAATATAAAAGCTTATTAAAATGCAAAAGAAATATTGATATACAGTAAGAATTGTGGTTATTAGTACTACATATTCTATGCAAAATAAACAAATAATTATGTTGTAATGATTTGACATTTATTTTGTATTATCTTTAGTTACTGGGAAAAAAAGATGATCAACCTCTACTAACTCTGCCGCAAATCGTCGTATAAAAAAGTATCTGGTACCTTTTTATTAGTAAGTAGTGTAAATGCTTGTCCTAGGACGGTGGGTAAAAATCACGATTTTCACTTAAAATTTGAAATAACCAGGGGACCCGTGCGAGGATTTCGCACTGCAATTTAATATTTTTTACCAATATCTAAAATTTTTTAGATGCAGGTTTAAACTTCCAAAAAATTAAGGATACAAATAGCTGAAAACAACATTAGTCAAACCAGAATATCATCTCTATTTTTACATCAAACTTACTGAAAGAAGATACCAAAGGGCACGCGGGAAAAAAAAATTTAACAATCTTATTTTAACCGTGGCATACATAATTATACGTTATTACATTTCTCTTATTACGTAAGACACGATTTTAACTGCATTAGGGGATGACGCCATCCGCTTTGGGAGAAACATGATAATAAACATAAAAAAATAATAATTTTTAATAATAAATTTAAAATAAACGAGGCGTCTCACTTTATCTTTTTTGTACTAGTTACTATTTTTATTATAAACATTGCTGTGCATCATATAATGCGGTATTTTAATGTTGTGGCAACACTAATTTCAGGAAAACCTTTCGTTTTAATTAATGAAAACAATGCCGATTTAATTTTTAATTAACAGCAATTTTTTATCAAAAAATATGTTTTAATGAAATGTGAGTGTACGATGTGTTAATGTGACAACTTTAAAGAAAAACGAAAATTTTTATACGAGAAATATCAAATAATTATATATTAAAATAATTAAATGTTCAATTTCTTAAAATTTATAATTAAAAGTAGACTTGATTACATTCTAGAATTAAAATCTAACTATTTACAAACTTTTAAAAAGAATTAATTCAAACTTTTTGACGCTAATTTTAAGGTATTTGTTTAAACTTTAGTTTAATTTCTATTTTGAAGGAGTTCATTCAAGTAAATAAAGATAGTTCTTATTCCTGTATGATCCTAAAAGATCTTGAGATATGAATTTTGGTTTTGGCTCCCTCTTCCGTCAAGTGTTCCAAACAATTTCTCCCATATTCTGTGCTTATTTCTTTAAATTGAGCAAAATTCCATCTGCTTGTCTCTGATAGATCATGAAATCTAGTTTTAACAGCCCCTCCCCTTAATTTGGAGGAGATAAGGACCAAGTAGAAATAATATTCGTACCCTACGCCTACATTTAGAGATTCACTATTGAGGGAAATTCCATCTGTTAGGTCCTGATAAACTCTGAATTATTCTTATTCTCTAATGTCGGTGTGAAGAAGTGTCGGGGAGCCGAATTTTAAAGAAAAAGATCTTTATATCCCAAACTTATATTCTGAGATTCGGCGTCCTGCAAAATTTCATCTGTAAGACATATATCATGGTATATGGTTTTGCCGCCTACCCTCCTGCTGGTGTGGTAGAGGAACTGAAAAACGGTTCTTCGTATCCAGGAGCTAGTTAATTCAAGTATAACTTATCACATGTGTCCGTTCACATACGAAGAAACTAACGAAATAAGTCATGCGAAATATTCGGCGCATTTGGAACCGAAACCAAACTACAGATTGTTCCTTCAGACTAGTAAATTTCATTTGTAAGACCTATATCATGATGTATCCCCCCTAAACCGCTGAAGTGGGGGGGGGGGGGCAGATAAACTGAAAAAAAGTCCTCCATATCCAGGAGCTACTTAATTCAGATGCAACTTATCCCATGTGTCTTGTCCCATATGAAAAAACCAAGGAAATTAATCCGAGAAATATTCTGCGCAATTAAGACCGGCACTGAACATCAGATTGTTCAATCAGACTAGTTCTAGTACATAATTACATGTGCTCGGTTTAATACGAAAAGAACTGGTCACGTAAGCTACACCGCACAATCAAAATCAGTGTAAGAAAGGGTAACATTGACACGGAAAGACGGTCATTTATTTTAAATCATTCTGATGGGAACCATTTCCTTTTGCCATAATCTTGTTCATTGTAAGTAGCTCGTTCGAGTACGGCACATCTCTAACAAATTTCATATAGGTGTTGATAATTTTACATTATGAATGCACGCATCATCTAATTTTCAAAATTTTCATCAGTTGAATTAGTACGCAGAATAATTATATTATTTTTAAATGATTGTTTAAAAACGTAAAATATTATGATGTTACAAATGAAATTATTTCTAATACATTTTGTCAATATATTCAAGCATTTTTCAATTCAAAATCAAATACCTTATATTAAAAATAAACAAGAATGAAAAATCATGAATCAGGCATACAGTATGAAACAATTTCAACACTAGTAACAAATTATTAAGAAATTTTACTTTTATATACAATAAAATGAGATAGCTAAATAAGCAATTTGAGAAACACATAACTGAATAAAAATTCATTTTTATTTATTACTGTCTTTATCCGGTAATGTGAGCGAATTTTCTTTGCAGCTTTATATATGATCTATAGAATTCATACATACCATGTAATACACTAAAAAATAGATAAATTTCAAAATGCATACCACAGCGGAAAATTTCCAGCCATAACACAGTCCGATAACCTAATTCATTTGTGTGTCTCGTTAAAGGAACTATAAATGCTACTTATTCATTACTTCTGAGAAAGCATTATGTAGCCCACCTGAGTGGTTCATATCAATCTCATTATGTTTCATATCGCGTAACACCAATAAAATGTACTGCAAACAACTTTTTCCCCATAGACCATAATGTATCGGAACACATGTGTGTCCCTGTAAACTAACTATAAATGCTATATACTTCATTTTCAATATCAAATATTACATTCTATAGTAAACAGTAATAGGATATAAACATTACATGGCAATCCAGGTATATTTAAAGAGTACAGACGAGCAAGTACAGACGGCCAGACAGAAACCGATTTCATAAACATATTTCAACGATATTGGAAAGTGTTAAAAGCAATTTATAAGGATATAGGGACGAAAGTAGCACATATTAAGATCCTATGGGACATTATTCTAAACTATAGAGCTTTGCTAAAATTAAAACAAATTTAATTAAATTTTGAAAATGATGCATTACATTATATTTTTAATATCTAAGTGAATTGCCATTTTCATTTGGTATTGCTGTTACTTTTAAATATTCTTAATAGGTAAAAAACTTTAAGAGAGACAGTCAAGATTAATTTATTTTAAGAAATTTTATTTTATCCGAAAGTTAAGTAGATTAGTGTTAATAAAATATCTGTATTCACTAAATCATCATTGGATATGAACTTTATATTTAAAGCTATAAACTTCCAAGTTTCCCTGAAAAAAAGTTAAATACTCATAGAGTTCTAATAGAAAAATGTGTTAGAGGTTTATCCATAAATTTAGAAAAATAATGTTACGTTCTTACAATAAAAAGTAACTGGAACAGTCAATGAATCACCAGAAAAATTGTATTTAAATTCTAACTAGAAATTGAAATACTTTTTTATAAAAAAATGTTGATAAATTTGCGGGTCACTTTCTAGGATTTTCTTTTCTGTATATTGAAACAATAATAGGAAACCGCTTTAGACCGCCGGAAAGTAAAAGTTTTTTATACCTCAAGAATTAATGCTTGGAATAATCTGTAAAAACATATAGCCATGTTTGTGAAAATGCTGATTATTTTTACCCGAAAATTAATATTCAGGGCATAGGTCTATAATTTTTTATATCAATAAATAAAAATATGTTTTTGAATAAAAAATAAAAAGCCGAGTTTATGTTTCTGCCCAACGATTGTATCTGGCTAAAAAAACATTTTAATTGTATAATTATTGGGGAGAACATAAAGAAAGTTTGTCATGTGGATTTAACAGCACCATACTGAAAGTTTAACTTCGCCTAAATATCTGATAAATTAACAAACTATATATAAAATTTATCCGGGCTGATTTGAAACAGAAGAACTTAAATATATCGTGAAAAGGTGTGTTGCCATTTGAAAAAAATAAAGTTGGTACAATTTTTAATATGTAGCTGACTCCTTATACTAAAGTAAACCATAAAATTATAAAGATGGTTGTACGTATTAAAATAGTACTTTTCTTTTATTCTCGTATTAATTTAAACTGAAATTATAGGCATTCTTCAAATATATTTTACCTAGAGTACAAACAATACGCTATTATAACTACTAGGGAATCCAAACCGGGCATCCCGGGATAGAGAAGATATGAGAAACCCTTTTTTAGGTGCGTTCGTAATTATATAAATACGTAGCACCTATAGTCGTCGTTTGGTCCGTCCGTCTGTCCGTCCGTCTGTCTGTCTGTCCGTCCGTCTGTCTGTCTGTCCGCATATAACAACGCAAAAACTACCCAACCAAATGGTTTGCAATTTAAAATATATTATCTTTGCAGAATTTTGTCGAGACATTTCAAATTTTATTAAAATCGAATCAAAACTTTAGGAGATATTAATAAAAATATTTATTAAGAAATTTGAATTTAAAAAAAAAAAAATCTGTACTTTCTTGTTATAGAAGCTTCCGAGGTTTAATCGTTAAGCAACCGAGATACTTATTTTATTACAGAAATTAATCTGCAGACGATATAATTCATTTCACAGAATTAGAAATCAGAAAGATCTGAATATTTATATAACTAGCTGATACATATATCTGAATATTTATATAACTAGTTAAGATATTTGTATGAACAGTGTCATAAAATATATACTTAACTAGCTGTTTAACCCGTTCTACGCACGGGATATCATGAATTTAATTCTAAAACGTGAGTACGAACGCACTTCGTTTGTAACGTTTGACGTACAATTTCCAACTTGTTTTCTTTTTAAAAACGCTAATAGTTTTTTTACATTTAATTTTTTTTTAGATTGCCTCCTAACAACACAAAAGAGCATTTTTATACGAAATATGTCCATTATATATTCAAATAAAATTTTGAAATTTATTAAAAGAGGTAATTTTGTATTGGTCAGAAGTCGTTAAAAATGTCGTTATCTACTGCAGTTTTTTTATTCTGATAATTTCAGCGGTATTAAGCACTTATTCCAATTACATGTCTATTAAATTTGTTTTATTTATACTATTTAATTGAATGCTTAATAAAGTTTAAATGTCGTTATTGAATATTAGCTGGAAACAAATGCTGAACATTTTATACTGTTTAAAGTGCAAATGGATCAATATTTTGTAATCGTCTGCAAGCGATGTAGATACAATTTATTTTATAAAATCATGTTTGAAATTTAATTTAAATACTATAATAAATGAATAAATTGCGATATAGTTTTCAAACAAATTGCACTTGAAAGTAGATTTTTTTCCCTACATAACGGTGTAAAAATTGAAAATGTGCGATGTTTAGAAAAAAATGCAGTAAAAATCGCAAAATTGAAATTTCATTTTCAACTGTTGCCATTCGCAAAATGACGTCAGCGTTACGCATGGACACGTTTCTCCTTTATAACATAGATAGTTCAAATGTGTCTTCTTTAGTTCGGCCATTTTTTGTTTTATTTTCCATAACGTTCAACACTTTCACGGAAGACTTTTTAAAGGCATTTATCTATATTTTCTAAAATTTTCCAAATCAGGAATAGTCCGTCTTTTCAATCCCGGGAAGTCGAGTCCTCATACTTTGGTTGCTAGTTCTTCATACTTGCACAGGATTCATTCGCACAGAGCTCATTAAAACCAATGAAGTAAAATGTCACAGACAAACACAGAGTAAGTGACCAATAGCACTGTAATTGGCTATAGGAAACTATATTCTCTTAACCAGTCACCACTGAATAAGCCTGTTATATAAAATTATATTCGCTTCTATTCAGTCATTATAAAATGTGAACACTTTATTACATAAAAACTGTTTAATTATTTTCTCTATTCTATAGTAAGTAATACGAGGCTCATAGATTTAGAATTAGTAAAATTTTACAGAGTAAGTGACCAATAGAACTATAATTGGCTGTAGAAAACTATATTCTCTTAACCAGTCACCACTAAATAAGCCTATTATATAACATTATATTCGCTTCGATTCAGTCATTATAAAATATGAACACTTTATTACATAAAAACTGTTTAATTATTTTCTCTATTCTACAGTAAGTAATACGAGGCTCATAAATTTAGAATTCGTAAAATTTAACAGAGTAAGTGACCAATAGCACTATAATTGGATATAGAAAACTATATTCTCTTAGCCAATCACCACTGAATAAGCCTGTTATATAACATTATATTCGCTTCTATTCAGTCATTATAAAATGTGAACACTTTATTACATAAAAATTGTTTAATTCTTTTCTCTATTCTACAGTAAACAACAAGAGACTCATAAATTTAGAATTCGTGAAATTTTACAGATTGCTTAGTTTAAACCAGTGGGTTCCAACGTGCGCTCTGCAAAGAAGCATTCGGTGGCTTTAGTTTACAGTTAAATTTAATTCATTTAAAGGGAAAATAGTCATTACCCCATATAATGCCAACTTTTTAGCTTTTGTGGAAAAAGTTTAATGTTATAGTCTAAACTATAAAATTAAAAAATAAAGTGAAACTAATATGTTTTATATTGATTTTTCGAAAAGTCTTCATTCAAAACTCCTAAATATAAGTGTACCGGAATTTAAATTTTTAAAAGACACTATGCTTCTTTTTTAACATTTAACTATTTTTCGCAACTTTTCTAATTATTATCGTATTTTAGAATACAGCACAACTTATTCGGCTGCTTATAGAAAGAACCTTGTGTTTCTAATCACTCTGCAATGTTTCACATGAAGAAATTTTTATCAATGAAACTACTTAAATGTATATCTAAATTATGACTTCAAACATTTAATTAAAAAAAAAATTTTAATTTTTAAACTCACCTACCAGCATTAGAAAATTAATAAATTCCGAAATGGTGATCGCAGAAAGATATTAGTTAATCGTAAATTTCTTAGTACTGCCGCGAATCTCATTCAAAAGATATCAATATACACCGCGGCATATACATTTTAAAATTGAAAATCTGAATATATACGGATATCAACTGGCGATAATAGGAAATGGAAAGCTGTATAACAGAGAAGAATGTTAAGATAGGGTAAAAAAAGGTTACTTTAAAGTTTCTAAGAATGGGAATGAAAAAATGCTTCCTGTGCATTATTTTATTTGCAAAAAAAATGTTTTTAATGATGTACTAAAAACACTGGTATAAATTGTAAAGAGTCAGAAGCCAAAAATTCTTTTTCTGCATTGTTTTATTCATAGAAAAATCTTATTGCCGATAATTATTATATATTTGCTTTAAATGAGGTAAAAAAAAAAACAATTGTATAAATGCTGTCAGAGCTAACAGCGTCTTTTCAAGAATGTTTGTGAAGATAAAAATCCAGACTAAATAATTTTTTGTTTTAAATTAAGGCAAATTGGACAAAGAACAACGAATTTCTTCTTAATAAAAATGTGAACTTATATGCCTTTTGTGGAGCTTATAGAGTGTTTTATTATCAAAAACAATTTTTTAACAAATATTTTACCTGTTTCATTGGTTTAAAAAATTGTGAAGCAGTAGAATCTACTTATTTTTAATGTTTTCCTAGCCTTCTTACATGCGAGTAAGGGTTTAGATAAAAAAGAGACTTAAATACCAGAGTTAAATAACAATAATTATACGTTACAAATGTGGCATCATGAATTTAGAGATGCTTAGGTAGGACATGGTCAAAAAATGCGCGCAAACCACTAATATAAACAGATCAAGAAAAATGTACATTTTTATTTAAATTACGATTAATAGTTATAAATCTAAGCTTCTGTAAGGCTTACCTTTAAAATTTAAATTCAGTGTTGACTCCAATGCTGTTTTTTTCAAAGAGTGAAGTTCCGTGTAGTTTATCGAAACAACAAACTTTCAAAGTTAAAATGTAAGAATCTCTTCTATATATTTTATTAAAGCGCTTAGTCATTTATTATAATATTTGAAAAAATCTCCTGTGATTGGTGAATCCATTCATGTACAACAAAAGCGGATTTCTTGAATAAATACCTTCAGGAATAAATTTACTTGTGTTTGAACATGTTGATTTTCTTAATACGGAAAACTTTAAAAGAAAATAAAAGAAGAATGTTTAATAAACTAACTCCAATACATGTATAAAAAAATATTGGATCAGTTTGGAAGGGGATACTATTTAAAGAATAATTTGTAACAAAAAATGAAAACCGACTCCTAGTGATTTTTTCTAATCTTCGTGATTTTCTAATAAATCTGTTTCGTTATCCACATCAAAAGAACGAGACGTGTTATTTCGACTCGATCTGAAATTTCTATTTGAAATCAAACCAAAACTCGAAATTTAAGAAATAAAAATTTAAGACCATTAATTCATATTTTTGTGGAGGCATGAAAACTAAATTTGTAATTAAATTTCTAATATCAATTTTATCTTTTATGTACAAAATAAATATATAATTTTTTCATCTTAAACAAAATCGAGAACTTTTTTTTAAAAAAAAGGGGTTATTACTTTCTATCCGTAATAGTAAAAAACAAACACGAAATTGACCCGAATCCGGAACAAATAGAGTCAACCCTACTCGATCCCAACCACAACGAAAAAATTATTGCCAACCCAGTACGGCCAATATCGTGGGTTGGGTCGAATACGGGTGAACTTGGGTTACTGACCTAATACAGGACTGTAATCCACATCCCTTTAACATCTCATTCCTGTCAATATCGCTTATTTTGACGCAAGTAGACGATGATATTGAAAATTTTTTGACATGTCCTTTTAAAAATGATAAACTATACATGATACGACGACTATATATATGTAACTTAAAGTAGTGCATTGTACCTTAACACCATATTAGAATTTCGTGACGATTGGTTAATTTTTACGAAATTTAAAGCGTATAAAGTACAGAAAAGACATCAAAATAGATATACAGACAAGCATCTCCTTTTTAGATCCTAATTATATTTCAACGAAAAACTCTGCAAACAGAGATCTCTCCAATAAAAAAAAGTATAAAAATTGGACCAACCATTCAAGAATTATGCGTAGACATACAGAGAAAAAAAAAGATACAAACGAATTTTATATCCTACTTTCTTGAAAGTATTTTAAAAGACACCATTTTAGATGAAATCTTGCAGTGTAGTAATGAAAACATTGATGTTTTAAGGACAAGGCGACCTACAAGCATTCCATGGCCCTGTACCGAAATATTTTTTTGATTTGTTTAAATTGCTATCTCTTTTCAATTAACTTACAGAGTACAACATAATTAATTAAGCATTTTTGACACTTTCCAACATAATTCAAATGTGTTTCTGACTTCCGTTGTACTGTCTCTCTGCCCATCTACTTATTTGTCTTAGCAAATCCGTGGTTTTCGAGAAGTAGGATATCACTCCTTTTGGAAGACACCCCAGCTTCCCATTTGACAGTATGTATGGCTCTGTATGCACACAACGTCGTAGTCCCCCAGATCAACCTTTAGCACATTTCATGCTGCTAGTGCTCTTCCGACATTTTGTTGCGTAAAGCGCAAGTTAACCATAGTTAATCTTGCGCTTAAGTTTTCCTAACTCCAAAAGTCTCGTTGGGCATGTGGGATTTAAAGCTGAGTGATCTACTCCAATTTTATGGCCGGGTGCATAGAACTTATTCATATGCACACAGTTTTTACAACGCTTTTCACTGCATTGCCCCTCATGTCTATCCTTTCCGCAGTCCAGATAGACATCTACATTTTTAGAGTGATCGCATATATGATCTTAGTGCCCGCACCTAAAACACTGTGAAGCCTTTAGGTGCTCGGAAAGCGTCACCCTGCTCCAGCCCATATTTAACCGTCCAAGTTTTCGTAATCTGTGGAAGAGAGATGGTTCGGTATCCAGCACCCAATGGGTTGTTTACCTTCCTTTAATTAGAAACTTGATGAACACTACTCCCTCCTCCACACCCAACTGATCACGGATTGTATTTATGATATGAGTCCCTGTGATATCATTGGGCACATTATACGCGATTATCCTTGGATTTCGTAGTTTTGGCACCCTTACTTGGACAGTTTCTCGGATGTTTTCATTCGACTGGATCTCTTGCTCCAAGAACTCCACATCAGATTTAGTGCAAGGCGTACTAGTATACCTCCGGCTGATACATGCTTCTTACCCTTGATCTCTATATTGAGATCTCTCGGTGATACCGCATTCATCAGCCGATTCGCCACATACTTGCTGTCCTCCTTCTTATCCTTTGGATAGTGAAAAAGAACATGGTCGGTGGCGGAAGTGTCTGTACGGGTCTGTCCTTTGCCACCCTTCTGATTTTTATTACTGCGTTCCATTTCAGGAATCTCTTCCTGTGCAGAGGCCCCTGATACCTTTGCATATGAGAAATCTTGTGTTCTGCAGCTTTTCTCTATACTCCTCTAGCTGGGATGAGAGATGCACTATGTCCCTCTTAAACTTTGCTAGTTCAAAAGGCTTTTCAATGAACAGCTCATATACCTCACCCAACTGCTCAATCGCCACCCTTCAGTGAGCTGCGTTATTCTTGCTTTTTTGTGGCATGGTCGTTACTTTGGCCATTAGCACCTTGTCCACCACTCTCTTATCTCCTTCAGTCGTCGCTGAATTTGGAGAAACTTCCGAGAATGTGATAGATTAATTTGTATCTTTACTTCTACTTCCTTTCTTGCTCATCTTGATGGCAAGTTTTACCTCTACTGAACTCGTTATCGACACAACAAAACCTTCAGTCTGGACAGATTTAGCTCATACAGTGACAGTATGTCACTGAAGAAAAGCGACGAGTCGCTAAAATCGAAAATCAAAAATGTTTTCGTTCAACTGTAAAAACAGTTGAGGATACCACCCTGTTTTGAAGATAAATATTGACAAATGTTGTGTGAAGTGTTTGATGTAGATGATAGATGTTTAGATGTTTAACGTTTAGATGTTATTGTAGTTGTGAAGTATTGTGATGTATTGTGAAATATCAGATGTACGCGAATCTCTATTCTAATTGAATGTATATTGAATCAAAGCTTGTAAGAACTCCATAAACCATTTTTAGACTAGAACAAAAAGAAATCTTTAAAAAAATCTTATTTTGATTATTTTAAATAATGGAACATAATCATTAATAATACCATCGTACAGTTTTATTTATGGGACTCTAACAGTAAAATTGCATTCTTAATTGATGAACGATATAAATGAATAGTGTTGAAGCCATATAACAGATTGAAATGACTATTTTCCAGAACATCTAACCTTCTCACCGCCGCCGCGACCTGATATATCTGTTCACTATGCTGTAGGTTTCACAGCAATACAAGGTTTGTTTAAATTAATATAATTCTACAAATATAATGCTTTTTTAAAACATCAAGTAATGATTGATACTCTCAAGGATTATACTTATATACGTAATTAAGTTTTTTTATCTCAAGTTTGAAAATTCAGATTATTTTAAGCATTTTAAAAAAATTATAGAGAAAACAACATTACAAATTTGCCATTTTGCTCAGCGGTCAGGGGGAACGAAAGAATATTTATGTGAAATTCCTTTTTTATTGAAGGTAATCTATCATCGGCACAAACAAAAGAAAAAAAACTTATATTGAAGCTTTTAAAAACTTAAATTAAACTTTAACTTTAAAAACTTATATTGAAATCTAGTAACAGAACTGTCGAGAACATTTTAAAATTGGTGAATTAATTTAGGTTTGTTTAGTGAGGCGTACGGAATAGCCATTTATTTCTGCTTAAACTGTAAAATGCCTGATTTTGTTAACACATATATGCGAAAATGTATTTTCTACCATTTTATAAATGAAAAAATATCAAGGAGTAATCTAAGCATTAAATTAGACATGGCTAAAATTAATAAATAATGAACCGGATATAAAGAAGCTACCCTTGATTAGGTCTTTTCATCAGCCAGGTTTTACCATAACTCAGTATAGTCAAGTTAGTATATACGAGTATAAGTCAGACAATAGTAAATGAATGCATGACATATACGTCATTAGTTGTTGTAGTCCATATCTCTTCAATTTGTTTGTTATCTGTTACATATAATTAATATATAACATTTTAAGAGTAAACTTTAAAAATAAGGTGATTTACAGGGTGTTTCTCTATAACATGTGCAACTTTCAAGCGGTGTTAACAAACTCTATGATAAAAAAATGATGATAAATTTGGCTGATGGAAAAAGGCTTCATGGTGCAAAATAAAAATAAACTAAAGGGGGACACGATTAAATGTTCAAAAGGGAACACAAGTTAAAATCTTAAACCTGATCGAAATAGTGATTTCGTACCAATAAATGTTGGCCACAATAACAAACCACCTTAGCATCCTGAGCAACAACCTGAAATAGCTGAAAACTAAAAGTACATATTATAAAACACTTCATGCTAATTAAACGAAAAATAATAATACTTTAGAGATTATTCTATTAGATTAGTTTATTTATATATAAAACATATTTTAAGGTTACACAATTAATTTAATTTAAAGAAAAGCATTTAATTAAAACATGATCATAAAAGATTACATTTTTGTTTAGGTGGACGCTCCATTTTACGTTTGATTTATATCTATCTCAATCTAAATGCATCCACTGAAAAATATTATTGAAATTAAATCAAAATACTTAATTTATTTGCTGCAGCAATTCTTGGGTTCACTGTCATATACATTTTCATACTAAATTTAGTAAGCACTCACAAAACATATTTTTGAAGTTCATTATTTCGCAGATGTCGAAATCATACTGGAGATTGTAGACAGACATTTCACAACAAATCACTTTATAACTTGTGAACACATTCTTGAGACTAAAAGATGAATTTTTACTGCACTGATATATAATACAAAACATTCACTTTTCACAAACATAGAAACTCACTAGGGTGGTTCCTCATACGAGAAAATTCTCGAAAATGAATGGGGACCACCCTTCTTTTTCACGTCCTTTTATAGCATGCAACACACCGCTCGTTGAAAAAACCACTAGTCATTCAGATGCGATGCCATTCCGAGTGAAGGAAGCTTGGTCGAAAAATATCCGGTATTACCACTACCTCGCGCGCCGATGGAAGAAGATACAGCGAGAGAAATTCTTCGTATGCAGGCGTTCGCCAGCTGCTGCGAGTTTAGTAGCGATGTTGCGAGATGTTTGTTGGTGCGTTCGCTGATTTATAAAGGCAGATGCGCTGACACGGAAAGACAGTTCTTTTTGCATATTGCGCTGAACTTTAAAGGTTTTTTTGATGACTTGGCTGAGTTGTGAAAGGGGTTTTTTAACATCTCCCCCCACCAACAGCAAAAAAAGAGGCGAACACTGTTCTGAAGAATAGTTGATAATTGTTGAAAATTGATGTGAAAAGTCCTGGAGTATGCGAAAAAGTCAAAGTTTCACAAATGCATACAGATGAAGAAATGTTCGTGAAAAAATTTTGCAAAAAGTCACTGAAAGTTTCACAAATGCACACAGATGAAGAAATGATAAAAAATGATGATAAATTTGGCTGATGGAAAAAGGCTTCATGGTGCAAAATAAAAATAAACTAAGGAAACAAGCGTTGTAATCTATTTATTCAATCAAAATTATAGGGTAATTAATTACAATGTGAGACTGAATTTAATGACATGCTTTTAAATATAATGAAGCTATTTTAAAGATACTTTCACCAGAATTAATTTGTTGTGTGCAAAATTCATTGAAATCATGAAAACTGCTAGAAGTGTATAGTAATTCGGTCAGTGCATCATATGTAATGTATGTCGTGTGTATGTTGACTACATTTCAAACAAGTGGGTAAGTATGATCAAAGATCGCTCAAAGGGTTTCGTTTAATATTCCTTTCAAAACACTTTATCCTTTCTTTAATAAATCCAAATAAATTTCATTTAGCAATAACAACAACAAAAAAGTCATGTTTTTTATAAAGTAAAAATTTACCGGTCTATTTTTTCGTTTTTTCGAATATCTGAACCAGCCAGATAGCGGGCCAAGCCCGCTATTATATTCTGTCATGATAATATCCGTCATACGGACTAAATGCAATATTAAAAAAATAATTTCAAAATTAAACAAATTGTATACCTTTAAAATGTTAAAATATGCGAATATTTCCATAATCGGATTTTTATCACGATTCAATATGCTTCTCAAACCCATATATTTACCATTCTCTATTATTTATATTGATACTCGCTTTGTATTATTCTCAAACATCTGAAAAATTAGTTAAACTTCCCATATGACGTCAGATTTTCTTTTTAATTCTCTAATGACGTGATATTAATCTGCTTTGTTTACTTACTCATACTCATACTACAGCGCCTAGAATACATAGTGTGGAAACCGGCTACAAAATAGTACTAAAAAATTGTATCCAATAGATGTACAACGTTGCTGAAAGTTTTAGGATGGGTTCGCAGCGCCATCTGCTAGCTCTTGACATTGTATTAGAATGTTTCGGCTGGTGGTAAGTATTTTAAATACTTAAATTATATATCCTTTTCTCCTCTGACTTAGTGGATTTTATAAGCTTTTTTAAAATTATGAAAACATGGCTAAAAAACGTGATACGCATTTTTTTGTCTATGGTTGCAACATTATCGTAGGAGCACCGTTGCACATTTATAGGCTACAACTTTTTAGCACTTTTTAAAGCAATACACCATTTGCCGGTTTCCACACTATGTATTCTAGGCGCTGTACTCATACTCCTTGTATTATTGAGAAATTTTAGACATTTTCCGTTTTATTACGACTATGACGTCAATCAATTTTATTTCATATTTATCTTTTTTTTTCAATTGGTGAAACTTTTTATTTCATTTTCCTTTTTCACGTGGAAATCGTCTGATAGAAAATTAATTATTGTGGAAAGATTTTCATCGTGGATTTTTAATTTTTGACATCTGCTATAATGAAAAATGTTTAAATTTAAAAGGAAAAGGCTGTTAGAATTTTGGTTTTCTATCTCTATTTATTAAAATAATACGAATTTTTCAAATTTTAATATTTTCAGCTCTTCACAGCTGATATTCTGATTTATACACTAAGTTTCAACTCTGTAAGTTACACAGTTTTCGAGAATGGCTCTGTGACAGACAGACAACTGAGCGGGAGCAATAGGGTTTCGTGAGATGAACGAAACCCTAAAAATGGATCGTCAAATTTAACGCTGATTGTATGCGGATGGTAGCCAATATCTCTACATCACGTGATATTGTCTCATTTAAGATGGTTGAAGTGGCAACCATCCGAATCCAATCAGTGATAAATTTGGCGAGAAATTTTTCGGAATCCAATTGACATTACATACAGTGGACCGTCCGAATAATTGTGTAAACCTAACAAATTTTGTGAACTTATCGTATTTTTTTAAAAAAGCAAATTAATTCTGTTGCAGTTATCGTTAAACTAACTTAATTATTATTAAAGTTATGACCAAAAATCCGGACTCACGTGGAAATAAAACACCCTCTAATTTTGAGTGAACGAGTAGATTGCGACCCTGATTTTCTGTACAAAAGTTTTTTTGTTTTAGTGTAATCTACTACATCTTAAAACTTATAAACGTTGTACTAAAAACCCTGTATTTATTTAACTACCCTCATCTTTTTATATCTATTATTTTTAAATTAATTCACAATTTTGTCTCTATATGACACTAAGCTGTGTCAAACATCAAGAAATTTTCAAGCTAACTCAAACTTCAAAAAGTAAACAAGAAACAGAATGAAAAACTTTCATTCTGTCAGAACTGAGAAACTTTTCAACAAGAAACAGAATGAAATGCGAAAACGGAGTGTTACTTGATTCAGATTTATGCATTAATTTGAGAATTCTTACTAGTTGAAACCTTGAAGCGGCGGTGTGTGAACTATTTGAAAGTTTTGAACATAAAATTTAGAAGCCAACGTTTAATCCTGTCTTTTTCTTTTTATATCTATTATTGTTAATAAATAATTAAATTTTAGAATTTTGCATCATTTTCGGACGCATTATTATAAGTATTTGTATATTACTATACTAGCGATTTTAGAGGATGAGTGAAAATAAGACTATTTCGTTATTTGGGATTATCAAATCGGTAACTTTCTTTTGCCGTTTCGATAAAAAAAGGCATTTTCGACACGCGCAATAAATTTTTTAGTTCCACTGCCAGGGGGAGCGTTCTGTTCTAAACAAATTTCCGACTAGTCTCTCCGCTGCTTACGGTACCGTACAGCAGACGTGCTGCGCACTCGCTGCAAAATATTTAGTTTCCACCACAAGGTTGAACATTCTGTTCTAAATAAAACTATTTCAGAACGAACCTCCGGCACTCGTCCCCGCTGCTTACGGCACCGTATAGAAGGCGTGCTGTGCAAGCGCTGTTAATCTTTTAGTTCCATTTTCCACCGCCTGGGGTACCAAATCTATGTTTTAATTAGTTCATGTTAAGTTGAATGAACCAATTATCATTGAAATCTCTGGCCCGTGTCCACGCTGATTATGGCACCGTATAGAAGACGTGCTGTGACGCGCTGAAAATCTTTTCGTTCTACTTTCCACCGACAGGGTGCACCAAATCTATCTCTTAATTAGTTATCTATTTCTTAATTAGTTCCTGTTAAGTTGAATGAATCAATTCTCGTTGAAATCGGGTCCATAGAACCCGAGAAAATAAAATTCCAAACATAAAAATTAATATTAATAAATGGTGGTAACCAAGGACTGAAAAAGGAATATCAAAGTTTATTTAGTACTTGTGAGACCTCGGAAGAATGTTAGAAAATATTTTGTTTGAATCGGATCAATTTTAAATTCAAAATCTTTTAGATCCACTTGCATGTGTCCTGCTGCCTACGATACCGTATAGCAGACGAGCTGCAAAATCTTTTCGTTCTACTTTCCACCGCCAGGGGGCATCAAATCAGTATCTTAATTAGTTATCTATATTTTAATGAATTCGTGTTAAGTTGATTGAGCTAATTCTCGTTGAAATTGGGTCCATAGAACCCCAGAAAATAACCCCCCTCCCCCCATCCTGGTGATTAATTTTCAGAAATAGTCGTAACGAAGGGCTGAAAAAATGATACCGAAGCTTATCTTGTACCTGGGGTACCTGAGAAGAATGTTTCGGATGGTTGTTTGAATCGGACTAATAATAAAAAGTTCTGATTAAGGAGGCAGGGGGGAAGGTGGGAGTTTCGATCATAGAATTAACACGATATTTAAATTACAACCGGACACTCCCCTCACCTCTCAAAATTAAACCAACGACCTTTAACATTAGGAATTATCGTTAACTTTTGAAACAGAAACAAAATAACGCTTTTTTTTACATACAAATACTGTAAGTTATAATTGCCAATTTCTGAAATCAAATACATAAATGACGTCACGTACATGAAAAAACTCTAAAAATTGCATAAAACAAATCGCAAAAAATTCACAAATAGCTGTTCGAATTGCAGTCAAGTGATGGCCTTTTCATCCGCCAATCACATTTGCCCGGTTGACTTTCAACTGTGCCTACAATCCTCTCAGCTATACCGTCCAACGATGTTTGACTTTCAATAGGCGATTCGCGACGTCATTTGTAACAAATTTGCTGCAAAACATGGAAAACGTTAAAAAACGCATAAAAATGAAATTTAAAAAAATATAATAAAAAAATCCAAATCGGGATAATTAATAACCCGCCCTGCCCTTTTAAAATCATGATAATTTATCTGTGAAGACTTATCAACTCTGTCCAAGCTAAAAAGAAAAACAAAATGACAATTTTGAGCATAACTTAGGCCGAAAGGGAAGCAACCATCGAACCAATCAAGCATTCTGGGAAAAATTTCTTTGTGTCAAGGGAAAAAATCGCCAAAAAATCAAACATCACTGTACGACTTTCGAATAAACTTCATTGAAAAGAGAAGAAAATTTACTATATTGGGATAAAAGATTGGAACCGGATTCCTGTTACTAATGTGAAACAATCGAAGCAAAACGTGACAAAACGCTAAAACTCGCATTAAAAATTAATAAAAAATTAAAATAAAATAAATCTATTCAAAAATTCAAAAGTCGAGCTTCGAGGTGCAGAACTTCATACATAGAACTACCTTCCCATCAAATTTTGTAGCTCTGCGTGCAGCGGTCTGTTCAGAACAGACACACGTGGAGAGAGCGAAACTTCCTTTTATTTTTATAGATGAACGTTAATTTGAAAAAAGAAGTAGCCTCCACTGACGATAAAACATTATTACTTTCCGGATACACATAGTAGAAAGGAAAGTATTATTCTAGCAATAATACCAGCGTTACGCTTCACCGGATCTAGGCTTTTAATAATATTTTAATTCGGAAGCTCAGTGACCGGGTTTACCTCCTTGTACCTAAGGTTGCCGCTTCCGACCAAGCGAGATGCAGCGCCACCACTCACAGCTAAGCAGCATCCTTCGTTGTACGTCAAAATCTTTGGAAATCTCGTCCCCACAGCAGTAGAACACTGTTAAAAAGGGAAGTACCACTTAGTTCGGGTTACATCTACAGAAACTCCCCTCTCCCCCCCCCTCACACACACACAATAATATCGAATGGAACGGACTTGCACGTAACTGCTGGGATAAAGCCAGAACCCAAGGGTTCACTGGGTATGGATACAACACCAAATTCTCCATACATGGAATTCAATGAGAGTAAGCCACTTGATCATTGAAAACGGATATAGAGAAAAGAATAATACGAAGAAGTACTTCTAATATTTCGCCTCCTACTTTTCTTACAAAACGAAAGATGGTTCACTGTGTGTTGATAATCAAAAATCAAATTGTAAAACACATATAAAAGCATTTTCTTCTCCCAGTAATTGATGACATTATTGATCAGTTGCATTCTACAAAAGTATTTGCTACTTTTTATTTTCCAAACACATTCATCCATGTGCAAGTAGGCGAAAATAGTAGAAAATATACATTTTTTGTCACAGTCCTGCCAATTTGATTTTTTACTAATGACGTTTGTTCTTTTTGCTGTACCATTGGTATTTCAAAGATATATTTATAGTGCTTTTCGTGACATCATTCATGAAAAAATACTCATAAATTATCTGGATGAGATCGTTATTGCAGCTAAAAGCGAACCAAAAAGACAATATGTTCTTGCAAATACATTTCATTTAGGTCTGAAATAAAATACTAGGAAATGCTATTTTTTGTTAATGCAAAATAGCCTTTATAGCTTCTAATTATTAAAACTGCTCAGCTGCATTCATCTCCTTTGAAAACTAAACCTATTTGAAATTTCAAAAAAAAAATAAGAGGGGTTAAAAATATAATGTCATTGGATGCTGTGAATTTATAAACCTAATAGTTAAACAAAACCTCGTTGCGATGCTTGTATTGATGGTTATGGCGCAGTTATCATTCAACAATCCACTGTCAATAACCAGTTTCACACTCTCTATTTTATAAAATAAAAACCATCGATATTGAATATAAATTTTCAAATTTTGACTTAAAAGTTTTAGCACTTAAATTAGACTTAATTACTTAACTTAGTCTAACTTAGTCTACTTAACTTAGTTAACTTACTTTTGACTTTAAAGTTTAAGCTATAAAAGCTTTAAAAACATTTCGCCTTTACATAATAGGCATTTCTTTCAAGACTGTAACTGATTCCAATGCATTTGAAATATCATTTGCAATCATTTCTTACTATGAATAAAAAAGGTCTCTACGCCAAATTAGCTCGTTGGACATTAATGTATACATTTCACAACAAATATATTACTCATGACTCACGATTACAATATGCCAAACTCTGGCTTACGTTAACAATAAACTAAGGTTTATATGTTTTTCTGCTCCGTGTAAAAAGCCTTTATTAAAACTTATTTTAGCCATTTAGTAAAGTATTGTGGCATTCAGGGTGTGGTATTTATGGGTATTCAGTTTGAAATACCCATAACATTTCAAGGATTTTTTTGCAATAAAAATAAGTGAGGTAATTTTTTTAATGGAAAGTACGGTAATATGAGACAGAGTTTAAAAATTTCTCTAAAACGTTTCGGATTTAATTCCTTAATGCTTAATCTGTGTACATTCATGTTTTACATAAATCATCATGTTTTACATAAATCAAAAGTTTATAAATTGTATGACAAATAAAAAACTTACGAAATCTGCGTTTTAATCGTCTGTAACTTAAAAATAAAATTTTATTATTATTTTAATCTGAGAAGTCATGATCAAAGAGTTTCGTTTAATATCTATCGTCACTTTAACTTAGTCTTTGTATTAAAGTTTTAAAACACCTTCTTATTTTCTCCTTGGGGATAATAAAATGTAGAAGATATCTGTAATATCACAAAAAAATGAACAGGAAAAATTGGTTTTAAAAATTAAAAAAATATATATAATAGCTTCGTCAAAAGTATGGGATATAAAGTAATTTTAAAAATCCATATAAGACGATGGGATTTCCCCCCGAATTTGTCAATTATCTCATTGCTGGTATCTTTCTGAGTTTTCATGATATTTGACGTCTTTTTATATGAGTTTCTCTATAGAACTGACTATCAAATCATGAAAAAAAAGCTTTGGTATAGTTCGCGCATGCGCAGTTATAAATTATTTCATACATATGCCCATATCTCATCAATTATTCAAAATATATCTGGAGGCACGGCAGTGCCTCCGCCAAGTCGAGAGAGGACAGCCGTAAGCATACTTTTCTGGAAGCAACTCAGGGCACTTTTGACCCCCCATATCTCCGCGCTGGAGTATCCCAAAAATTTGAAACTTCGTTTTTCTAGAGTATTTGGCACACAGGACCAAAATTTAAAATTACAACTTTCTGTCTTTTCTAGTTCAGACGATATATGAACTCAAACATTCGATTTTTTGTCACTCACTCACTCACTCGTTCTTGCGTCATCAAAAAGATTAGGTAGATCCCGTAGCCCTAGAAACTTGACATTTGGGAGAAAGGTAGTGTTTAGGATACAAAGAAAGGAAAAATTATAAAATCCGGAAAATTCGAAAATTCAACAAATTCCATCAAAATTGAAAATTGAAAATAATACGATCTTGTAGTCTTAGAAACTTAAGATTCGGTGTGAAGGTAGTGTTTAGTATCCAGAAAAAGAAAACATAAAAAACACCAAAAAAATCGAAAGCAAAATTAAGAAAATCGAAAAATCGAAAAAATTCAAATAATCCGATTTTGTTGCGCTAGAAACTTGAAATTCGGAATAAAGGTAGTATTTAGGATGCAAAATAAGAAAAAATTAAAAATTCCAGAAAATTAAAAAAAAATTCAAAAATTCGAAAACAAATTGAAAAAATTAAAATAATTTTATTTTTTAGCCTTAGAAACTTAAAATTTGCAGTAAAGATAGTGTTTAGGATTCAGAATAAGTTAAAATAAAAAACGCAATAAAATTCGAAAATAAAATAAAAAAATCGGAAAAATCGAAAAATAAGGAAAATTTGAAAATAATTCGATTTCTTAGCGCTAGAAACTTGAAATTTGGAATAAACGTAATATTTAAGATACTACATAAGGAAAAATTAAAAAATATGGATAATTTAAAAAATACCCATAAATTAGTGCAGACGATATATGAACTTAAAGTTTCGATTTTTTGTCACTCACACACTCACTCACTCTCGCGTCATCAAAAAGATTGAGTAGATCCCGCAGCCACAGAAACTTAAAATTCGGAATAAAGCTAGTGTTTCGGATACAAAAAAAGAAAAAAATTATAAAATCCGGAAAATTAAAAAAAAAAAAAAAAAAAAAAAAAAAAAAAAAAAAAAAAAAAACATTCGAAAATTCAAAAAAATCGAACAAAATTGAAAATTGAAAATAACACGATCTTGTAGTCTTAAAAACTTAAAATTTGGTGTGAAGGTAAGTGTTTACAATTCCGAAAAAGAAAACATCAAAAACACAAAAAAAAAATTGAAAATAAAATAAAAAAATCGAAAATTTTCAAATAATCCAATTTTGTTGCGCTAGTAACTTGGAATTCGGAATAAAGGTAGTATTAAAGATGCAAAATAAAGAAAAATTAAAAAATCCAGAAAATTCGATAAAAAAATAAAAAATTCGAAAAAAAATTTAAATAATTAAAATAATTTGATCTTTTGGCATTAGAAACTTAAAATTCGCGGTAAAGATAGTGTTTAGGATTCAGAATAAGTTAAAATAAAAACGCAATAAAATTCGAAAATAAAATAAAACAAGTTGGAAATTGTACGCCAAACGTTACAAACGAGGTGCGTTCGTACGCACGTTTTAGAATTAAATTCATGATATCCCGTGCCGTTAATTATTATTTTGTGACTTGGCAATTACGCAGCACAGGGAAGTTATTACACCTTACTACTTACTCGTGCCACGTAATTGCCAAGTCACAAAATAATAATTAACTAAAGATGTAGAGTCTAGGAGTGATTTGTCAATGAAAATTTCAATGTTAATAAGATAGTTAAACTTGGCTTTATACGATCTCAGTACTTTTTACGGTAAATGAGTTACGAGACTTGGCTGCATTTTTTACAGGTGACTTTTTGATGAGATTTTTTTTTACTTCCAGTATACTGTTTCTACTGTTCTTGAAGTCAAACATGTGCTTTACATCCCCGAATATCCAGAACAATTTGTCAAAAATTTCAGTTGATATTCCACAAACCGTATGTAAAAACCGAAAGCGTCTGGTCACTAGCGCTCGACGATATCAGAAATTTAATATCGCAATATATCAACGAATTAAAGTTGATATTGGTGATATATATTCCAATAACTACCTTAAAGTGTGTGTCGGGACCAATCACTAAAATCTGTAAGTTTAAAATTATTTATTTTATTGCCAAGGGGCCAATGAAGTTTCATAGAAATTCTGATTTGAGCGCAAAGACACTCGTTACAATGAGATGTTCGTTTTGACAACGAAGCTCAACTGACTGGTTTACATTTTTTTATCAGCTAGGTGGCGCTGATCTATTTATCAAACATCGGGAACGCACATACCGGCCCCCGGTGAAGTATTCTGATAGTTAAATGAGATACAACAAACTAATATACAATAACATACAAATGAATTACTAATTAATGGCTACGCATAATGCACTAAATATAATATAATGATAAGAAATAATAAATTAAACAGATAGTTGCTAAGATAAATTGATATTTTCATTATTTACAATAGGTAAAACACAGACATTTGAGATACTTCTTTGGTAAAGTACAGATGGAGTACGAACTACTACAACTCTGTCATTATAATCTTTTCTTATTATTATTTCTGAAATGCGACCTACAACTCATTTACAAACTATGGTAGGTGTCCATCCTTTACAACAGGCATGTCAAACATGTGGCCCACGGGTCACAACTGGCCCGCCGACTACTTATCTGTGGCCCGAGAAGCCTTTGGTATTTTACTTGTACTTAATTTATGTGTTAGAACACGCATGTTGAAAATACACTTTCCACGATCGCACTTGCACCAACCATGGTCTTAGAGATGGCAAACATAAGAAATATATGTATATCAGTGTTAACAGTTTGGCGAGCTTTTTTTTAATTTAAAATGCTACTACTATTTTTGTGTAGTAATATTTGTGTTATATATTCTGCCATGAAATAAGGGAAGTATTTCTCTTCAGAGTGTCGCAACATTGTGCATTACAAAAATCTCGCTCATCTGGCAACAGTATAATGTATATGGACATATAATTCAATTTTACATTTTAGCACAAAATAATGTGGATACAAAGATATCCAATTGGAACGTAGCAAAGCGCGAGATCTTGAGTATGAAAATTTAAAGTTTCGTAATTTTTTTAAGTTATTTTACTTATAATTTTTATTTGTTTTATGCCGAAACTAACACTACTCTCTTCGATTTTACACCACTTTACAAAATATGTAATGTATTTATTAAATACTAAGAAAATTGTAAAATAAATGAAATTTGGCGGTAATTAAGAACAGTTAAAATTAAAATCAAGATCAAAATATAAAAGTAATTAGCTTTTAATGAGTCGCTTTGAAAGAGACAAAAATTATCATTTTTATGCTCGACACCCAGGTTCTTTACTTGGGCTTTGTCGAACATATGGATTTTAGATTTAAGCGCTTTGATTATTTTAATTACTCAGGTTAGTAATTGTGTGTGGTTTTTCTGTAATCCTTCGTGACTTTTCTTTCACTTTTTACTGATATACACACATTTTATTGAAGTACTATCATACATCCCGGTATTTATAAAACAAAATATGCTAAAGCTCGTTACTACTATGAATAAATATTATAAACTGAAAATTAACACCCCAAATCTTTTTAAAGGTTATTTACAATACAATTATATTCAAAGGAAATCTGAAATTTTACGTTTGATATGCAGACACTGATGAAGTTTGGAAAGAATATAACACTAAGAGGTGCTACAGCACAAAGTATAAAGAAAGCTCACAAAAATCCGGCTAAATATCGAAAAGATAAACTGTCAGAATTGAAAATTATACTTTTTAATAGAGAATCAAAATGCCTTCACCAATCATATTTAAGAAAAAAACATTTACTTCAAAAAACTAATTATTGTCTTTATTACACTAAATGTCTCACGAGTAGAAATCATTCACTACGAAATTGAATAAATGCTGTCTAGAGCAATTAAAGAAATTTGAAAATACTATATAAGCATAAGTATCATTGCTAGAAAGAATTATAAATAGAAAATAGATTTATAAAAGCTGGATATGTGCTTAAAACTTGTAGTGTTTATAAACTTATATTCAATTTATGCACAAATGCCCTTAATCATCAACAATATAGAAAATATCTTGAAAATATGGGTGGTGAAGATAAACAGATCTGCTGTCTTACATACATATATTTCACAGCTTTCTATCATAAAAATATTTAGCTGTTAATTTCGAACTATTAAAAAGTTACAATTTTCATTTTAAATCGACAAATTATGAAGGTGTATTATTAAAAGACCACCAACAGACAAAGTACTTGGAGTTTATATTTTAAATTACAAAGCACCTGAGTAAACTTCAAGTCAAATTTCACAATGCTATCTTATTTTTTGACAGTTTTAGCTTTTTTTTTAAATAGAATTTATTATTTAATATTAAATAACACTTCAATGCTCTACCATTGAGCTACGATAATGATACACAGTCTGGAATCTCTCACTCATATATGTCGGTAAGGCTGCAACCGCAGCACAAGTCTTCTTGAGAACACAAATCTTCTTGAGCACACTGTGGCATACATGAGACGAATCAAATACCAAGCACATGAACAAATATATATTTTTAATTAATTTAATATATTTCCAGGATTCGGGTTCGATTCCTGGCCTGGACATTTTCCCCTCCGTTGGTTATACGCTTTGTTAGCAATATGAAAATTCACGTATTTAATATTCAATAATTTCGAGCGTAATTTCACTGCTGAAAATTAATTGAAAAATTAATTAAAAATTATATAGAATTTATTACTTTGATAAAACAATTTTCAAAAAGAAAATACATTTGGTCATCGGAGTGGAAAATTTTATAATATACTAAAATATATTAAAACATGAAATCAAAATCAGATTTTTGAATTTCAAGAAATATGAAAACGATTTTAATCTATTTACTTCACCTCTAATGATTGATATTAAAGTTATTCTTGAGAATTTACTGCTGCAGTTAATCAAAATTTAGTGCAATTCCATATTAGAGCAAAAATATATGGATATGGAGTTTCAAATAATTTCTGTAATTATTCATTATTCGACCGATTTTTTAAAGTATAGTATGCAATTAGGCAAATTTTAGCTATATTCGGTGCGTACTTTTATACAACATCTTTGCATAGCTGACAACCTTTTGATTTTTTATTCAAGTCAAACAAACATAATTTGAACCAGAAAATGTATTTAATAAATGAAATCAAATAAGCAGTGCATAGATACAAAACATTTTATTAAATAAATTTCCTAATTCAAAATATGTTTATTTTTATTTTTTACTTTAAGAAATCACGGAAGAACACACGGAAAACTATGCCTTTGCTAGATCAATATTTACAGACCAGCGTGTACAATAAATTTTTAAAATAACTACAATTTAGACATTTCAATTAAATTTTATAAATTTGGTTAATGAAAAGTAATTTTGAATATTTTTTCGAAAAATAAGATAAAATAAACTATGCAAGATAAAGTAAACTTTGGAACTTTGTGGGAATAGTTCTTTATCATGGCTGTGTTTTGTATGTATAAATTTTATTCTATGCAATGGTAATAATATTATCTTCTTTTTTTATGTGGCCCGCGGTGGTAAACGAGTTTGACATGCCTGCTTTCCAAGAACCATCGTGCCTGGTGCAACGTTTTGTTTTTTAAAGAGCCATTTGGACCTCTGCTGTAAATGGCTTAAATAAGAATTGGTGCAATTTTTCCATATGGTTTGCACGATTTTTCGAGTTTACCGCCATCGGTCGAGCAAGTTTTCCTTTTCATTTATCAAATTTGCATCAGGAAGAGCATTGATTGATCTTCAATCATGAAATGACCTATGGGTCAAAACTTCATAGTCTTCTAGATTAGAGGATAGTGGGGAAAGAGGGCGAGAATTGAGAATATCCGCAATTTGCGTAGTAATTGTCAAAAATTCTTCTAAAGTTAATTTCATAAAACAAATAGATCTTTTTAAGTTGTATTTGAACTGTCCGACACCTCTCTCCCAGAGTCCTTCAAAATTTGGTGAACGAGGTAGGAGAAATTTCCAGAGAAATTGCTCGGATGACAGGTATTTTGATACATCATCATTATTCTTATTTATAGAATTTAATAATATCTTCAATTCAGCAGATGCTCCAACAATGTTGGATGCATTGTCACATGAGATTTCACAACTTTTGCCTCTGCGTGCAAAGAATCTTTTTAGAGTTGCAATTAATGTATTTGAAGTTAAATCAGAAAGCAACTCTAAAAGCATTGCTTTGATCACCATGCATATGAAAATAGCTACATAAACTTTATTAAATATCTCTTTTCTTTGGTTGCGATATTTAATCAAAAATTGACGACATAGGTCCAGTCCTGCATTAGTAAAAGGTGAACTTTGGGTTACTCTCTCAGGTGTTAAATTAACTATGATTTGATTGACAATTGTTGGTTTTATTTTGAAACATCAAACACAATCTTGCACAACTTGACGAGCAATGTTTCTTCCGTAATATTCCAAAATATTTGTCTGACAGTGTTCAATAGTCCTTGAGGACCAAACTGTAAATCTCTTTTATGATAGTAAATAAAGATAATTTCTGTTATTTTACTACCTAGGGGTAAATTGATTTGGTGAGATCGGTCATAGCTAAATTTGAGTTGGCTAAACGACCACCTACTCTTAATAGATCATCTTGATCTAGAAATGGATTTAGGAACTTTAACTAACTTTTTATAGGAACAGGCATGCCTTTTTTCACTGCCGAAATTTCTGTTCAGAAATACTCACCTTGAATCTTTTTCAGCAATACATTTCTGGCAAATTTTAATTCATCCAAACTTAAGTATTTTTTAATTTTTAAATTACTCCTGCAGTTGTTTAGAAACCTGTAAATAAATGCTAATACTCTTGTTAATTTCAAATATCTATTTGTAATATTAGAAAAAGAATTAATAAAGTCATATTTTACAACTGAAATAAAGACCGGAACTAATTTTAGTTCTTTTAAAAACTGTTCGTCTTTTAGTGAGAGTCATTTTTTAAAGGAAAAAATCCCCAACATCTTGTTTCATGAAATCGGCTCTTCCCATTACAGTTTATTGGTAGAAAGGGACGTTGCATCCTGACCTCTGGATAACGCATATTGACGGATTAAGTTTTGAAGGAATATATCTCCAATCGTAGTTTTTTGCCAATTCTTGAATTCGAGATACTCGATTGCCCACAAAGGTTTTAAGGGGATGTGGCGATGTGTCTATCTATGCTAAGGAAAAGGTGGAGTCTGACTAAAGTATGACCTTGTCAATTTTAAGCCTTAATGCTCTTACTACTCTTTGAGTAAGTTGGTGCAATAACAAACATGCTGAAAGTTCAAGTCTAGGAATGCTGGCAGTTTTAATTGGTGCAAATCTACTTTTGCTGCAAATGAGGTGGCAAACAGGAGTTAAATATTGTTTGAAGATAAAGAGAAGCTCCGTAAGCCTTCTCACTAGTATTAGCAAAACCATGCAAGATTATAGTCGATACATCTTTAATGAGAATACATCTTGGTATTTTGAATGAAAGTGTCAGATTTCCATTTGTATGAGAAACTTATGTTTTTCCTAGGTTGTGTAGTATTTTGAAGATTTTTACTTCTTTCTTCCAAAAAACTTAAAAAGTTCTCTAGTTTAGGAATTTGATTTTTAATTAATTTCATTTCGGAACAGCTTTTTATTTCAGGATCCAGTTTTTGAAACAGTGTGTGAATCTGAGAGCTGGTTTGATTCAAACTCGAGTAATTTTAATACACGCAAATTACATTTAGTATTATCAGTTAACTGTATTAAATGGATAGGAGAATCTGGTACTTTTGATAAATTTAATAATTTATCAAAAGTACCAGGTATGGCAATCACACAATAACTGCCCTTTTGTTTTCGTATCCTTCTTCTAAAGAAGACGAAAGAGATTCATAAGTGTCTTGTGCTGATTCACGCCTTTTGGCTTCACCGTTTAGACAGTTTTTCAGGTAGCATAACTGCTGAGTTGAATTTAGATTTTTATTATTGCCTATAATTGACATAAATTGAGTTTTAAAATTTTGAAACTCACCATATTTTCCGGAAAAACTAGGTAGAGGTAAGTCTGGTATTTTAAAATTAGTCGTGACAGTCGGATTTTTTTCAACATTAGAGCATTCTAATTTATATGGAAAAATTTTAACTTTTACCTCTGATTCTTCCAGTTCATCTTCAAGTTTAGCTATTATTGCTAAGGAATCTTTTAAATTCTTCAAATAAGATCATGGAGTGACCTCTTAATTTCCAAAATCGAAATTATTTTGCTTTCTAAGCGTAACTGATGTTATCGTTGTTCTTGTTATTCCTTGAGATCTGTGCACACATACTCATTGACGAATTTCGTAATTTTATTGAGTTTCGTTTTTAATACGCCGCGTTGGCGATTTAAAGTTGATAAGTTACTTATTAATGACTTATTAATGATTATTAAAGTTGATAAGTTACTTTGTTATTACACTGTGCTCCGGTCGGTTAGGACCATGCGTTGGGAGCAATCAGGCAGTGGACTGTAAGTTTAAAATTATTTATTTCATTGCCAAGGGGCAAATGAAGTTCCATAGAACTTCTGATTTGAGCATAAGGGCACTCGTTACAAAGAGATGTTGTTCGTTTTGACAACGCAGCTCAACTGACTGGTTTCCATTTTTTATCAGCTAGGGGACGCTGATCTATTAATCGAATTTTGGGAGCGCACAGTGTGTGGGCATAGAAACATTGTTAATTTCCAAAGATAAATGGTATGGTAGCAGCAATTTAAGTACAAACAGGTGTAGAAAGCAAGGAATGAATTTTCTATACACATTTGCTCACACAGCATCCTTTAAATATTATAGTTTCATATTTATACAAAACAGAAATATTTTAGAAAAAGGGAACATTGTTCGATATCTATTTGGGCTTATACCATTGCTTGGATAGTATTTTTCTTTCAAATAGTATGTTCCCTATTCTTCCTATTTTATGCACTGTTTTGACTATTTATTATCCTCGTGTTTAACTGAAAATATTATAAAAAAGAAACTAAAATAAAATGTTCCTAAATCTAGGACAGTGCTAATTTTAATATGATTAAAATAAGTAAAAAGCAACAGCAAAACTGAATTTTGTTTAATGTCACATGTCATGCTAATATACTTGTAATGAAATAGCTTTCACTGCATGACAGATGCTGCAGAAATTTTGTTTTTCAATCTTTCTATAAGGTATCAATGCATTCTTAATAGAAAAAAAATATAAATAAATTATTTGTATTTATAGCTACCTATCAATTTACTATACATAAATACAACATTGAAATCCTTTTTTTAAATATAAATATTCAAATCACATTTCGGAAGAGTTTTATACTAAATAAAATGTATTTTTTTACTTCATTTTAAGTTGAAATATCAAGATAGCATATACCGGGTGTTTCGCGAAGGACACCTAACTTTGAAAATAATTAACTCGGAAACGGTCATAGACAGAAGCATGAAACGAGAGGTATAGTTATTAAAAAACCTGGAAGAATCTGATACAGAAATCTCAATAATTTAGCTCAGAATATCGTCGATAGACGGCGCTGCAGGCAGCATTACGGATCCCTATAGAGATAGCTAAGACGCCAAGAACGTTCAGACGTTGAAGATTTCGCCGTTGAAATGTGATCGCTATTAGGCAAAGCCATTAAATAATAAGCCCAGTCAGATAGTGTTAAATTTGTTAGTGGGGACACTAGCGCCATTCCTTTGCTGCGGAAGGAGGACAAAACAGAAGTGCGTCGCAGAGAAACGATACGATTTATTTATATCGATATTTTATGCGATTTTTATCGTTTGTATCGATTTTTTTGTTTTTGCACTTCCTTTAAAAGCTTGCTAATTATTCGGATATTTTACATTAAAGCTAAAATTATAATGAAAATAAAAAGAAAATTGGAATT
The DNA here is from genome assembly GCA_963931845.1 of Maratus michaelseni. Lineage (NCBI taxonomy): Eukaryota > Metazoa > Arthropoda > Arachnida > Araneae > Salticidae > Maratus > Maratus michaelseni. The sequence goes on from OZ007596.1 coordinate 187,380,266, forward strand.
TTAAATATTTTTTTTGTACACATTTTAACAAAAAACTGATAGTTTAACAAAAATATTTTATAACAATATTTCATGATGTTAAATGTTTTTGAGATTTTTTAGCAATTTAATAATAATTTAAAATCTAGTAATTGAAATATTTACTCAATAAGAATGAAGATTATTTAAAGATTTTATGCATACAGGATAACTAGAATGGAAAAAAACTGAACATTTTTATATTTTATTGGATTTTTAAGAACTATGCAATTAAAAATTTTACAATTTATCAGAAATTTTTTCATAAAATAAATAAAATATAAAACGAAAAGAATAAATAAAATTTAACATCATGAAATATTTTTGATAAATTATTAGTTTTTTGTTAAAAATATATACAAAGAAATATTTAAAATTCCAATTTTATTTTTATTTTCATAATAGTTTTAGCTTTAATGTAAAAGGCCCCAGTAATTAGCAAGCATTTAAAGGAAGTGCAGGTTAAATTGCCCATAACATCTCACAATTTTGTATTCAGCATATCATTTTTTAACACTGTCCAACCAAGTTGAAAAGGGTTTATGACTTCAGTTTGTCTGTCCATGCTCTAACCCTCATAAATATACTCGAATTGCCCTGAAATTTTTGTCGTTTACTATAGCATGTTCCCTATTTCAACTTATAGTTTTTTTACAGGGACAGTCAAAAATATTACGTTACATTACAGTCAATGGGAAATAATCATTTCAAGTACATTTTGATGATGCTACGTCATTTAAAACATGATGAAATTGATATATAATTATGAAGCACATCAAAACAGGCGTTTTGTAGAATATGGTATGCAAAACATTAATTATTCATTTACAGGGTCAAACAAAAGAATTCTGTTACACATTGTTCTATGGGTGAAAATCGTTTGTAGGTTAATATAGTGATATTTCACTATTTCAAACATAATGAAAATTATATGCATTACTGAGGTTCACTTATTAATTTCTCTCATCAAAGTGGTGTGAATTGCGTTTATTTACAGGGAGACACAAAGATATCAGATACAGTACAGGTGTGTTATTTAGAGTCAATGTGTGATATGTGGGTTTCAACTTTGGTTTGCGTTTTAAGTTTAACTAAATTTTTTCATAGTACGTGTGTTTATAAACTCGGTTGTTCATATACACGGCTACACAAGGGAATCCGTAAGTATTACAGATTATGGGAGTGAATTACTTAAGGGTAGTTTTTAATTGTGTTAACCATTTTCCTGCTGAACTATGTTTAGTAGACTAATAAAAGTTTGTAGTATATAAATAAATTCATATACAGAGCTACACAAAGAAAAATATACATTGTCGTTTAGGGTTGGTAATTGCTGCGAGTGAATTTTAAGTTGCCTTTTAGCTTAGTTATTGGTGTGTACAAAAGCTTCAGATAATATGCAGGGCTTTGCAAAAGATTTTGAGTGCATTTTCATTGGTTAGTGAAAATTGCTAAATGTGAATATTCTAACTGAACTAAAGTTTATCATGCTATATATCCTCATCTATTGATCATATACAGGGCTGCACAAAATAATTCGACTACTTTTTTGACACTGGAAGGTAATTTTGACAACTGTATTTTTCAATATGTTATATGTTTTCTATAATGTTTACTTACATATCTCCCTTCACCTTATTTAACGGTGAAGTTTCATTACAGTTTTCTGGCTGTGTTGGAAAGTGTTTCATAATCACACATAATTTTTTGTTCTTGTTTTTAATACATTGATCTAGTTCTAGTTGCTAAAAATTATATTTACAAAGGAACCACTTTTGGTGCAGCTCGCACCTAGCATCCATACATGGTACATTTCTTAGCCCTATACATAAAAGTTAGAGAACTGACAAAATTTCTCTGTTAAAGTCATATTTTTAATTTTTTTATACTATATTATTTTTTCATTATTGGATTTTTAATTGATAATTTCATGCCAAAAGAGAGTCAAGTCGCCAAATAGGGTGCTATGAATCCAAACCACTACTGACACAGCAGAAAAGTATGACATTCGTCCAGGGTTGTCTGAAAAAAGTCTACAGTCAATGTCACGCCACCAAAAATGCAGTTATAATGTTGAAATTTTTCAAAATGAAATTCGTAGGTTTTTAAAGAGTTTTTTACACTTCTTTCAGTATTTTATTCTTACTATTAACTAATTTGTATTTTAAAGTATTTAAAAAACTTCTCTGTTAATAGTCCAATAAATGGTCTCGAAAATTGCATTTTCTGAAAGTTATGCTGCTGTAAAATAAAAAAATGATTTTAACACAAAATTTTCAACAATTCTCAAACTTCGTAATATAGGGCTTTAAAATGCCACCCTGTCTCAGTGCTCCCTCCAAGGTTCCCTTGTTAGTAAAAAGCTTATTTAAAGAAATCAATATAATTGACCCTTCTCTCTTAAAAAACTACGAATTTTCATTAAATAAATATTTTATGTAAAAACAGATCATCATGAAATTTTGTAAAAAAAATTTCTTGCACTTTTTGGTTCAAATATTCACAGATACTTTAGAAAAGAAAAAGAAAACTTATGATTTTAATAATTTAGTAAACTGCAGCTAAAATGCTACTTTAAAAAATAATAAGACTTCAAACTTTTAATGTAACTATTGGGTTGCTCGGAAAGTTGGTTCGTGCCGGAAAATTCTATTATTAGACATTAAATCAGATAGCTAATATCTAATAATTGACGGGCAGAATTTTCTGGTACAAATTCTTAAGCAGAAGTAACTTTCTGAATAACCCAATATATGTATTTAATGACTAATTAACAGATAGTTAACTATCAACATTTGTATAGATTTCTCTGTGGCATATGTTAAATTTAATCGAATCATTGCCTCTAGTATGTGAATTATATACTATATCAGAGATGAATTCAGCGGTTGGGGCAGGGTACACATACACCAGATGATTTGCAATTTTATGCTTTTATTTTTATATTATGTTAAAATTGTTATTATAAGACATTATAAATAAGCTATATTTCAAAACACAGGTACAATGACAAAGATTGTGCACCTAAAAAAAAATGAAAAAGTTTCCTGTTGGAAATGGAATTATAGTTACCCTTATCGATAAGAAAACTTTTCCGAACCTACAAGGAATAAAATCTGGAAAAATAGAAAGTTGTTTCTTTCTGTCAAGAAACTTTTCCTTTTTGATTCAGAAACTTATCTTTAAATACAGAATAAATTCCTGTAGATTAATGAAATCTCTCCTTATGTATAAACAAAAGCTTCCCAAATCAATAAGTAAACTCATCTTTAATAATAGAATCAATTCCTATAAATCTGTATAACTTTCAATTCACACAAAAAAGTTTTAAAAGAATAGACAGAAAACATTCCTTTTTAAAAAAGAAACATTTCTGAATTATTCATTCGGGAATCTTGAATAAGGTAAAAATACCTCTGTAAAATAGTAACTTTCTTTTCTTTGTGGAAATATATATATATTTTTTTAATCAGAAAAAAATCCTGTATCATATAAGACTTTTTCCTTATAAGGAGTAAGAACAATGACAGATGAAAATACTCACCTCTTGGACACTATTTTTGTTTCCTTTTATCTAACTTAAATATTATTAAAAATCTTTTTTGCATGCCTATTCACACAATCAGAATTATAGATAAATGGGTAATAAGAATAATTCAAGTATGTTAAGATCATAAAATAGATTACTTTGGTATGTTTTGTATTACAATGGTCCAATTTAACGTATTGTCATCTTTAAAATTTATTTATTTGTTACAAGTACACTTTTTTATGTTCATAATATACATGGCATACTTCTTGTTTATTTGTAATCTGCGTGTATACATATCAGTACAAAAACCCTTAACGGGTTAAAAGTGTTGACGCAGCACTTTCTTTTGGCTCTATGAATTTTAAATATGGGTCTTAAAAGCAATGATATCAAATTTAAGTGACGCTATGTTAATAATTTTTTTTTAAATCATAATTTTCTTTTTAGTTTTATTTATGTTCACAGGTGCAATTATTATCTTAATATGAAAAAATATATAAAATTTATTCGCTGATGCTTTTTCATTCAGATCTCTCAGGAATTCAAAATATGGGTTTTAAGAGAAATGATATCAAAATTTGAGCGACACCTTGACGTTAATTTAATAGGACTCTTTTAAAATTCAATTTAAATTATTTTTGGTTTGTCTTCTAAAGTATATTTACACATACAAACAATACTTTTAATTTTTCAATACACTTTTAAATATATTACTTTCACTGAGCCTATATTATGTATTGAAATGTATTTATTTCAATAAATTGATTTATCTTCTGTGCCACGCTATCCAAAATCATAAGTAAAATTTATGTAAATGATTATTTTGCGTCATATTATCCACTTGCATACATTTCCCTTTGTTTGGATACTATGACGCAAAATAATCATTTACATAAATTTTACTTATGATATTGGATAGCGTGGCACAGAAGATAAATCAATTTATTGAAATAAATACATTTCAATACATAATATAGGCTCAGTGAAAGTAATATATTTAAAAGTGTATTGAAAAATTAAAAGTATTGTTCGTATGTGTAAATATACTTTAGAAGACGAACCAAAAATAATTTAAATTGAATTTTAAAAGAGTCCTATTAAATTAACGTCAAGGTGTCGCTCAAATTTTGATATCATTTCTTTTAAAACCCATATTTTGAATTCATGAGAGATGTGAATGAAAAAGCATCAGCGAATAAATTTTATATATTTTTTCATATTAAGATAATAATTGCACCTGTGAACATAAATAAAACTAAAAAGAAAATTATAATTTAAAAAAAAATTATTAACATAGCGTCACTTAAATTTGATATCATTGCTTTTAAGACCGATATTTAAAATTCATAGAGCCAAAAGAAAGTGCTGCGTCAACACTTTTAACCCGTTAAGGGTTTTTGTACTGATATCATTACTTTTTTAAGGTTATTGATGAAAATGTCAATTAGTCGAAATTAAGTATAGGGTATAAATTAATCATTAGAATAAAATTTTAAATAAATGCTAAAAAAGACCCCTTGGACCCCAATAAAATATGAGGGTGGTGGCCCAGGGAGAGGAATCCAAGACTCAACTTTTAAATTATACAGCGAGAGAGTAACACAATTAGAAGGATGAAAATGCATGGCAAAACCCGTTTGTTCCATCTTCCTCCGCCAAAGGGCGCAATCTTTTCTATACAAACATAGCTGAAAATTTTCAGGCTGTCGATTCCGAGTCAAATGAGCCATACATCGTCGTGATCGGTCCCATAGAACCCGATAGGGAAGTGCCCCTGGTGGTGAAACTTGGAACTAAAATCAATATATCCTGTCGATGTCGAGTCGAATGAATCAAACTGCATTGTGATGGGACCCATAGGACTTGAGATAGCTGCAAAATCCGTTAGTTCCATCTTCCACCACCAGGGGGCGGACTCTGTTCCATGCAAACATAGTTGAAATCTTTGAGGCTGTCGATTTCGAGTCGAATGAGCCATACCTCGTCGTGATGGGGCGCATAGGACCCGAGATAAGAAAGCGCCTCTGGTGGTGAAACTTGTAACTAAAATCTATATATCCTGTTGATGTCGAGTCGAATGAATCAAACTGCATTGTGATGGGACCCATAGAACTCGAGTTAGCAGCAAAATCCGTTAGTTCCATCTTCCACCACCAGGGGGCGCACTCTGTTCTATACAAACATAGCTGAAATCTTTCAGGCTGTCGATTTCAAGTCGAATGAGCCATATCTCGTCGTGATCAGGCCCATAGAACACAAGATAGGAAAGCGCCCCTGGTGGTGAAACTTGTAACTAAAATCTATATATCCTGTTGATGTCGAGTCGAATGAATCAAACTGCATTGTGATGGGACCCATAGAACTCGAGTTAGCAGCAAAATCCGTTAGTTCCATCTTCCACCACCAGGGGGCGCACTCTGTTCTATACAAACATAGCTGAAATCTTTCAGGCTGCCGATTTCAAGTCGAATAAGCAATACCTCGTCGTGATCAGGCCCATAGAACACAAGATAGGAAAGCGCCCCCTGGTGGTGAAACTTGTAACTAAAATCTATATATCCTGTCGATGTCCAGTTGAATAAATCAAACTGCATTGTGATGGGACCCATAGAACTCGAGTTAGCTGCAAAATCCGTTAGTTCCATCTTCCACCACCAGGGGGCGCACTCTGTTCTATACAAACATAGCTGAAATCTTTCAGGTTGTCGATTTCGAGTCGAATGAGCCATACCTCATCGTAATCGGGCCCATAGAACATGAGATAGGATAGCGTCCCCTAGTGGTGAAACTTGGAACTAAAATCGATATATCCTGTCGATGTCGAGTCAAATGAATCAAACTGCATTGTGATGGGTCCCATAGAACTCAAGTTAGCTGCAAAATCTGTTAGTTCCATGTTCCACCACCAGGGGGCGCACTCTGTTCTATAGAAACAGCTGAAATTGTTGAGGCTGTCGATTTCGAGTTGAGTGAGCCATACCTTGTCATGATCGGGGCCATAGAACCTGAGATAGGAATGCACCCCCTGGTGGTCAAACTTGAAACTAAAATTGATATATCCTGTCAATGTCAAATTGAATGAATCAAACTGCATTGTGATGGGACCCATAGAACTCGAGTTAGCTGCAAAATCCGTTAGTTCCATCTTCCACCACCAGGGGGCGCAGTCTGTTCTATACAAACATAGCTGAAATCTTTCAGGCTGTCGATTTCGAGTCGAATGAGCCATACCTCATCGTAATCGGGCCCATAGAACACGAGATAGGATAGTGTCCCCTAGTGGTGAAACTTGGAACTAAAATCGATATATCCTGTCGATGTCGAGTCAAATGAATCAAACTCCATTGTGATGGGACCCATAGAACTCAAGTTAGCTGCAAAATCTGTTAGTTCCATGTTCCACCACCAGGGGGCGCACTCTGTTCTGTACAAACAGCTGAAATTGTTGAGGCTGTCGATTTCGAGTTGAGTGAGCCATACCTTGTCATGATCGGGGCCATAGAACCTGAGATAGGAATGCACCCCCTGGTGGTCAAACTTGAAACTAAAATTGATATATCCTGTCAATGTCAAATTGAATGAATCAAACCATGTTGTGATGGGACCCATAGAACTCGAGTTAGTTCCAAAATCCATTAATTTCCCCTTCCACTGCCAGGGGCGCACTCTGTTCTATATGAACATAACTGCCCCTGGTGGTGAAACTAAAATCAGTAAGTTCTATTGAGGTCGAGTCGAATGAGCTAAACTGCATCACGATTAGGAATGCACAACCTGTGGCCCGTGATGGGTAACTGGTGGCCCGCAGAGACCATACATGCGAACCTATCCAAAAATTTCGAATTTCCTTAATAATTCGTGAGAAAAATGCGCAAATTTTGTCCATAGATCGTAGGAAAATATGAATTTCATCGATCAGGTGCATAAAATTATGAATTGCATCGACTGGATGCAAATTTTGTCGAATGGGCATGGAAAAATCACAAATTTCGCCATTTTGTCGCTAGAAAAATAAACGCAAATTTTAATAATCGGTCAACAGAAACCAGAGATGCCAAAATCGGTAATTCTGGAGTTGTAAATTTCGTCAATCACTCAAAATCTCGAATTTTGTAAATCAGTTGAAAAAACCTGCAAATTTTGTCGATAAGGCACTTAAAATCGCAAATTTCATGGATCGAGCAATGAATTTCATCGAATGGCATGGAAAGATCACGAATTTCAACGAACAGTTGCGGAAAAAATTTGCAAATTGTCCATAGATTGTGGGAAAACATTATGAATTTTGTCTATCGGTTCTGCAAAATTATGAATTTTGTCGATAGGCATGGAAAATCGCAAATTTCGTATATTGGACGTGGAAAAATCAAGAATTCCATCGAATGTTTGTGAAAAAATTGTAAATTTCAACAAACGGTATTAAAAAAAAAAAAAAAAATGAAAATTTTGCCATTGTCTAGAGAAGAAAAATTGTGAATTTCATTAAATGGCCGACGGAAAGCATATCAGTTGAAAATCACGAATTTTGTCAATCAGGCACAGTAAAAACATGAATTTTGTGGATCGGGAGAAGGAAAATCATAAATTTTGTTGAACGCATGCATAAAAATCATGAATTTTGTTTATCGGGCATATAAAAATCATTAATTTCGTCAAACGGATCCATAAAAATCAAGAAAGTCATCAATCGGGTGCGTAAAAATCTTCAATTTCATCGATCAGGCGTGTAAAAATATAGGACAAAATTGCCATTCGCCAGTCGGCGAGTAATACTGAAAATTTGGCGACTGACTTTACTGCCACCACTGGTCAAACTTAATAGTCCCAATTGCGATGATTGAATGGAAAAAGATTTTTTCCCCGCTGTCGCTCGACAAATTTCGAAACCATTTGGCGAATTTCACGATTTTTTCCCCGAAATTATTTGATGGATTGTGACTTTTTTTCTTCTCGAAGCCATTCGACGATATTCGAAAAAATTTTCCCCTGAAACCAGTTGATGAATTTTGTGATTTTTCCACTATCAATGAATTTTGTGATTTTTTTGCTATCGATTGATGAATTTCGTGATTTATCGACTATCGATTAATGAATTTCACGACTTTTTCCATGAACGAACAAATTGTGCACTTTTTTTCCACAGCTATTCGACGAATTTTGCAATTCTGTTCCGCGATTGTTAGACAAATTTCACTATTTTTCTCCCGAGATCATTTGATGAATTTTGTGATTTTTTCCCCCGAACGTATTTGACGAATTTCTCTAATTTTTTCACGACAGTTAGACATAATTAATTTTTTCCTGCAATGCCTGATTTCTTTCCAAGACCATTTGACGAATGTCGCGATTTCTTTCCCAACACTATTTGACAATTTTCGCCGTTTATTCCACAGTCGTTTGACAAATTTCTTAAATTTTTTATCAAGTATTTGTAAATTTGTTATTGGTCATTGCTGAAAAACAGGAGTAAAAAAATCCATGTACTGGCCAGTGGTCACTGAGTAAAAAAGTTGAAACTTATACATAAAAATCATGAATTTTTTAGAACGGGCACATAAAAATCACAATTTTGTCAAGTAGCCGCATAAAAATCACAAATCCATCTAGTGGGTGCATTCTTCCAAATTTGCAACCGAACAGTGCTGTATGTATGGATAATGCTAATTATCCCCCCCCCTACCCAACATCTCCTCGAAACAAAATTCTCTCTGTGCTACTGATGGTGGTCCTCGACAACCTAACAATTTTTACGCGAAGTGGCCCTTCGCCTAAAAAGATTGGGCACCTCTACTATCAATTAACAATAAATTAACCTATCGCTTGTGTCATGTATTCATGAGCGGTGATTGCAATGCAAATTCTTGTTTACAAGAATAAGACTCATATTAGGTATTTTATTATTTATTTATTGTTTGTTTACTTATTTTGATTTGATTTTCTTGTCCTTTTAGAAATTGACTTTAGATTGTTACTTAAATGGTGAGATGATTGTCAATTACCTGTTTTATCGATAAAAATGATACAAGGTAAGGAAATTGCATCGTGTCGAGTGAATATTTAGGAAGTATTTTAAAACCCGCAGACTAAAGAAGATTTGTGTTTTACTTGTTAGCTATATTTTGCAACTCTCCAAATTACTGCAATGTAAATATAGTATGAAGTTAACTTTCCTCTGTTGTATAGCTAATTTTATTGGAAAACAAGAACGAAAAATCATGCGTCAAGCATAGATTATGTAACACTTTCCAACGCTTCCAAAATAATTTTACGAATCATACTCTTTTATAAGCTAAAAGATAACATCTAAGTAATCCGAATACTTTATTCAGCCCTGTATAGGATCTATAGATTTGTATATATACTACATAGGATGCTAAATTTTAGTTCAGTTAGGAAACACGTAGCACAGTTTAAAATTCTCCGTCTGGAGTTAAATAATACGGAAATGTGTTCCCGAACTTTTGTACTTCCCTGTATAGGATCTACAGAATTTATACACACCACGTAATATACAAAAAGCGATTTAAAATTAAAATCGCATTCAGTAACTTAAAACGCACTTCCAGGAATTATTGTTAACATACAGTAGAGAATTCTTTTGTGTGTCCCTGTAAATGAACGATGACTGCTATACACACAATATTCTGTAGTAAGTCTCTTGTAATGAACCTTATATAAATTTCAATGCGTTTAAAATAGTGAAACATTATTTAAATAAACCGCAGACGATTTTTCTCCATAGACGTAATGTAACGGAATTCTTTTGACTGTCCCTGTAAAGTAAGTATAAGTGCTATGCACACCCTATTCCATATTAAGCTTCTTCTAATGCACCTTAGTGATATATATAAATTTCAATGCGTTTAAAGTATTGAAACATTATTTAAATAAACCGCAAATGATTTTTCCCCATAGACCGCAATGTAACGGAATTCTTTTGAGTGTCCCTGTAAAAAAACTATAAGTGCTACACACTTCCGTTGAAATAGGGAACATGCTATAGATAACGATTATAACATATAAAATTTGCAGGGCAATCCGAGCATATTTACGGGAGTTAGAGCACGGACAGACGGCAGACGGCAGACGGCAGACGGCCAGACGGCCAGACGGCAGACGGCCAGACGGCAGACGGCCAGACGGCCAGACAAACCGAAGTCATAAACACTTTTCAACTAGGTTGGAAAGTGTTAAAAACCCTGAAAATGCATTGTTGTAGTAATCAATTATTTTTGCAGTTGTGTAAATTCTGTCATAACAATTTTCAACTAAGGGAAATCTTACATTGGACATTTAATCACAGTATTTTAAATAAGAAAACTTAAAATATTTGCAAATTAAAGAAATGAAAAGAGATTTTGTTTAAAATTACATCTAAATATTTTTTTTTTTTTTACAATAAATGCAAAATTCGCCAGTCATTCGGGAAATTATCACAAAATTCTACTAATAAAATGGGACTGTAAACAAACCGGTTCAAAATGTGTCCTTTTTAAAAATTAAATTCCATCCGAGCAGCCCTGTTGTTATGTTAGTCGAGCACTAGCTGATCGACAAAATTTTTTAATCTCGCCAACCTTTTTTTTCTGACCAATCTTTAACATAAGCTAATAAAGTATAGCCAACATTTTAACATTGCTATATAGTATCTTAAAAAACTTACTTAAAAATAGCTGAAATATAATCTTGATAAAATACGTAAACACAAACATATCAATACAAATAACAAAATCTCATGTAATCGGGTAGGGGAGACCGGTACACAGTGGACCACTCTACTTTTTCAGTTAATTTTTTTTTCTCTTTAACAGACTGACCAATCTGTATGAAAATATTTTTGAATATTCCTTAAACCTTCTTACATCCATCATAATTTTCTCACAACATAGTTTTCAATACATTAAAAATATATATATATATACACTGGTCCACCCACCAGGATACAGTGGACCACTATTAGGTATTATCTAAAATATAATATAAATCTATTTTTCATTAATCTAATTCTTTTTTGTTGCCTCTTCATTCGCAAAATAACATAGTAATATAAATTTTGAAACAAAAACAAAAAATTAATTAAAATTTTTAAAATAATAACAGATTAATACAGGAACAATTGCAATTTAGTTGAAGTTATTACTTACGTACAAAAAAAATCAGCTCACAATAAAATTTGCAAATGAAATTCCAAAATACTTATCAGTAAGATTGAGCCTGGAATTTTCAAGAAATAATTTTGGGTCTGCGAGCAACATTATGAAATCATTGACATCAACAGCAGATTCATCTACAGTTTCGGGAGAAATAAACTGATTTCCATTCAATTTGCATCTCATGAATCTTACTTGAATAGAATCATCAACAATTAGACTACAGTTATATTTATCAAAGACAGTAAATACAAAACAAAATATTTCTGACTATGTTAAAAAAAATTGTTATTTTTATTTGTTTACTTTATTTTACAGTTAATTCTACTTTAAAACAATCTTTCTTTATAGAAAACAATTATTACATATTTTGAAAATTCTGCATTAGAAGAGCAGAGTGGATTGTGGACCACTGTGCCCCAGGAGTGGGTGGTCCACTGTACCCCATGTTGAAGTTCAATAAATAATCATATTAATATTGTTTATAGCTTTCTTTTAAACATAATAACTTTAAAGTAAAATAAAAACAAGTATCTTAGTATTTCAAAAAAGCTGTTTTATTTTATTTATCTACAACCTTTAATTACTGATGAAAAATTTTACTTTTAGAAGCTCAAAACAACAAAGCAGGATAAAATAGTTCAATCTGAGCTAAACATACTTTCTGAAAGCTATAAATAATCATTGCAGTGCTGTTGTCTATTAGGATAGAAGAGAAGCTTAAAGAAAAATTTAAATAAATAAAATATTAGGGGGTGGTCCACTGTGTCCATAGGTTCACTGTGTACCGGTCTCCCCTATATTAATGATAGGCTTAGTCAATAAAAAAAATGTTAAAGTAAGCCATAACATAAATTAGAAACATTGTATTTCATAATGAAAACATCGTATCTAATTTTATATACATAAAAGTGAAAACTTACGTTATATAAATTCCCTATATAATATACCAAAGTTTCATCACAATTAAACGTATTTCAATCACACTGAAATAAAAAGTTTTAGTTATTAAATTTGTGTGAGGTGAATGATGGGAAAGTTTGATTTGGAGAGTTGGAAAATATAGCTAACAAGTAAAAAACCAATCTTCTATCGTCATCTGATTTTTAAAAGACTTCTTTAAAAGATTCACTGGCCATAATGCAATTTCCTTATATTATTTTTAACGATAAAACAGGTAATACTATTGACAATTATCTCACCATTTACGCCACTAAATCAAAAGACAATTTCTAAAAGGACAATCTAATCAAAATAAGTAAACAAACAATAAATAAATAGTAAAATACCTCATATGAGTGTTATTCCTAAACAACATTCGCGACTCAAAACAAACAGATGATTGATTCGTTGATTAGAGTCTGTTTCAAATTAACTGATAAAAAAAATCTGAATATTTTTTTCCTTTAAAAAATGACAAATTAAATATATAAATAATAATTAAATTGTATATATATAATTATAAAATATTTCAATATTTTAATCAAGGAATCTAAATATTTTTCGACTTAATGAAGATTTTGAAATAAGAAATTCTTTATTATAACAAAAAAGAAAAATATACAAACAATAATTTAATTTAATACATATATATTACATATTAAAAATTGCATTAAAAACTGTTTTCGTATTAAAAAAAAAAAAGAATCTAAATAGTTTTTCAGCGATATGGATATGCTTTAACGTTTAACTGTAACCGTAATAGGCAAGAGCTTCCTTATTGCGCAGTAATAAAAAGCAGTGAAAAGGCTGAAGATCTGTAATGTTAGTCTACCAGAAATAGCATAAGAAAATAGTCCGATTTTAAAAGTGGATTATATTGAAAACAAGAGTTTTCTTACGTTAGCGCAATATCTTAAACGCTTCATCTAAAACTGATTAATATAATATATTAATTTTAAAAAAATCGTTCGATCCATTTTCGAGATAACAACTCTGTGCCCATTACACCATTACATTTTCCATTTTCGCTTAAAAATTGGTTTCCAGATCTCAAAATCTACTACATGTAGAAATCTATAAATTTCAGGATAGAGTTAGGCCATAGATATAAGACTAATGTGAAAAAATCGAAACGGTATGCCTCATATTTACTGAGATATTAAATGTCGGCGTTTCGATTTTCCTTTGATGTCCTGCTAGCTGTATATATGAGAGTGACGGAATCTTCGGTTTTGGGCTTACGGTTTTTCGCTGCGTCACTCAAGAGAGTACCGTCTCTTATGATCCTTAATATATTCAGTCAAGATAAAAACAAAAGCAAAATTCTCCAAAACAAACCATTTCGCCTGCTAAAATGTTCCCGCACCCTTAAAAGCACATTTTTTTTTTTGTTTTTTTTGTTTTTTTTGTGAAAAATGTAAATTGTCATATAAATGTAAAACAAATCTGGTGAAAACAATTTAGCTTTATCTTTAAATGGTTTTCTTAATTGAAATGAATTGGAAAAATTATCAACATGGAACTGAATAGACATAATTCAAAAACATTGTTTAATACTAACTATTCTCTTTTTTAGCAGTGATGAATTCAGCAGAAGGCTTGGGATACACACAGTGGAGGATTTGTGGTTTTATGCTTATAAATATAATTTTTTATGTTTAAAGTTATATCATAAGTAAGTTGTCTCTAAAAACACAGATAAAACGACAAAGTTCATGGTTCATACACTTGAGAACGATTTTATGTTTATATTTGTTGTAGAAGTGCAATGTTCAACCCCCCCCCCCTTTTTGGAGGAGAATTTTTGTTTTAACACTGACCTTCACAGTACCCATAACCAAAAAAAAATAATAATATTAAATTTAATGCATTTCATTTTGTATGGAGTGTTTTTAAAAAGGTAAAATTCTACATATTTTTTATGTTATATAAGTTAGTTGTTTCTCAAAATACAAATATATCAAATAAAATTCAAGCACTTTTCAAGGATGTTCAAGGGTTGTTTTAGATCAAAGTGTGAAAAAAAGGGAGAAAAAAAAATACATTTCAAAAATTAAATTCAGATTTTTTAATTAAGGATTTTTTTTCTTCCTAAGTTAAGATATTGATATGCAACTTAGATTTGTAGGAGGTTTTAAAAATAATCTGTCTTCATACTTCAGGTATTCTTGTAAAAATCTTGCTAAAATAATGTGTACTAATATATATATATAAATATATTATTATAATAAATCAAGCTGTCTTAATGAAGACAAATTCTGGAACAATGTTATTTTTTGAGTTGGCAGAAGTAATTTAGTAACATACAGATCATTTAAAAGTAAACTAAGACAATATTTAGAAAAAAAAATACTGTATACAATTGTTTAGAAATCAGATTATCTTTAACTTCAAAAACAATTTCCCCAATTTTACTTTACAAATATACATTAAAAAGTACTTTTTATTTCAGATTGTTTTGTATCTTTTCTATTGTTATAACTCAAATAATATAAATAATATTTATTTTTTTTGTCAGCTCATATCTAGATGTAAAGTATTTTGTACACCTGAAAATTTTTTCAATCATTTTGTACTTTTTAGTATTATTATTCATTTGGAGGAAAGAATCTTTCTAAATATATTTGGTATTTTTTGTTAGCCGGATGTCAATTATATAGAGATGTAATCATTGGCACCCAGCTAACATAAAAATAGCAGTTATTTGTATTCTTTAAATTTTTATTTAGTACTTTACTTAATTATTACTATTAAGTAGAAGCATTAATATGTGTCTTTGTGTAGAATATTATAGTGAACATGGTATTTTCAGGTACTTTAATAAGATGTTTTAATAAATTTACAATCAGCAGAAAAAGAAAAAAAAATCTTATCTATTTATATTATTAAAAGAATTTTCAAGTTTCTGTTCAAGAGAAAACATATAATTTTTTTTTTTTGATTGATCATTTATAAACATATGTAGACTTCCAGCCTTTATTATCTGTATTTTGTGCTTTCAAACGCTGTGAAACAAACATAGATAAAAGTTGAAAGATATTATAGAATAAACAACAGTAGTATTAATTTATCAAGCATAGTAGAGCAAAAATTTTGTCTTATTTAATCTAAATAACGTGAAGGTTGTTTAAATTTTTCAAGAATAAAATTTCAACATTGATTTACATCAATGATAGATCTTATTTTTAATCAGCTTACCATAGTTTAGGTATACACAACATTACATAAATTAAAATGGTTCTAGAATAAATATAATACATAAGAAAAAAATCACCACATTGCTTGACTATTTCAAAGAATTCTTATCAGATCTTTAGATATTACGATATATATTTTTTCAAGACAATATATTAAAAAAAACTTTTAAATAATAAAGTATAGTTATTTAGTAAGGTACATATATACCATCGGTAAAAATATCATACATTAAAAAGTAAAGTAATATCACTACAAGAGCAGAAGTGAATTCTCAAATGAAGTTGCTTTTCATGATATTGAATTTTTTACTTAAAGATTTGCGATTAAAGAACATTACTTCAAAATTAGAAGTAAGATAGGGATTTCCCCTTATTTCTTATTACTGACTTCTCCTATTACTTAACATTTAATCAAAGTAATTAACTTAACTGCAAAAGGATAACAATGTTATGTGGTGGATAGACAATAAAGATGATCATTTAAAAGAACAAACACATTTATTAAACATTTAAAAATAAACAATAAATAAAAATGAATGTTTCAAAATTATATTATTTTGTGATACTTTATATTTAATTGAAATAATAAAATACAGCTCACAGATGCAAAATATTTACATCTTGAGATATTAGAGTAAGATAGCTGTTTGCAGAGTGTGTGCTTCTGGTGTCATTAAAGTTCATTACCATGATGATATAGAGCGATCACTACAAAGTCTGTAATTATTATACAAACCGATTTCCGACTTACTCTTTTCCTGAATTCCAATAAGCTTTATCCATCGCTGACATCTAAGGAAGACATAAGAATTCAAATTTGAATTAATATAAATTACGAGCATATAATTTGTGGATATTTACAGGTTGAATAGGGGAGATTTACTTGATGAAATTTTATCATCTTCTTAGGAATACTAACGATTTAAAAGAAAGAATTTTTAAAACGTAAACTGTTGCCATCTGACGCCTACTTTCTGATGGTGAAAATCTTGTTTTAATAATTATATTAGGTAATGAGTAATCACGCTTCTAAATTTCCCCCGTAGACTAACATTAGATTTCATGATCGGGAGTTTCAGTGAAGCAGCCCCTTAATAATGCATGTGTTGTTACTTATATATGCCATATGTACATCGTATACACATGTCATATACGACCTGTACTTAACAACTTTAATAAAATCTAGTAACGAAGAAAGCATTTCGCAGGTAAAAAAATATATATATATGTAATTTGACAAAACACAAATTTTTATTTTATGAATTGAGAAAAATTTAGAATAATATATAATTAAATTCAGAAAGATAACATAAACTTCCTTTTGTAATATAATCTCTAAAAAAAAATAATGCTATAAAGGCCGAATTAACTGGCATGTCCGAGAAATGCTGATGCCTCAGCAGTTGAGTGCTATAAAATGGTTATCTGATGATTGGGGGCGGGGGGGGGGGGGAGAGAATTCAACATTGACACCATGTCAAAAAAAAAAAATTAATTTAACAAATTACAATAACCATTAGGAAAATGTTCCGAAAGCTTTAAAAAAAATGCCTGCCAAGGTTGCAGTTATGATTTCGCCAACATCATCGTAAAGCTTATATATGCATCCTAGATACGCATATATATATATATATATATATATTCCAAACACTTCTATATGTGCCATATACGTCATTACACACATATTATTAACGTCTTATGTGTCATATATACATCATATACACATGTCATATATATATACATCATATATGCATTATATATGACTATAACTTGGGCATATACGTCAAGAAATGTTATATATATCTATCATATATTATTATAATGCCATACATGCTTTATAATTTGGCGATAAATCTTGGTCGCTTGGCGATTCATCTTTGGAACCCGTGATAACATGAAAGTACCCAAATTTTAATCATATCAGCATAAAAATAATACAGAAATAGGGATCTGTTTCATACTTTAATGTTTAAAAAACGAGAGAAAAGTATGAGCATGTCAGGAATTGGCACATACGCACCATGTTGAATTTATTTTTCTCGCCAATTTGGCGAAAACTTTGTTTTGGAATATTAGTTAGAAATAGTATGCAATAATAGCACGTGATTTTTTATTTCAATATAAAAATAAAATAATATAATAAAAATAAATAAATGGTAGTTTAATGTAAATAAATATGTTACTTTGATACTTTTCTATTGATAAATATAGTAAAAATAATTTATAGAATAAAAATAAAAATAAATAAACAAAATAATCGGTTTACCATGTGAGGCTAAAAATTGCCATTTTGTTGTAATTGCGCCATCATGGTTTGTATGTAACATCTGTGCCCAGGAATTTTAACATAGTTAAGCAGAGAAAAGTCTTTTTTATGTAAATCGCCTTAATGATAAACTGTTAATATTGATAAAATAAATGTTTGCATAATAATAATTAGTATATAATAGCTGTTCACAATATATAGACACAGAACTTCAAAAACAAATTGATTTACATAATATGGGTTATTTAACCAATGTGGAACAGATGCTTTACACTCACGCAAACATATAAACATAAGTTTGGCGACTTTTTGGTTGGCGCGATTTTCAAGACCGCGCCAAACGAATAACTTAATTTTAATACAATGGCTAGGTTGCCATTAAAGGAAAAATATCCCCTAAATTTGGCGACTTTTTTCCTTTTTTTAACCGATTAATTTTTTTTTCTGCATGACTGTAAAGCATATTAGCCAGCAAGGTTAAATAAATAAACAGTAAAATAAAAAAATTGAATATACAAAATCGTATCTTAATCTCACTTCTCTAGGACCAGATTTTGGATCTAAGCGAGTATCGCCAAAGTTGGAAAGATTTTTTCGCGCGTATGTTTTGCAGACCACTGCAGCATCTATACCAAATATATATATATAGGGTAGATGTGCCAGTAATGGACACCCTTAAGGAATTTCAGTACTTTTTGGTTAGCCGGGCGCCAGTGATATATGTACATATATAAATACATATGTATATACACACACATATATATATACATACATATATGTATATATATATGTATGTATATATATATGTATATGTAGATATGTATATATATGTGTTTGTGTGTGTAATATATACATGTATATATATCACTGGCGCCCGGCTAACCGAAAAGTACCGAAATTTCTTTAAAAATTATTTTTTAATTAATAGTTATAATTGTTATATTCCACATTTTTTAATATTATATTAATCTACCAACAATATTTAACCATGCTCATAGTCACATTTCCCAATGTGAATCGAAATTTAATTGTAAATAACAGAAATAAATCCAAACACCCTAAATTCCAGTAATGGACACCCCACAAAATGATATTATGATTGTATTTAAAACTAGAATTTAAAGAAAGCATATTAATGAAATAAAAAAGGCTGAATTTTTATTGGTTATTTTTTTACAAACCAAAAATGTTGTAGGTGGCCCATTACTTGAAGGCGGTCCATTACTGGCACATCTACCATATATATATATATAAACACAAAAATATCCGATATTTTCAAAATAAACAATGTATTGACGATTATAAATATTTTCAGATATTGCAGTTTAAACTAAAATAAATCAAACCAGAAAAGATTATTTCAAATGAAAATTTAAACAATGTATATCTAAATTTAACAGTTTATCTTTCAGTGGCTATTTCATGTAAATAATATCTCGCATAATTATTGGTTTTACATTTAAATTATCAACTTCAAACTAGGAAAATATATTTCTAGCTCTAAAAAAGGGCACAATTAATAACAGTTGAAAAATTCATTTACACTTATTTGACTGAAAATATCATACACAGTATTTAGAAAATAAATATCAAGTATATGAAAATAGCGAACATCATGATATTTTACACATAAATATTGGCTATACCTTATATATCACCGAACTCTGTTGGTTTAAACTATTTACTGGAAACAGCGTAATTTTTAAGCACCGAATCGTTAGAAAACTATTACTTTATTTTCAGCCTTCAATGGTCGAGCTCTGATATAACAACTGTGTGAATAATACATTTATAAATATTAATTATATTTATAAATCTGCATATCAGAGACAGATTACATCAGCTCCGCAGTTTTATTTTGAAATCATTTTATGAAATATTTATAACATTTAACCAGTTTAATTTATTTCATATTTGTTTTATTAATTAGTAATTATAAAAGTTGTTTAAAGAAGTTTTGAATTTTAAGGGAAAAACCAATTCCATATCGCCATTTCTTCCGTATACAAACTATTTATCTTACTTGAGAAAAAATTGATTTATATATGATTTATTTAACCAATGTTAAATAAAGAAACTGTAAAATAAAAATAAAAATTTTGAATATGCAAAATCGAAAATCAAAACATAGAACTTAACTTACCCCGTCATTGTGTTGCCATTCCTTCACGACAAATCCACCATCCGCGAATCGTTGCAGTACTCCCAACCGCTAGATGGCGCTATTTTCAACTTGCGAAAAGTTTCCCATTTATCTGACTGGGCTTATTATTTAATGGCTTTGCTATTAGGGCATAGTGAAATAAATTCTGGAAGTGGCACTGAAGGTCATTGTTTGCCGCCACAATCCTTTAATACTCGACGAGCTGGTGGAGGCTATTTGTTAAGCTTGTGTGTTGATTTCCGGTGGCATACTACAGAGAGTCACTGACAATTTCATTATTCTTTTGCAACATGTGTGTTGTGTGAAAGGTACACATTTTGAATCGTTTTTGATGGGATACAGCCTACTTATGGTTGTGCTAACTGCAGCTCCACCTATCGGCGCAATTTCTAACTAAAATTTTGAGGTTTCTGTATCAGATTTTTACGAGTTTTTCAATAAACATACCACTGGTTTCATGCTTCTATATATAGCCATTTCCGAGTTATTTATTTTCAAAGTTAGGAGTCCTTCGTGAAACACCCGGCATTAAATTCACTCGGATTCATACTCTTTCTATCGATAAAACGACAGAGAGGATAATAGGAATAAACATTGGCCGATATTCAGCGTTCGCAATACTAGACGTTAATAGCTAGGAAGCTCCGCTCAAAAGAAACAAATCACAGTGAAAGAACGAGGAGGCTTCGCTTCACCAACGTTGCGAAATGCGAAATTTCACCATTAGCGCACTCTGATTGGTTGCTAACGAGCTAAACTCTGGTAATATTATTGACTCCACAATAACTCTTACATATTTTAGCGCTTCTTTATTGGTTATGACATATCAATATGTGTGGTATATTGCAATATTTCTATAGAAATAGCAGCGACGGTATTGAAACACAGACGATAACAGTATCATTCAGTATCGAAGGGACAGGAGAATATGCGGTTTGTTTGAATAAAATGTCAAGCATAGAATGCATCGGGATATATTGGAATAACGACGAAAGAGAAATAATCATTAGAAGGGATATTTGGATTTGAATGAAGCGAGCAGCGAATAAATGTATGGAAGGATAGGATTATTCCGATATTAGTACTGAATATTCGGGGCTTTTTCTACGATTTCGAAGTCGCACTGCGGGAAAAAAATGTTATTGGGAGAGCTTAGCTATCGTTATTGGGATAAATCTTCAGAATCAGAGCTTAGATATCGGTATTGGGATAATTAAAAAATATTAATATTTGACCGATATATTGATAAATAATCCAGACCTACCGGTCACTGCACCTTAATGTTTGGACAACATTGTATAAATGAACTGCAGTTTATAAACATTTTCAGTGGAAGAATGGAAGATTTTTGATGATATAATTAGTCTATTTGCCACAAAAATGTTTATAAAAAATTGAAAAAACTGATTCAACCGGTTGCTTGAAATCTAGCTAATTACAATTCTTTTGATGTAAAATCATCAACTTAAGAGTTCTCGGGTGTCGACTTGTGCTATTTAGATTTCATCAAGAGGATCTAAATTCACGCTACGTTCTAATTTGTGGGTTAAAAAAGGATTAGTAAATGGAGCTTTTGGTAACGTTTACTATATTATGTATGCAAAAAAATGGTTCACCTGCTTACGTGCCAAAAGTAATATTTGTAATAGTTTCATACAAATTTGAAAAGTGTTTATGAAATTGGTTTGTCTATCTACCATCGGACGTCCATCCTTGCTCCAACTCTCGCAACTGTACTCCGAATGCCATGCGATTAATATATGTTTTTGAGATTTGCTAGGACATGTTTTCTATTTAAAATGAAATGTATAGAATTTATAGTTCGTTAGAGGTACATTCAAAATAATACTGTTACATTATATTCTAAGGTAAAAAATCGTTTGCGGGGTAATTTAAAAATATTTCACTATTTCAAACATAATGAAATTTATATAGTTTATTGGATGCACTAAACATAATGTCTGTATAATATGGAGTGCAAAGCCTTTTTGATTCATTTACAGTATCATACAAACAAATTCGGTTAAATAATTATCTCAGGGAGAAAAAGGTTTTGCAGGGTATTTTGAGGAAGTTGCACTAGTTCAAACATAATAAAATTTAAAGACGTTATTGAGGTGCAATACAAGATTCTTTCTGTAGAATATAACATCCAAAACAGTTAACAATCATTTGCAAGCGATACACAAACATTTCGGTTTGTGTACTGTCTATCAATTATAAAAGCTGGAAGTGTGTTTTCAGTTGTGGTATGCGTTTTTAAGTTTAATTAAAATTTTGCATACTGTGTGTTGTGTATAAGATCTTTAGATAACATACAGGACTACACAAAATAATTCGTAAGTATTACTGTGTATGAGCGTGAATTGCTTAAGGGTGTTCTTTAATTTATTTATGCATTTTACAGCTGAACTATATTTAGAGTACTAAGATGTGTTTATGAAATATAAATAAATTGATAGAAAGGGCCAAGCAAAGAAATGCATTCGTTGTCATCTATGTATGGTATTTTTGGAAGTACAATCTGCCAAAAATTAAAAAAACGCTGAACACATTTTAATCTCTAATTCGTCACAGAAAAAAATATAATCGTATATTAGACTGGCAATCATGTTTTTTTTTCAATTTATGTTAAAACAACAGCATAATGAGTTGACTTCATACTGAATATGTACCAAAATCTAAGTGACCCCCCCCCCCAAAGTTACCCCTTTAAAACTTTTATATCTTTCCCATTGACATAATTGATACATTGGATATTTTTTCCATTTGCTCTGACAAGAATATTACAGAAAACAAACTGCACACACGAATACCTAAAACTAACTCATTTATGCTAAAGCAAAGGCTGACTTATATGAATTTTTCTTACAAATTAAAATACTATTTCATCCGTTTAAATAGGGACCATTTTTAAATTGGTGATGGCGTTCTTTAGCTGAAACGTAAGTTAATAAATGTGAGAAGAAATAAAAATACACCCAAATAAGACATTGTAAAATCAAAGCAGATATAAAGAAATAAATGTTGTTTTGAATACTAAAACCATAATTCAGAAAAAAAAAACATGCACAGATACAGTTTCAAAGTATATTATATCATCTCGAATACATAACTGAGCTCTTCTAACGATGCTTCTGTAAATATTTTACATTTCTTTGCTACTAGAATTGTTATAATTATTGTTAACTAGCTTAGATTACTTTTTGTTGACGATCAAATACACATGTATTATAGTTTGCATTTAACTTTTCTTAGACTATCTCGCAGATTTATAATTAACATTCGATTTATCATTCCCGTTTACTTTTTTCAATTTTATTTAAGCTTAACTCATACATTTTCAGATATACTATATTCAGTTTTCTGTAATGAACATGTTGCAGTAAAAAGGAATATTTTTCTAATTCACCAATTTTATCTAGAGGATCATATGGAATTTTTTAAATTGTTACTTTTTAAAAATTAAGGACAATTATTTTAATTTTGCTTATAATTTTTCAAATATTTTTGCAATTTAGTAAATACTAATTTTAAAATAATTAAAAATTTGGAGCGCGTTTAAAATCTTCTAGAAAAACTGGCCACAGAAGTTCGATGCTATTATACATGTGTTAAACCCGAACCTGCAAAACATGTTTAAAGAATACATATACAAAAGGACACAGTATATATTTCATCAATATACAATTTATTTGCTTGATATTACAAATGTTTTCAGTTTGATGATTCTGAACAATTTTAAAATTCTGATTTGTATAATTTGTTTCTTTAAATGCTTATTAAACATGATATATAATGTACTGGGATTTGCGTAGGAGATGATAAAAGAGTGTTGCATTTCCTGAAAATAAAATAAAGAAAAAAATGTAATTATAAATATAGGATTTGCTAACATATTTATTAACATTCTTTATACACATTCAAACACGCATGAACAGGGCATCCCTTCTTAATAATGACTATCAGCTAAATCCTAAAACATTAGTTTTAAATGTGTAGTTCCATTTCCAAAAATGTTGCAATGTTGTTCTCCATCATATAAAAGAATCTACATGGAAATAGTTATTCTTAAAATAGTAATGAAATTGAAATATTAAATTTAGAAACACTTTCTCAATGTTGAAACAAGTAAAACAGCATAAATATTTTTTTTTTAACCAAAACTTACCAAGTTGGGATATTTTAAATTTCATACACTTTCAGCGTTTTCTAACAATAAAAATGCGTTTTGCCAGAAAACGCCGAAAATTCATAAAAATCATTGTATCATAAAGAGGTACGTTTTGGGTCGTAGAACAATTTGCGTTCGATTGTTTTGCTTGTTAGAACATACACAAAAATTTTGTAAATATAACTTTTAGGATCCATAAGTCGAATAAGAAGTTTAATTTTGAAACTTTTAAAAAAATAGTTATTTAAAAAAATGGATTTTCAGATGAAGAAGAACAAAATTTGAAACATTCTGTAGTTGGAACTATATCTCTAACACTATCGGTTTAGGGATTATGTACTGGTCAGCTGTATGAAGGATTACCCTATATACACTATTAAAAATATCTACTCAAAAATAAGATCCTGAATCTATTGATTTTCTTTCAAGTTCAGAAGTATCATGAATAATTGCATGAAATTCTCAAATATGAATAACCATACGCAAGTAAAAATAACTTGTGGATATATATACCCTATAATATATAAAATCATAAATTTAAATGCGTGTAGCGATTATTACAACGACTTTTGAAGCCTCGCACTCCCAGGACATTTGTATCCAAGGTGTTTGTAAACTGTCTATACAAAATAAGAGAGGTGATAGTACTCATTAAGACAAGTAAATTTTGTGCGGAAACAAGGGTCACAAAGTACTTATTCTTTCACACATAGAGAGCGTCCGATACAAGCCGAACCAGAAATTTCAATCATTGTTTTAACGAAATTAAAGATAGAGAAATTTTAATTGACTAACTTTGTTTTGCGTGAATTGTTAATACTCATAAGATAAAGCATATCTTGAATTGTTAATACATCATAAGATAAAGCATATCTTGAATTGCAGTGTAATGTAATCAGTGTACAGCTAGTTTTAAAATAAATTAATATTTTAATGACAATTTTTAATTAATATTTTTAAATACTGGGACCAGGAAGTTGTGACTCTAGGTCACTTCTAGCTAAAAGCTCACACCTTAAGGCAAAATTCATTTCAGTTGAGAGTTTATATCTTAGATAGCTAGTTTTAAATTAGGTAGTTTTAGAACGTGGACGGAGAAGAAAGTTTAGTGTGATGTTACATATACAGCATGTTTCCCATTATAGATGCTGTGTAAATAGGGTGTGTCGATAGGGAGGGCTGCCCACCTCCCGAAGTGCATCACATGCCCTCCTCCTCTCAAAGTGCCCTCCTCCACCACCTAAGATAAGATAAGGGGTTTAATTGAGGATTAGTGTTAATTAATTTTAATTGCGGGACGTAGAAATTTTTCGAAGTTTTTTTTTTTTTTTTTTTTTTTTCCGGAGAAATGTTTATTACAGTAAAAGGTGAATTTTAACGAATGTATTTTAACAAATTACAAATTTAATTAATTTTAATTAGAGAGCTTAGAAAGTTTTCGAAGCAATTTTTTTTTCAACTACAGTAGGCTATTCGATATACATGTTAGAGTATATTTGAGGAGAATTTTAAAAGTCAATAATGGTTTAATTACAAATGGTCATTAATTAATTTTAATTGGAGAACTTAAGAAATTTTTCGCGAGATTTTTTTTTTCTTAACGAGAGTACGCAGTTTGAATATGAGTGTATGCAGTAGAAGTGAATGAAATAAATTAAAAGTGTTCATTAATTAATTTTAAATGGGGAACTTAGACATTTTTTTTCTTTTAAACCAAAAGTAGAATTTTTAGAGTTAAAAATAGAAATTTAGTTTTAAAAATTGCCAAAAGTACGCAGTTTGAATGTGAACGAAAAATAGTAATTCAGAAATAATTAAAAATGCTCATTAAAAGTGGTCATTAATTAATTTTAAATGGCGGACTTAAAAATTTTTGGGGCAAACAGGTGGGTATTAATGAATTCGATACAGGTTAGGGTAAAAAATACAGGGTCCCGTATGAATTATACTGCACTCAATTCTAATAGCTCCCCCCTCCACCTCCCCCTTTTTTTTACCCAGAGTCGGTAGAAGTTAGGCTAACAATGCACACTTCCAAAAATATAGAGTGGTACAAAAAGAAGAATTTTAACGTATATATAAAATAGCAAGAATGAAAAATCATGCGTAGCGTCATAATTCATGAATCACTTTCCAACATTATCGAAGTGTTATATGAACAAAATATAATTTTACCATCTAGTGCATAGATAATTAAAATAGCGAACAGATCCCCTTTAGAATAAAAAAGGATCCTTCACAAAAAATCCAATTATGCATATGAACCCTTCCTAAAATCAGATAATTTACACTTTACACATTTGTTTTAAAATTCAAGTTAGGGTAAAAGTAAAGCTTATACATTGATATGTTCAAAATACAAAGGCCCTTCGAAAGAAACTGGAATAGCGGGCTCTGTTTGAATCCCAGGATCCCTCACAAAATAATATAACCCTATTCGAATCCCAGCGACCATCACAAAATAAATCAGCGTTTCATGAGAAATAACTGAATTTCGAATGATTATGTTTTAAAATATATGTTTTAGAACTGAAACTAAGAAATGAGTGTTATCCCTTATCCCTTCAATAGACACACCGCTGAGTCATATTAGCAGATAAGCGAAGATCTTGCTTTGACTTGTCACGATGAATCACTTCGCGATAAGAAATGCGGCTATTGGGCTTTTTCTCAAATTTAAACAGTTTCTGATACATTTTTTGTAACCAAATGTATGAAATTAACTATTTAAAACCGTAAATGTATACGAATTATTTCGTGTAGTCCTATATAGTTATTGATCTGTTAAGATTTAAAAGGCTTCATTGTGTATTCATTGAAAAATAAGAACTAAGAAATAATCATCCCCTTAAGATTTTTGAGGATAAGAGACTGGTTTTAATGAATTTGATACATGTTATGGTAAAAAAATACAGGGTCCCCTATAAGATATATGAATTAAATTTTAAATAACATAAAATTAATTTACATTCGTTTATGCTTTTTGTATAGTAAAGTATAGAAAAAATTCTACTAAATTGAGTTTATACTATTCTAACTTAAAATTTTTTTTTGAGGAATGAATGGGATAACTAAACTTTTGACTTTGTTTTTATGAAATATATATATTGTACTAGTTAGTAAATGCATTATTTCAAAAAAATTTGTTTTTAATATTGAAAATACATATATAAATATGTATCTTATCTATAAAGTTTAACCATAATGTACTGGACATCACCCAAACTCGACGGTATGCTTGTCTTAAAAGAACTGAACGGTAACGTGTTCGCTTATCTCTTAAAACCTCCGGATATCGTGACGTCATTGATAATGCATATGGTAGAATACAGAATGAATAGCTATTATAAGACAGAAAAATAAAATAATCATAAATCATAAATTTTGCATACTTTACACAAACACGTGCAGTATGAGAAATGATTGCTACTATTACCTATATGAGAAAATGAATCATCAACGAATCTTATCTGTGTATCTCATATTTAACTAACAGGCTCGAACATGAGTGAATTTTGACTAGAATTAATCATTGAATATAAAAAAATGATTTATTTTTAGATCTAATATTTATATCGTTTTACTTTTTAAAATCCTATTAAAAATATATACAATAGTATGCTTGTGAAATGTCTATTTTTAAGACGAAATATTGTGTGAAGGGCCTTGTTTTAAAGTTAAAACTTTCGGGATGGGCCCTCTTTTAAAGTTACGTGAAGGGGTCTGTTTGAAGGACCCTGTTTTTAAATGACTTAAGAACACACAATTTATTCCTAAACATTCAACTCGATTCGTTATATATGCTTCATTGAGTATTCAATCAAAAATAATAACTAAGAAATAAAATTAAAAATACTAATTAACAGGTAGCCTTAAGAATTTTTGGGATAAGAAATTGGTTTTAATTAAAAAGGTTAATGAACCTAATTCGATACAAGTCTTACTAAAATAGAAATTACACTAAAAATACAGAGTCCCCTACAATATATGAATTATACTCCACTAAATTTAATAGCACTCTACCCTATTTTCATAGAAATGGCTTCAATATAATTTAGGCTAACAATATACACTTCAAAAAATACATAGTGACCACAAGAAGGATAGGAATTCGATATGTACTACTACTTAAGTAAAATATAATTTCTTTTATTAAATAAAATATTAATAAGTCCTGTAAAAATATATTGACAAGACATGAACTATTAATACATGATTTAAATCACATTGGTTATACAAAACATACATATATAAATTTATCAATACCTAAAAATTTCAAGCATGATTTACTAGACTTCAACCAAATTCAACTGGATTCTGCATCACGTGGTTTGATGACATCACTGATCGCGATAACATTCTAGATAGGATTCACTTATAAGAACACATTTCCATTCATTTCTTCTAAAGCAAGTATATGAGTTGGTTCTAAGGTCTAGGTATGTAGTAGGTTAGTAGTAATATATTTTTAAAGTACTTTTTATTATATATTAAAATAAATGGTTATTTTTTTCTTTACGTAGGGTAGACAAAATTAAAACATAAAATATTAAATTTAATCTTTAGTAATACAAAGACTTACACCTACAGAAACGCATACATCCTTTTAGTTATTTTCATGCAGACTTTAAGATATATCATATATGTTCTTTATTTTACCATAACACATATGGATTTTATTTAAATGTATGTCACATGACTATCTAAAGCGAGATTGATACTTAAAACCGTAAATATATATGAATTCTTTCGTATTAACCTGTATAGATGCTACTCACCATACATGTATATATATGGTGATATATATTTATATATATACTAAAATCTGTTAAGTTTTAAAATATTTCATTGAGTATTCAATAAAAAATAAGAACTAAGAAATAGTCATTAAGAGGTACCCTTAAGATTTTTTTTGGTAAACAGATAGGTTTTAATTAAATATGTTAATGAATCTAATTCGATACAAGTCTTATATAAATAGAGATTATAGTGAAAATACAGGGGACCCTATAATACATATTAATTATACTGCATTTATGCGCTACCTCAACTCCATTTTCAAAGAAATACCTTTGATAAAATTTAGACTATCAATACACACTTTAAAAAATATATATGCAAAGACCCCAGCAAAAGGGTAGGAATGGATGAAGAATTTTAACGTAAATTATAAAATAGGATCTACAGTAAGTGACAATAAATAAATATGAAGGTAAAATCATGCGTCATGGTATTTTTTATGAAACACTTTCTAATGCTATTCGACTATTATTAATAATTTGAAATACTACTGAAATAAGTGAATATGATTTAATAATTCATATTGGAAATGTATTTAAAAATTACAGCTTTCGTTTCTTCCTTTTTTTTTCACTTAGATATAATTATAAGACTTCTTTTACAATAAAGACCTGACTGCTGTGGAGAGATTGAAAACTAGCATACTTCTGAATCAGCATATATATGTTGGGTTCGCTATTTTAGAATTATCTAAATATTGCTGGGAGGGGATCTCTGCCTACGCTATCTCACATTCCTTTAGTATGATTTAATTTATCTTTAATTAGGCTACTTCCATTTATTAATTGATTACTTCTCTTATTAATTAAGTATTAGAATAGTAATAAATGACAATAATGAAAATTACTTGACTCCGTGAATAAATAGTGGTGTTTACCCAGAATCATACGCAGACTATTGCCTCCCGCCTTCTCTGTAGTGTAAATAATTAAACATTAAATTTGAATTAAACAGTTTATTAGAATCTTCATAAATTGGTTACAATACAGTTAAAGATTATACTCATAGTCTGACAATAAACTTAATTATAATTTATTCTAATTAATGAAATACACTTTTATCTAAACACTTTAGCTAGGATGCCTAAAAATCTCTCCCTATACAAACTTGATTTAATATTTGGAACAAAATAACTAATACGGAATACTGAGTAAAATGAATCAAACCTGTGATAACCTGGAACAGTACGCCGGTCATCATGAAGTCGGTCCTTTCCAAGCAGCTCGGCGGGCACTATCTCTAAAGATTGCACGACTCTTTCTTCACACTCGACTACTAAACTCCCTACTTCGCTATCTTAAAACTCAAATTCCGCTACCATCTTAAACTCCACTCCTCTCTAAAACTCAAAATCCATCGCCTCACTCCAAAAACCAACTCTCTCTCCTTCTTTTGTGCATCGCTTTTTCTCTCGCTCTCCTTTCCTCTCAAAACATTCGCCCCGTTTTTCTTATGCCAATCCTGGCCATCTTCCATTTTCCTACATTCCCCTTCCATTAACTCAAATGGCTAGAATTTCTTATTATCTAAAACCCTGCCTCCAGACAAAATTATTGGATATCTCTTCGCTTACATTCAAATAAGTCCCTCCTATGTCGGGATCGCATCACCCTTTTTTCCCGCCGAAAACCACTCTCCTCTCTCCTAAAACCCGGG
The DNA here is from genome assembly GCA_963931845.1 of Maratus michaelseni. Taxonomy (NCBI): domain Eukaryota; kingdom Metazoa; phylum Arthropoda; class Arachnida; order Araneae; family Salticidae; genus Maratus; species Maratus michaelseni. The sequence continues at coordinate 187,411,165 of OZ007596.1, forward strand.
TGGTCAAGAGGCGTTCTCGCATCTCGTAATTTTATTAACACTGTCAATTATGACATTTACTATTCCCTTCTTTTTATTAACCTCTCTTCGTTACAATTGCATTTTCCTTTCCCGAATGTTACTAACTTTACACCTGGGCTTATTTTCCCTTTACCATACACAGCTGCAATCGCCACTTAAATCGCCACCTGAACTAGCCTTTAATTTTTAACCCTACCTAAAATTCTTTTTTATTCATGAGCATTCCCCACACTGTCTTTCTATTCTTCTATAAGAACATATCTGGCACCAAACTTAAGCTTCTTTTGAGAAAAGAATATTCAAACTTATAATTTTCTCACGACTTGCCGAGAGCTATCTGGCAATATAGGAATGGCTAATTAAAAGAAAAAAAACAAGAAAAAAAAAGAAAAAATCGTAAACTCCGGATTCTGAAATATCTAGGCATCCCAACAATGAAATAATAATAATAATAATATAACATAAAACTAGTAAAATGCACAATAAACACTAAATACAATACAAAACATGATAAGAATTACTAGCCATGAGACATAGAGTATACCAACGCAATAAAATACCAGACGGTATAAAGTTATAGAAAATTGAAATACTAAAAGAAAAGGATTATTTTTTTTTCAAATATGTCTCGTAACTAGCTAACAACAAACTTTTAACGTGATTTGCAACAACAAGTAATGACAGTCGCGAATGTTGTAATTATAATACAAATAATGAATAATGCAGCGCCTACCAATTTTAAAAAGAAAAATGTGCTACCTAAATTTGGAATTTGCAGCCAATCCCACACTTGGGTTGTTGTAGGAGCACTAATCGAAGCTGTGTAGTTAGTGTCTAATTTTAATAATTCTACCGACGGTTCGTCTAAACAATATTTAAAAGTACGGCATTGTGAGATAGTATTTGATTTAATGCATAGTTTGTCCGTATCACATTTCTTTTCGGCCTGAAATTTTACGACATGCTGTGTGTCTTCTAATTGAAGAAATATGGCATTAGTGTGTACCAATATATGTTGGAGTTGTACGGTGACCATACCCATTTGACATGATGAGTGTGCGGTGAAAGTCAAGCGAGCCAATAGTTGACAATTATAACAACCATTAATTACCAGATTAGTCTCACTTAATTGCGGGCAAATAGTAGTAGTCTGTACTGCTACTTTAAAATTAGAAAAATGCAACTGGACGCGGACGCTGATGATAAAAGCTGTGTAGACTGCAGTTTTTCGTTGTTGATTTGGAAGAAATGTATATGTCTTTGGAGTGGTAATGCTGTCTCTTGCGTGACTCTCAGGCGCTCTATGTTGTCAGGCGCCGTAATACACCGTAATTTGTCTTCAAAAAAGTCGAACTTTGTGAGATCTGGTGAAAATATAAAATTCTTTGTAAAAGAAGCGTTCGCTTGGATTGCACCGACCATGTGTGCTTGTGGGACATTTCTTTCTGAGGCTGGGGCTATATAAGCCTCTTCAGGGTTACCCACTCTTTGAATTAATTTATCAGAGAAATGTAAAGAAGGTTGATTATATGCGCCTAACACTGAAATTCTTATGCCAGAGTTAGTAATAGCGGTATCCGATGTAATAAGCCTCGAAATTGTGTTATTCTCTACATGAGTGATTTGAATTTTATATTTACAAGAGTGTCCGACGATATTCGACACCTCGAAACTTTGCAATAAATTTGGTTCGTACCAGACTCTATAAAAATTGCAACTTGGTCGCGTTAAAATAAAATACCCGGAACCATTTTCACCAGCTAAGCAGTCGGAAAAGCAGGGAAATTCACGGCTCTCTGGAGATTTGGCCTCAAATTTCAGACCATTTTCATTATTTGTTTTATAAACCCAGTGCTGGCCTTGTCCACAAAATTTATTATAAATGCAATAAATTTGGCTAATTTGCTTAGCCCTCATGGGAAACGTAAAGTAGAGACGTTCTTTATTGAACGTACAAAGTACTTCTTCCAGTTTTATCTTTAAAGAGAAGAGATGGTTTTCATTCGCGTCAGAAAACCACAGGCAGTTTTCTGCTAACAATGACGGTAACGAGATTTCTGCCGTCGTGAAGATTTTACAATCACGAGAACCATCATTCATTGTCGTACATGACTTAAGGTCCGATTGTATGATCGTATTCATATTGCAGTCTGCCGTAGTGGGGGAGAAAAGACAAATACATGCTAATATCACCACCGGCAGGGCGGGAATGTTACCCCTCCGGAGCTCATTTTGTTCCAGTTTTACATAGCAGGAACGTAAAATGTCCCGTATTGAGTGTCCGATAAATGCACCTAATAGCAATGAGCACCGAGCAAATGAATTTGAACACACGAAGAATTGCATATAAAAACATAAATACAGATAAAATTAGAAATTGTAAACTTTTAAAAATCATTTTGACACACAAAAGTAATAAAATAAATGACACTGAAATTATAAAATATAGTGAATATCGAAATATAGCAGGATAACATTGAAAGTGTGATATGATTTCCTTACATAGGAAACAGTGTCTTATTTGGCATAACGTTGATTTACCTTCGCATTTACCTTCATACACGCATTTACCTTCATATTTATTTATTGTCATTACTGTAGATCCTATTTTATAATTTACGTTAAAATTCTTCATCCATTCCTACCCTTTTTCTGGGGTCTTTGCATATATATTTTTTAAAGTGTGTATTGATAGTCTAAATTTTATCAAAGATATTTCTGTGAAAATGGAGTTGAGGTAGCGCATAAATGCAGTATAATTAATATGTATTATAGGGTCCCCTGTATTTTCACTATAATCTCTATTTATATAAGACTTGTATCGAATTAGATTCATTAACATATTTAATTAAAACTTATCTGTTTACCAAAAAAATTCTTAAGGGTACCTCTTAATGACTATTTCTTACTTCTTATTTTTTATTGAATACTCAATGAAATATTTTAAAACTTAACAGATTTTAGTATATATATAAATATATATCACCATATATATACATGTATGGTGAGTGGCATCTATACAGGGCTATACGAAAGAATTCACATATATGAACGGTTTTAAGTATCAATCTCGCTTTAGATAGTCATGTGACACACATTTAAAAAAAATCCATATGTGTTATGGTAAACGAAAGAACTTATATGATATATCTTAAAGTCTGCATGAAAATAACTAAAAGGATGTATGTGTTTCTGTAGGTGTAAGTCTTTGTATTACTAAAGATTAAATTTAATATTTTATGTTTTAATTTTGTCTACCCTACGCAAAGAAAAAAATAACCATTTCTTTTAATATATAATAAAAAGTACTTAAAAAATGTATTACTACTAACCTACTACATGCCTAGACCTTAGAACCAACTCATACACTTGCTTGAGAAGAAATGAATGGAAATGTGTTCTTATAAGTGAATCTTATCTAGAATGTTATCGCGATCAGTGATGTCATCAAACCACGTGGTGAAGAATCCAGTTGAATTTGGGTGAAGTCTAGTAAATCATGCTTGAAATTTTTAGGTAATGATAAATTTATATATATATGTTTTGTATAACCAATATGATTTAAATCATGTATTAATAGTTCATGTCCTGTCAATATATTTTTACAGGACTTATTAATATATTTTGTTTAATAAAAGAAATTATATTTTACTTAAGTTGTAGTACATATCGAATTCCTATCCTTCTTGTGGTCACTATGTATTTTTTGAAGTGTATATTGTTAGCCTAAATTATATTGAAGCCATTTCTATGAAAATAGGGGAGAGTGCTATTAAATTTAGTGGAGTATAATTCATATATTGTAGGGGACTCTGTATTTTTAGTGTAATTCCTATTTTAGTAAAACTTGTATCGAATTAGGTTCATTAACCTATTTAATTAAAACCAATCTCTTATCCCAAAAATTCTTAAGGCTCTTAATTAGTATTTTTAATTTTATTTCTTAGTTATTATTCTTGATTGAATACTCAATGAAGCATATATAATGAATCGAGTTGAATATTTAGGAATAAATTGTGTGTTCTTAAGTCATTTAAAAACAGGGTCCTTCAAACAGACCCCTTTACGATATTTTAAAACATGGCCCTTCACGAAAGTTTTAACCTTAAAACAGGGCCTTTTACACAATGTTTCGTCTTAAAAATAGACCTTTCACAAGCATACTAACGTATATATTTTTAATAGGATTTTAAAATGTTAAACGATATAAATATTAGATCTAAAAATAAATAATTTTTTTACATTCAATGATTAATTCTAGTCAAAATTCATACATGTTCGAGCCCGTTAGTTAAATATGAGATACACAGATAAGATTCGTTGATGATTCATTTTCTCATATAGGTAATAGTAGCAATTATTTCTCATACTGCAAGTGTCTGTGTAAAGTATGCAAAATTTATTATTTATGATTTATGATTATTTTATTTTTCTGTCTTATAATAGCTATTCATTCTGTATTCTACCATAGGCATTATCAATGACGTCACAATATCCCGTGGTTTTAAGAAATAAGCGAACACGTTACCGTTCAGTTCTTTTAAGACAAGCATACAGTCGAGTTTGGGTGAAGTCTAGTACATTATGGTTAAACTTTGTTGGTAAGATACATTTTTATATATGTATTTTCAATATTAAAATCAAAATTTTTGAAATAATGCACTTACTAACTAGTACAATATATATATTTATAAAAACAAAGTCAAAAGGTTAGTTATCCTATTCATTCCTCAAAAGAAATTTTTATGTTAGAATAGTATAAACCCAATTTAGTAGAATTTTTTTTTATACTTTACTATACAAAAAGCATAAACGAATGTAATTTAATTTTATGTTATTTAAAATTTAATTCATATATCTTATAAGGGACCCTGTATTTTTTTACCACAACATGTATCAAATTCATTAAAACCCGTCTCTTATCCTCAAAATTCTTAAGGGGATGACTATTTCTTAGTTCTTATTTTTCAATTAATACACAATGAAGCCTTTTAAAACTTAAGAGATTAATAACTATATAGGTCTACACGAAATAATTCGTATACATTTACGGTTTTAAATAGTTAATTTCATACATTTGGTTACAAAAAAATGTGTCAGAAACTGTTTAAATTTGAGAAAAAGCCCATTAGCCGCATTTCTTCTCGTAAAGTGATTCATCGTGACAAGTCGAAGCAGGATCTTCGCTTATCTGCTAATATGACTCAGCGGTGTGTATATTGAAGGGATAAGGGATAACACTCATTTCTTAGTTTCAGTTCTAAAATATATATTTTAAAACATAATCATTCGAAATTCAGTGATTTCTCATGAAACGCACTACCCTATTTTATAGACTTATATTATAAATTTGGTGAAATATGTATTTTTTTCTAAAATCTATATTTTGAACGTTATACTAAAAATGCATTCGTATAAAAACTATTTTTACATTGCATGAATACGTATTCATTTGAGAATAGTACTCTATTCCTTAAAATATTAGTACAATCATAATATTTTTACAGGGTACATTGCGAAGGGGCCTTTTCATTCAAACAGTGATCTTAGATTTTTACGAAAGGTCAATATCCTTCGTATTTCTGTCGCCGTAATATAACATGAATCTATTGGATTTATTTTGTGAAGGGTCTGGGATTAGAATAGGGTTATATTATTTTGTGAAGAATCTTGGGATACAAATAGGGCACGCTATTCCAGTTTCTTTCGAAGGGCCTCTGTATTTTGAACATATCAATGTGTAAGCTGTACTTTTACCCTAACTTGAATTTTAAAAAAAGGGTAAAGTGTAAATTATCTGATTTTAGGAAGGGATCTTATGCATAATTGGATTTTTTGTGAAGGATACTTTTTTATTCTAAAGGGGATCTGTTCACTATTTTAGTTATCTATGCACTAGATGGTAAAATTATATTTTGTTCACATAACACTTCGATAATGTTGGAAAGTGATTCATGAATTATGGCGCTATGCATGATTTTGTCAGTCTTGCTATGTTATATATACGTTAAAATTCTTCTTTTTGTACCACTCTATATTTTTGGAAGTGTGTATTGTTAGCCTAACTTCTATCGACTCTGGGTAAAAAAAAGGGGGAGAGGGAGGGGGGGAGCTATTAGAATTGAGTGCAGTATAATTCATACGGGACCCTGTATTTTTTACCATAACCTGTCTCGAATTCATTAATACCCGCCTGTTTGCCTTAAAAATGTTTAAGTCCGCCAATTAAAATTAATTAATGACCATTTTTAATGACCATTTTTAATTATTTCTTAATTACTATTTTTCGTTCACATTCAAACTGCGTACTCTTGTTGAGAATCGAATAGTCTACTCTAGTTGGAAAAAAAAATCGTAAAAGTTTCTTAAGTTCTCCAATTAAAATAAATTAATATTTTAATGACCATTTTTAATTAATATTTTTAAAAACTGGGACCAGGAAGTTTTGACTCTAGGTCACTTCTAGCTAAAAGCTCACACCTTAAGGCAAAATTCATTTCAGTTGAGAGTTTATATCTTAAATTACTTTCTGCTGAAAATCCTACTTTTGGCGATTTTTAAAACTAAAAATCCTACTTTTGGCGACTTTTAAAACTAAAAATTTTATTTTTGGCAATTTTTAAAACTAAACATTCTATTTTTGGCAATTTTTAAAACTAAAAATTCTATTTTTAACTCTAAAAATTCTACTTTTGGTTTAAAAGGAAAAAATTGTCTAAGTTCCCCAACTAAAATTAATTAATGACCATTTTTAATTTATTTCATTCACTTCTACTGCATACACTCATATTCAAACTGCGTACTCTCGTTAAGAAAAAAAAATCTCGCGAAAAATTTCTTAAGTTCGCCAATTAAAATTAATTAATGACCATTTGTAATTAAACCATTATTGACTTTTAAATTTCTCCTCAAATATACTCTAACATGTATATCGAATAGCCTACTGTAGTTGAAAAAAAAATGCTTCGAAAACTTTCTAAGTTCTCTAATTAAAATTAAAATATTTTGTAATTCGTTAAAATAAATTCGTTAAAATTCACCTTGTACTGTAATAAACATTTCTCCGCGAAAAAAAAAATTGCTTCGAAAAATTTCTAAGTCCCGCAATTAAAATTAATTAACACTAATCCTCAATTAATCCCCTTATCTTATCTTAGGTGGTGGAGGAGGGCACTTTGAGAGGAGGAGGGTATGTGATGCACTTCGGGAGGTGGGCAGCCCTCCCTCCTCCCTCCTCCGTGCCCACAGCCCACCTCCTGGGGTCGGACTCTCATTTTCTCTCTACTGGTAATTGTTTTAAATATTTTTTAATGATGTTATACTTTCTCAAACTCAGCAAAATAGATTTTAACATACACAACTCTATGTTCCTTATTAAAAGATATACTACATATCACTTATATTTATTTTACAGGGCTATAACAAGTATTCAGATATTTTGCCATTTATGACCGATGATTATTAAAAGTACGTACTAAATGAGTTATACGTTCCCCCAACTTACAGATATTTTAGTTTAAATAGTTACAGTTATTGTAAAAGTGTTCAAACATCAATTTTCACAGTCTACTTACCATATTACTATAATGTTTCAAAGACATTTCAGCTAATTCTCAGAGTTATCAAAGCAAAAAATATTTAGCCATATAAATTTACATTCATGTCCGCTCATACGCGTGCCAAACAGTGTACTGTAACTTTTAATTTTTGTTTATTCTTAACACGTAAGAAGAAGACATTGGATTCCTGAAACTATTAGTCTCCTGTATTGCTGATGGATCTACACGTTTTTGAATGTTTGAAAACGATTTCATTATTTTGTAAAATGTCTGCCAGACTGTACGTCTGTACAACTGTGTGTGTATTGCACAAATTTTGTACCTACACCAATTCAAGAACCCATGCAGTGAATTTTATCAAACTCCATAATCATTTAGATCTTGACATAAATTGGTACTGATATGTGCTGGTGTAATCTCTGAACAAGTAGTTTTGGCTATGTTGTATTTTTCACGATTTCTACGATAACTTATATCGCGGCATCTATGAATCAGAATTATAAAAATTTTAATGTGCCAGAAGCATATTATGAAAAACTACGCGGTTACAATTTTGTCTTTGTTTCTCAACATAGGACACAGCTATTCTATGCTTGGGATGTTTTTCTTAATCCGACCCTCATACAATTGATGTATTTTAGCAAGCGTGTTTTGGCGCATAACAAACACCTTTCTTTTAATTTACTATTGTAACTCGCATACACTTGCAACAACATTGTCAACAAAATCGTTCATTTTTCATGTCAACCGTGACCATTAAAAAATGGCCGTAGTTTTTTGTTTCGATGAGCATTATACCTGTACCTCATTTTCTATTTGGTTTAAATGCAACAAACTTTATATTTAATGTTATTAAATAAAATAAATGATTCAATTTTGGATAAAATATCCTACCGGGAAATAATTTAAAGCAGTGCATTTATTTGTTGAGTTATCTCTGTAATTCGATATTAAATGCAAAAAATAACTTTACTTCCTATTCGTATTTGTTGGCATGTAACTGAACGATTTAAATTAATATAGTAGAATAATATAGAAGAAAGTTCTGTGTTGGCACGGCGTACACGTTCGTTTAATAATTACTTACTAAAATCATGTTTACTGTTGTTTGACTTACTTTTTCTTTATATTTTTTCATCAAAATTAAAGAAGTCTCTCAACATTTGTAGCATGTTTTAGTTTACTATAACACCACATTCAATAAAAAGTTGTTTATTTTTTTCCAAAAATTTTTTACGATAATTTGGCGGTAAGGGCTTGATGTTTTGTGTTATATTAGATATTTCTTGAAAAATTTGTATTGTAATACTTAATAAGCACAAAGCAAAATTTTATTTCAAATTCCAAACATGATTATAGTCAATTGCGATGTACTAATAAATTAATTTCATTTTAAAGTTATTTCTGTTTAATTTCTATATATATAATTTTATTTGCTAAATCTTTACATGGAAATCCATTTTCGTTTAATAAAATCTTTCTTATGAAGGAAATATTATAAATTCATGTTTCTTATGCAGTAAATTAAATTTATTTAATGCTTAGATTATGTATCTAATTTTACACAGAAGGAAAACTACTTAAATGTAAAACTAATACTTACAAAAGGCGTAAGTTGGAGCATATCTTCCATATCCTCCCGGATCTGTAAATCGATAAAACAAATGCTATTAAGATATCACATTAGTTCATTTATAATATGCGTGGCATAGGCATGAAACATGCCTCATTCAAACATTTTATTTTTTTCGATATACATAAGAAGAAAGTATAGTCGTTTAAAGAAAGAAACGTTATATCCATCCCACTAACTCTGCGGCAAATCATCATAGAAAAATGTGCCCGGTACCAATCAAATAGTAATAACGCCTACTAATTAACGTTACATTTACATTTTGCTTTGGAGGTCGTCTTCCCACTGACATTGCATCAAATTACAGTCATTGCATCGAAATTTCTACGAACAAGTAATTTTGATTTCATATTTGGATTTCGAGGTAAATGTTACCTTAGAAAAAAAAATGTTTTGAACTTTCAATGTTAAATTCATTTTAATTTTTGCAACAGAGATAGCAATGTGGGTAGTTTTTTAAGCCTAATTGGAATTTGTAGGCGAAATGAGCTGAAATTAAGATTCACATATATGAAACTGCTACATATTGCTATCTTTTAAAAACTTTAAAATTTACAGTTCATATTTTTTCGAAAATATATATTTTTTAAATTCAGTTTCGAAAAGTATATAAATTGTAACCTATGTCATTTTTAAAAAAATCGATTTTTAAAACCTTCTAACATGCGATACATCCCCCAAGTAGTTTTTCAATTATGCTTCAAAAACTACTCGCATTGCAATCTGTTTTTCAAACGAGTTTTAACAAAGTTCTCTCTATAATCAGAAAGCACACTGTCAGAAATGAATACTCAAATTCCACGAAATTTTCTTCGTTTTTGACGAAACTGTTTCCTTGGAAATGCCCCGAGCGAATAATTCGTCAAATCGAGTATCCTCAAAAATGTGAGAAAAATAATTTCGTCACATTGCTTGTTCGAAAGTGTAAAAAAAGGCCGATGGCGCCATCTATTGACAATTTTAGGAGCACCTGTAATTGACAGGGGGGAATTTTTCACATCGCTTTTCTGAAGTCTTGAAGGGGATTCGAACGCGCAACCTTTGGCGTGGGAGACCGACGCTCTGCCTGTTTCTCCAGCTGGCACTTGTGTGAATTTGATTTTAAATGTATCTACGGGATGTTGATGTGTGTTTATATTTTTAAAACATAGACTGTATTTTTATCGGTGCTGTTATAATTTCTGCATGTTTTAATTAATAAGGCTAGATTATTAAGATGGTTATTTTGTGGTTAATAAATAATTAGAATATGGTTTGATTAATATAATTTATTACAGAAATTTTATTTGTTCAATGAATAATTAGAATATGGCTTGATTAATATAATTTATTTGAGAAATTTCCTTTGTTCAATGAATAATTAGAATATGGCTTCATTAATATAATTTATTAGAGAAATTTCCTTTATTCAATAAATAATTAGAATATGGTCTAGTTAATTTGTTGGTCAGAAATAATCAATTTTGAAGTGCATATTGGAGGAGAGTTAATCGGTTAAAGATTATGGTTAAGATTTTAACACGTTACTGTTTATAGAGGAAAAGGGATCAGTTATGCATATTTTAAATTTGATTGTTATATGAATTTATTTCTTAAATAAAAAAGAGCTCCTGAATTTTTTTTGAACGATTTTGTAACAACAAAAATAATCTGGCTGTGAGCGGGGAAACAGTTTCATCAAATATTTAAGTTTCCATTTCATTAAAAATCACTTAATTTTGAGACGAATGATTGTCAAAAATGATGAAATATAGCTCAAGGATTGCTGAATCGTCAAAAGTGAGAGTTTTATTTTTGACAGTGAGGAAACATTTTCGTCAGATATTTGAGGTTTCACGTTTCGTCAAAAACCACGTGACTCTGTAACGAAATGATTGTAAAAAATAACGAAATGAAGCTTAAGGATAGCCGAATCGTCAAAATTGAGTGTTTTATTTCTGAGAGTGTAGTACTTCACTACTTGAGATATGAACCTCCATTGTATGGTATTTAAAGCTTGCCTAGGCATGTTCTATCAACCCTTAGAGTTGGGCCCATGAGTTCAGGGACACTCTGTATATGATTTGGCTGTTCTAACTAATGCACAAAGTGTCATCATATAATGTTAGATCTTGCTAAAATTTATTCATTAGTTTAAGCGTATATCGTGCAAAAATGACACTACTATGCCCTTGTTTTTAAGATTTTTCTGATAGTTTTATCTCGGTATCTTTCGGATGGAATTGCACCAAATTTAATATGTAAGATAGGTAATAATTGCCAGTTATAAGGTATAAATGAAAAAAAGTTGCTACAGTTAAGTTGTGTGTATTAAAATCTATGGATAATATACAAGATTGCATAAAATGATTCATATTAATTAAAAACATTGCGCGAAATTTGGTGAAAAGGTTGTTCTCAGCTATGTTATGTTATTTTTATTTTATGAAAAAATTCCTTAAAAATAAATATGTATATCATTGTAAAGTTTTTTTATAAAATACGTTTGACGCGTGATTTTCCTTTCTTATTATTTTCTAAAATTGATCACAAGTAACTCCATGTAACATTCATAAAATGTACTATTCTTCCTATTTATAACTGTTGGCGTGGAAGAATGTTTTTTAAATTATTTTTTATAATTTTATAGAAGAATGCTTTGGGATAGGCACAGCACATTAGATTTTCTCTATGTCTCTATGTGTGATATTGTTTCTAATGTTAAGGTGGTAAAAGTTTATATATATACAGGGTGATTCATAAAAGATGGGCAGAACTTTAAGGGGTTATAGTACACTTAAAGACAAATAATATTAAATAGGAGACTAAGGGTCCCAGACGTATTCCCAAGGAGATAGGGGGCATTAAAGTTTAGGGTCCGAAATTTCAAATGATTATAAAACATGGAAAAATTGGTCGATTCGTTTGCGGTTTTTGCAAAAAATTTTCTTTATGCCAGTATTTTCTTGAAATAAAATTTTAAAGTTCAATTTCAAAAAATGCCGATAGGGGGCGCTTTAGACTTTGGAGTAACAAACAACTATTTTTTAACGTTATTTTTTGTATTTCTTTAAATGATTTCGAAAGCTTAGACTTAAATTTTGATCTAAAAATCTGGGTCCTAACGAGTAGTTAAGTAGCGTAAACTGAAATTTGAAATTTGAAACCCTTCTCCCCCCAGAACAAAAATCAGTTATTCCCGATCTTTGTGTCGTAGATTAGGCTCTAACTACTGCCGCGTTTTGCTAAAATTATTCTTTATGTCAGTATTTTCTTGAAAATACATTTTAAAGAAAATTTTCAAAAAATTCCGATAGAGGGCGCTTTAGACTTTGGAGTAACGAACAACTATTTTATACCGTTATTTTTTGTGTCTCATTAAATGCTTTCTAAAGCTTAGACTTAAACTTAAATTTTCAGCTCAAAATCTGAATCGCTGAGCGTGGTTCAGTAGCGAGGGGAGGGGGTTCAAATTTCAACTTCTGAACATAGTTCAGTTTGCACTACTTAACCATGCCCAACGATTCTGTGCTGTGATACGAGGCAAAAATACAACTTTCGTCAAGGACTGCATAGTCGGAATTCACTCATAAAGGCACTGGCACAGTTGGAAACGTCGCTCATGCAAACGTTAAAGCTCCATTCCTGACGCTAGTCACCGGGTGAAGAAGGAAACAGAAAGTATGCAAATGTCAAATGGGGAAGAAGAAGAACACGTATGCAAAATTTCGACACGATTCAGGCATAAAAACCACTGAACGGTGAGTCAAGTGTAAGTCGCTGTAGTAATGAATCGGAAGATGGTGCCCTTCACGAATAAGGAAAAGGCTGAGATGCATTTAATTTACGGAGCGGCAGATGGAAATGGTGCAGAGGCACAACGAATGTACGGAGAGCGATTTCCTAACAGTTGCCTAACCGCAAAACTTTCGAGCGCTTGCACAGACAGTTGTGTGAGACGGGATCATTTCTCGCTTCCCGGTCGAATGCAGGTCGTGCAAAAAAGGACGAATCAGTAGTTGTTGCAGAAGCCATTCTGGATGTAGTAGCGGCGCAGCCAAGTACAAGTACACGAACAGTGGCTAGCCAGGTGGATACCTCACAGTCCACGACTTGGAGGGTACTGAAGGATGAACATTTGCTCCCGTTTCATGTGCAACGAGTCCAGAAACTGTCTCCAGGGGATTATCCAAATCGTATTGAATTCGCCCGCTGGTTTCTGCAGCAGAACGCGCTAAATCCACATTTTGGACGAACTGTGCTTTTCACCGATGAATGTACCTTCACACGTGAAGGTACATTTAACACACACAATGCACATGTATGGGCGGATGTCAATCCACATGCTACGTATCCACATGCTCATCAGAGACGCTTTTCCATCAATGTTTGGGCAGGAATCCTCGGAGACCACCTAATCGGACCGTACCTTCTTCCTGAACGCCTCAACGGTAAAACATACCTCACATTTCTGCAACATGTGCTGCCAGACCTGTTAAACGTTGTTCCTCCACGCATCCGGCGGGTCATGTGGTTCCAGCACGATGGAGCGCCAGCCCATTACGTACGAGACGTCCGCAACTATCTGGACATCACATTTCCGAACAGATGGATTGGTCGAGGTGGTCCTGTTGCTTGGCCTGCTCGCTCGCCAGATCTTTCACCCCTCGATTTCTTTTTTTGGGGACGATTGAAGGCTCTTATGTATGAGACACCCATTGAATCCCCCGAGGAACTGGTCGCCAGACTTTCCGCCGCTGTAGGGGAAGTGCTCGAAAAGCCTGATGTTTTCGCGAATGTTCGCCGTTCCATTCGTCGCCGTTGTTCTGCGTGCATAACCTCTGGTGGTCACAATTTTGAACATTTATTGTGATTACATGTTAATAAATATGCTTTGGTAACATAATCCTAATTTGTGTCTTTTTACCTCGTATCACAGCACACAATGTGTGGACATGGTAAACTGAACTGTGCTCAGGAGTAGAAATTTCAAACCCCTCTCCCCAGAAACTTAACCACGTCTAACGATTCAGATTTTGGGCTGAAAATTTAAGTCTAAGCTTTAGAAAGCATTTAATGAGACACAAAAAATAACGGTATAAAATAGTTGTTCGTTACTCCAAAGTCTAAAGCGCCCTCTATCGGAATTTTTTGAAAATTTTCTTTAAAATTTATTTTCAAGAAAATACTGACATAAAGAATAATTTTAGCAAAACGCGGCAGTAGTTAGAGCCTAATCTACGACACAAAGATCGGGAATAACTGATTTTTGTTCTGGGGGGAGAAGGGTTTCAAATTTCAAATTTCAGTTTACGCTACTTAACTACTCGTTAGGACTCAGATTTTTAGATCAAAATTAAGTCTAAGCTTTCGAAATCATTTAAAGAAATACAAAAAATAACGTTAAAAAATAGTTGTTTGTTACTCCAAAGTCTAAAGCGCCCCCTATCGGCATTTTTTGAAATTGAACTTTAAAATTTTATTTCAAGAAAATACTGGCATAAAGAAATTTTTTTGCAAAAACCGCAAACGAATCGACCAATTTTTCCATGTTTTATAATCATTTGAAATTTCGGACCCTAAACTTTAATGCCCCCTATCTCCTTGGGAATACGTCTGGGACCCTTAGTCTCCTATTTAATATTATTTGTCTTTAAGTGTACTATAACCCCTTAAAGTTCTGCCCATCTTTTATGAATCACCCTGTATATATTTTTAACAATGATATAAAATTTCGAAGTTTTGTGAAATTTGATAATATATTTACATTATAAAGTATAAAAAATAACAGAAGATGTCGCGACATACGCTATCACTTTGATTTCACATAACTTTGCTTCTAATTATCGCTAAATTAAATCTTTACTCTGTGGCTCACAAATATATATTACATTAAAATAAATTTTATTCGAAATAAATTCAATCTTTACTCCACTGAACAGAAAAAAACTTACAGGTATGACTTCATATTTATCAACGTCGATTTGATAAGTAGTATAATTAGAGGGCCAAAAAAAATTAACGAAAAAAAATAATACTTGGGATCACCCTGAAAAATAAAATGCACGAAATGATCTATCGCTACAGAATATACAGAGGCAGACATTTTACAATATGTGTATTCATTTGTGTAAGAATAGCATGTATATTAATAGAGATATAGCGATTTTTTTAAAAAAAAATAAAAAAAATCTTGCCTGTTTTTTGCTTATAACATACAGGGTTTTTAACCAAATTTAACGCCAGTTTCAGAAAAATTGACAAAATATAGTAGAAATAATATAGAGCAATTGAAATGTAAATATATTAAATATTTAAGGAAATATGGACAGTTGTATAAAATATTTTTTATCCGCGCATGCGCGAACGAAAAACAGGAACTTTTTGCATAATTTAACAGTCAACTCTAGGGAGCAACTTGTTAAAAAAATCAGTCAAATATCGTAAAAATTCAGAGAGATATCGGCGTTAGAGTGAGCTGTTTTTCAGTTTCTCACTAAAACTCGCTAAATGATAAGGGATTGTCCACAAATTGTCATGTTTAATTTTTATAGTATATTTCATTTTTTAGCCACACACAGGGTGGCTTATTCTTTCAATCTCTATCATTTTTCATGTTTATGAAAAGTCACAGCAATCCATCGTTGCCACAGATTAATCTCGGAAAATGAAACATTTGAAGTTACTTAAAAAAGTAATAACTCTAAAAGTATTTGTCATAAAATTGTTTTACAAACTGCGTTAGAATGGTAAAAAATTGTATTTTTCTTGATATAAATTTCAAATCTAATGATTATGTCGTTTTTCAAATATTATATTTCAAAAATTACAAAACTTCACAATGGAGTACCGTAGCGAAACTTTTACGCGTAAAAAGATAATGATAAAGGCATTGTGGCTCGACGTGCATCGTGTATACTGGCCATAGCATGAGTAACGAATTATAGTAAACTTATTATTCTGTTAAAATATAAAAGTGAATTATGTATATACATTTTTTTAAAATAAAGAAAAACATTGTATCACAAACATCAACAAAATTTTTTCTTCTATCTATTCCCTTATTCCAAAGATATCGTTTTATCGTCTGCTGCCATAGCAACATGAATTAAATTTCATTAAAAAGAATTGCTCAGTGGTAGAAAAATATTTTTCTAAATCGAATGGTTATTGAACAACTCAACACTTTAACAGGGGAATTTTTATTTGTTATTTAGATATTTTAAAATTGTTTGTTGTCATTGCGTTTTTATTCTTAGTTACAGCTAGTTTATTTATTTTTTAAATAAAAGCCGTGTGTGGCAATCTATATTCGGCCTTATAGCAGAATTTTCCCCTCTCGTTATTAATACTTAGTTCGTCTTGGAAAACTTTATTGCACCAGGTTATAATACTTTTGGAATGGATCCTTTTATTTTGATAATTCTTTCTTTGTTAGAATAAGCTCGTTAGGGTAGTTTTTCAAAGAGAACTAAAGTATCATTAAAGATTGGAAAATAGTATAAAATAAAAAATGACAACTTGTGGAAAATCCCTTATCATTCAACGAGTTTTAGTGAGAAACTAAAAAACAGCTCACTCTAACGCCGATATGTCTTTGAATTTTTACGATATTTGACTCATTTTTTTTAATAAGTTGCTCCATAGAGTTGACTATTAAATTATGCAAAAAGTTCCTTGTTATGTTCGCGCATGCGCAGATAAAAATTATTTTTTACAACTGCCCATATTTCCTTAAATATTTAATATATTTATATTCCAATTTCCCTATATTGTTTCT
Source organism: Maratus michaelseni (assembly GCA_963931845.1). Classification (NCBI taxonomy): domain Eukaryota; kingdom Metazoa; phylum Arthropoda; class Arachnida; order Araneae; family Salticidae; genus Maratus; species Maratus michaelseni. The sequence continues at coordinate 187,428,137 of OZ007596.1, forward strand.
ACTACATTTTGTCAATTTTTCTGAAACTGGCGTTAAATTTGGTTTAAAACCCTGTATGTTATAAGCAACAAACATGCAAGAATTTTTTTTAATTTAAAAAAAAAAATCACTTTATATCTATTAATATGCATGCTATTCTTACACAAATGAATACACATATTGTACAATGTCTGCCTATGTATATTCTGTAGCGATAGATCATTTGGTGCATTTTATTTTACAGAGTGAACCCAAGTATTAGTTTTTTTCTTTAATTTTTTTTTGGTCCCCTATTTGTCCTCCTTATCAAATCAACAATGATAAATATGAAGTCAAACTTGTCCTTTTGGATCCTAAAATTCCAGAAGAATATGACAAGTATATTTTTAAATATTCGACAAAATGTCTAAAATTGAAAGTTTCCGGTCATTAATGGCCATATAGTGTATACTCGGATAGCCATGTCATTGATATAAGTTATTGAAGTTTACCATGGCATGTTCGGGATTTAAAATAAATTAAGTAGCAATTATAATTTATTTACAAGGGTACTCAAAAGCATTGAAGGGGTGAAAAATCGTTTGCAATGTATTTTAATTATTTTACGGTATTTCAAATATATTGAAATTAATATACATCCCTTAAGTGCACTACAATAATCCTACTATAGAATTTGGTATGTAAATCACTTATAGTTCGTTTAGAGACTCCCTGAAAATAATTCCGTTATATTATGATATATGGTAGGTGTATCAATTACAGTTCTTTTACAGAGGCACTCAAAAGAATTTCCTTATATTATGATATATGATCTATTATAAATATAATAAGATTGATATTAATTTCTGAGGTGCAGTAAAACATACTTTTTTTTCAATATTGTGTACAACGTACTTTTCATTCATTTACACGGTCACACAAAAGATTTGTCTCACATAATGGTCCATGAGGATAAACTGTTTGCGGCATATTTCAATTTTGTTACACTATTTTAAACTTAATGAAACTACCATACGTTACTGAGGTTCACTAGAGTATGCTTCCGGAAGATTAAAATGTGCATAGCATTTATCTTCATTTACAGGGGCACACATAATATATCAGATACAGTACCCGCTATTGACTACATTTGACTACGTTTTCAGTTATAGTATGAATTTTTACCTGAAACTAAATTTTGCTTGTATATTGTGCACGCATTAAGATTTAATTAAGTTGCATGATGCGTATAAATTCTAAAGATTTTATACAGGGCTTCACAAACTAATTCTTAAGCATTAAATAGTATGTTCCTGAATTTTTTAAAGGTGGTTTGTATAGCGTTATGCATTTTTAACCTGAGCTATACTAAGTATACTAAAATATGTTTGTAGAATATAAATAAAATCATATAGAGGGGTTCACAGAGAACTGGATACATGGCTGCCTATGGATGATAATTTCTTATAAAATTATAATGGATAAGTGTTTTCGCATTTTTATAGGGACATATGCTTATTTCAATAGAATTTTGAGGTGCACACTATCATCTCGAGACAGGACAACTTAGAAGATAAAATTCACGAGTATGTAGACTCTTGGTGAGTTTTAGGTGAGATTAAAAATGGAAGGTTTGATGCTGTAACGTATATTTGGGTTCTTCCCTTACATACGAGTTAAATATAATCATAATAACATATTTTTAAGACCATAAAAATACTAAATTAAAATGTATGACTAATAAAAATATACTTCCTTCAACGGATTTAAAATAACACTGTGTCGATAAAAAAATTATGTGCATTGTGTTTATTCATAATTCAGATGGCATAGCAGTTGCACACTGGTAAAATTTCCCAAAACGCTGGCCAAAACATAAAAATAAAAGTTACAATCGTTTAGCACGCATCTTCCATTATTGTAGATTAATATCATTCGAATAAGAAAAGAACTGATCCGTACTGCTTAGCCTAAATGTAAAATGGTTTAATATATAGTTCATACTTTCCTGATGATAAATATTTAGAAAATAACAATCTTTTTTTTTTTTCGTGAAAAAATTTTTTTTTAGAAATTATTTTCTGTTTTTTTTATTAGGATACGTGTATCAGAAATTATATATCTGTTAGTTTTGATTGTAAGTTTTTTGGTTGTTGCTTTTAAGAAATACACAATGAATAATTTAATATTTTAATATACATCTCTCTTGAAAACTTTCGATATGTCACCTTTTTCCCAAGAAACAATGAATGCGAGAAACAAATTGCAGCATTACATTTACAAATGAAATTTTTAATTGCTTTCGAGTACCTTCTCTTAAAAAAATATTTATTAATTAATTAAATTACTCAACAAACACACTAAGATTTTCACTAGTTATAAAATGACGCTCTACTGTACCAGTAAACTCTATTTCTCATAAAATATAGACGCTCCAAAAAATAATTATTTAGTAACATAATTTACCATTATCTCTAATAGATTGTTCTTGAAGACATTTTTTTAATAAAATAAAGAACTATTCGAGCTCTATTTAAGATTTCCGGAAAATTTTCCATTATGTGTCGTAGTGGTTAATATTCCAACGTTAAATAATTTTTTGTTGTACCCTTAATAACACTGGACAGACTCTGAATCGGCTAAACGATTTTCGAAAAAGATACAAGTTTTAATGTAAAGAAATTGCGCCAATGTTTGCATTGCAGTAGCTTCTTAGATATTAGCATATACTATTTTCAGATATTATATTTAGATATTATTTTTAATTGCTTTCGAGTGCTTTTCTTAAAAAGGTACCTTTTCTTAAAAAAGTGATTTTCGAGTGCTTTTTCTTAAAAAATTCTTAATTTTGAGAATATTAAATTCCGTAAGAAATCTTATCGTTATTTATTTAACTCTATTTAGTTTATTTGTTATAAATATTTTGCCTTTGTTATCATATACACAAAAATTATTTTTCGATGATTTTTGCATTTTTTACTACAAAATTGCTTTTTGCAAATTCTTTTTTATTTTATGATTTCTTTTTTTTTATGATTTTTTCTTCTTTATTTAATACTTAATACAAAAATGCACTCTTAAAAATAAAATTTTTAAGCAAAAAAAAAAAATAATAATAAGGAATTTGAATGTGTAAAAACAAATATTTTCACTATATTTAACTATTTTTCTTTAACTTCAAAATTATTTATTTTTTACATTTATACAGTACATTAGTAAGTTGTGGTTACGCATACTTTACTTTAAATAATAATTAAAAAATATTTGAAGATTGAAATTCATACTCACGTTCTTCGTCATTTTGACCGACTGCTGAAAAGAGATAAAATAAATGATATTAAAAAGAAAAACTACATATATGATACATACTTTATTTCACAAAATTCAAAATAATACATTTTTACATCAATTCAATGAAAATTAACGATAAACGTAGCACTCATGGATTCATATTTACACATGCAGTGTACCTAAACGTTATTAGCACAAATAGTTTGGAGCTATAATACACATGAAGATAACAATTGTTGCATAAATAACTAGGATCATAGCCTACTTATTCTGTCAAAAATCCAAAGTATTTTGCTCCAAGAAGAACTCGGATTTTTATTTTCATAATTTTAAAAATAATGTAGATAATTTTGGGAAAATTTCAATAGAACATCTAGGTTTTACGTGAAATGGGATGACATCGCAGGTAGTTGCATCCACTGTATTTTGGTAAGTAATACCATATTTTTAGAGATCCACTTATTGGTTTATTATTCGCCTTATGTATTATTGTTTGAAAGAGAATAATGGAAAGCTCTTCCTTTCTATCATATATATTATCAAATATAATTATCAAATTTCCCAGACAGCAACGCATGATGGACGAAAATATTCTTACAATATCGTCATCACTGGTAAATTAAGGAACGGAAATACGTTTTCAGTTTTGAGTGAAACAAACCTGTATTTTTTACTAGATAATTCGATTTTGAACCTGGTTTCCTAAGCCAAACTTTTTTCCTTGGAGTGTATTTTCACTCCTTTTGACACCTGATTTCGTAGCTGGTAGAAAAAGTTTATCAAAATTGTATTATTTCAAAAAGAATATAAAAATATATTTCAGTTTTTAATAAATTAGAAGTCAATGTTGTCTTTTAAAGATGAGAAGATATTGATTTCCAAACACATTCCACTGCTATGATTCCTAAATACTATATTTTATAATAAAAATATTTTCTATGTAAATTCGTATTAAAAAAAGGCCGCAATAAATATCTAACAATCTCAATTATTACCCTATTTCAAATCAATAATTTTAGTATATTGCTGGCATTCGAATCTATCATGGAAATATAATTAAAATTAAAAAAATATGTACATCGAAAATTATTTAACATTCGAAATTTTGATATCTATAATGTCAGTGTCCTATCCTTAAAATTAGTGACATCGTTTTAGATCACAATTCGGGAATTTCTAGTAGTAGTATATATAAAATAATACGTGGAGTCAACATTAAAATTTAAGATGGCAATAAAAGAAGATCTAGAAATTTTGTTTAAACTTACCAGTGCTTACTACGTTAAGCATTACATTTAGAACGACAGCTGCCAAATACTTGAAATAGTTCAACATTTTATTTTTATTTTTATTATTTTTAATAACAACAAGAATACTTCTGACTGCAAATGAATTTCTATAAGGCATATAAATCAAGGAGAGATTTATCTATATATAAGTTTGATCAAGGCCATTGAATAGGATTTTATGTATAACACCGTGAAACAGCGTCAGCTTTTTAATATGCAAGATGACAATAAAAGAAGAGATAGAAATTTCGCTTAAACCTACCAATGCTTACTACGGAAAGCATTACAATTAGAACGATAGATACCAAATAGTTGAAATAGTTCAACATTTTATTTTTAGTTTTATACTTTCTAAAAGAACACGGATACTTTTTACTACAAATGATCTTCTATAAGGAATAATAATCAAGTAGAAATCTATCTTTATATAAGTCTGATCAAAGCCATTAAAAAGGACTTCATGAATAATAACAAGAACATGCAAGCGAAAGAACGTGTTTTAAACATTGGGCAATATCCAAAGACTTTTGTTTCAATACTATCAAAGTAATTCCTTTAACCAGCTGTATACCTACGTTTCAAAAATTTCATTTGGGAATTCACTAAAAAAAACTTAGTCATCAAGAATTCAGGAAGCAGATTCAGGAAGCGGCGAGGCACATGTGTGTATAAGTGACTCAGAAAGAGAGTCAATATGTAGGCCATGTCACAATCATCATAAATTTGTCTTTAAACAGTGAAAGGCTGTACGGAAAAAGCGAATGCTTATGTTGAAGGATATTTATTTTCATCACTATTTCGGTAATAATAATAATAAAAAGAAACTTTCAGGAGAAATCCTGGCAAAGATACTGCCAGATGAAATACATTTATAGGAAAATTGAAAAGAGCTATTCGATTTTAAAGCACTTTAATAATTCAGAAAATTTCGCGTTGTAGCGTTTGTGTTTGAGTCGGGGGGGGGGGGGGGTTGGAAGACACATATATATTTTTAGAACATTCTTAAATAATAACACATATTTGTTTATAAATGACTTTCTGAAATTATGTCATATTTAAAATAATAAAAATAGATTTAAAAATTTGTTAAAAGTTTATTTTGTTAAAAAAAAACATTGTTTCAGCCCTAGCTCATATTTGTATAACTAATTGGATATTGTCCAATCTGATTTAGTTCTGTTATTACAATTAAATTTTGATTGACCATTGGAAATATGACTGTGACTTTAGTTAAATAATGTTGATTGATTAATATTATATTTATAAAACACAAAACATGGAATATAACTACAACTCTTAATTAAAAAGATATGCTAATTAGAAATGTAGAATCTTTCATGCGAAAATTAATAATTAATTTTTGACTGTAGATAAAAAGTAATGTAATGTGTGTTTTGTTTTTTGTTTTAAAAAAAAAAAAAAAATTACAGCTATTGAGGAATTTAGAGAAATGTAAAAATTCAGAGAGTTCTATACTTCTTTTCAATTTTCAATTCATAATTTACAAGTAATGCCATTTCTCATAAATGTATTTCGATCAATAATTGAGCTAGTAAAGCTGAAATATTTAATTTGAAATGTTACTTGAACGAAATATTAATTATATTTAAGCAAGATACAAAAAGATAAAAATTAACGCTGGGATTCAAATAAAATGCATCGCTTTAACAGAATAATATATAAATAGGCTGATTAAATTAAATTACTATTATTAAGAATACATCAACACTTTAAAATTAGTTTTAAAAATTTGTAATTCTCAGTATCAAATGTATATTTGTTATAAATTTTATTTTTTAGGTGTGCTCATGTCTGTCTTAATTTATTTTATTTGGTGTTTTTAAATGTAATATATTTTTAAAATTTTTAGAATGAATCGCTAGAAAACTTAAAATACTTTAATTCTTCTACAATCCACTGACCGGGTATGCGAAATGAGCTGTCAATGAACTCAAACAGTATACTGATTCTTACGTCATCAAAACAAAACCAAAAAAAAAAAGCGTCGAGCCAAAAACAAAAAAAAAATCTCTGACGGCTCGGCCTACAGGCACAGGTAGATTTCGAAGACGCAGACCGTGGGGCGCCTTTTTGTCGGGAATTGCGGAAGAAATGACCTTTTTGCGATGATGCGGCAGTTGGAACCGCCTACTTCGAAACCTAACTTGTTTGCAGGCGGAGCCAGCAGGATTTTTTTTTTCTATAAGAGTTGGTCGTATAAAAAACTTGTCAGTATAAAAGTTTTAGATAATATTAAGAGGATTTATAATAAATTTAAGCGGATTTGAAATCTTGGGAATTGACGAAGTTATGAATTTTTTTCTTCTACCCCCCCCCCCCAAGGCAATTTTTAATTATATCAAAAATCTGTCATACATAAATTTTCGGCCCTTCTCCTAGAAGTTAGAAGTAATAATAACTTCAAACGGATTCGATACGTATCATAATTAAGAAATTATGGGGTTTTTTCTGTTTTCACAAAAGCCCCCCCTCATCCCCCCCCCTTGGTTCGATTTTGCCCATTAACGAACTTGACCGAGATTTTATGTCTCTTGATTTTATGTATCAGTTTCGAAAAGATGCGGGAGTTGGAACCGCCTACTTCGAAAAATAACTTGTTTGCAGGCGGAGCCGGCAGGGATTTTTTTTTGTTTTTAATTTTTTTTTTGCTATAACGGTTGGTCCTATAAAAAACTTGTCAGAATAAAAGTTTTAGATAATATTAAGAGTATGAATAATAAATTTACGCGGATTTGATATCTTGTGAATTGACGAAGCTATGATTTTTTTTCTTCTAAAACCCCCCTCCCCCCCCCTTGGCGCCATTTTTAATTATATCAAAAATCTGTCATACATACATTTTCGGCCCTTTTCCTAGAAGTAATAATAACTTTAAACGGATTCGAATCGTACAATAATTAAGAAATTATGGTGGGTTTTCTGTTTTCACAAAAAGCCCCCACCATTTCTCCCCCCCCCCCCCTTGGTTCGATTTTGTCCATTAACGAACTTGACCCAGACTTTATGTCCCTTGATTTTATGTATCAGTTTGGAAGAGATTTATGCAGAATTAGATAGATAGATAAAGTTTTGAACTGGGGGTGGTTTTGGGTTCTGGGAGTCATGATCGGCGTAGATCTGCAAAAATTTTTCAAAATTTCCAACTTAGGTGAGAATGTAATAGGTAGTATTTCTTACGAAATCTACCTAAAAGCCTAACAGCGATAATCGCACCAAGCTATCCCTCCGTCCCGCGCCAATGTTGCCAAAATCTGTGAGGTAGTCAAAAATCGGTGAAAACTTTCTTCTCGGCTGTGTTATGTGATAGGGGTTTTTTCCGTCCGTAGAACACCCTTACCTTGACAATCATATATGTCTTTATTACTTTAAATTATAAGTTGAAAAAGAATGGTTCAGTATATTTAACCTTCATTTTTGTGTGGCGAAAGGCTAAATATGAAGAACTTCCTTACCTATTTGGCAATCATATTACCTTATTACTGTCATTTATAGTCCCTTCAGTAGTTACTGATACATGCGTTTTTTCTTATTGCTCAAAAAAGTCGTATCGAAGAAGGGCACGGGAAATAATTTATTTTTCTTCTCTTTGCATTTTTCTAAGCAAATATATATATTAGTTTGTGCGTACATGTTCTTAGAAATATTCCCTATGCCAAATTTAATGTTTCTAGGCAGACAGTTTCAGTGAAATCACACTAAAAATAAAAAAATAGAAACTGAAAAACGTTACACCCTACTTCATCGGTTCGAAATTCATTTTAGGGTAATCATGCTGCAATGTGAATTGCAAGTCAAATTAAAAAATTCTGACTGCTGTAGCTTCCGAGCAATCTTGATTATAGAGTGTTTTCTAATCATTTCACGTTTTAAATCTTGAATAGTTTAAGAAAAAATCTTTCCGAGCATTTAAGTCCTAAAAATAACCACCATATTAAATTTGATTTTTGTTGAGCATCTACAGAATCATAGAAATTCGAATTTCCATTCTTTAAGAACGATTTCCACTCTTGCACCCTTTTGAGGACTGCCAAAAGATAAAATGTTGCCTATTTTTAAGCGAAAACTGTCATAAATATTGTTATGAATTTTGTATATATCTGTAAATATTCCATTTGTTTAAATTTATTTTTTTTTATTATTGTGAAAATTGCAGTATTATTAATGTATTTCCTATTGAGCATCATGTAATTCAATGCTAAAAGCCTCAGATGGTTTGCAAGGAAAACAACCTTACACCCTCATCTTTATAATGGAAGTCTATGGTAAAATCGCCAAGGAATGTGTTTATCGCCAAGTTGGCGATGGTTTTGGCGACTTATTTTTGTCGCCAAATTTGGCGATATATCGCCAAATGTCGCCAAGTTGGCGACGGATTTGGCGACTTTTTTGTGCAACAACCCCCCCCCCCTTATACCTGTACATTGGGATCATTTCTCGCTTTGGTTCTCTATTGAAAGTTAAAGCACTTTCTGGTAATTTCTAGCATCTGAAAGCTCTGGAATAATCTGGAAAGATCTCTGAAGCCTATATAAGGGACCTCCACCAGTCCAGTTAGTTAGTTGTCTGTCAACTGCGATTGAATTCATACGAGAGGCTTTGCATTGAGAACTGTGTTTCTCGGATCGATTTTGTCGTTGATACGTCGTATTGAACGCATTGTTTCTGTGTGAAATTTTGCTTAGCTCTTATTGGATTTGAAGATTACTGAATGTCTTGTAATTTTCAGAAGATATTTGTGAAGGTATTGCACTGTTTATAGTGAATAAAGCCTTTTTATTGTTCTTATATATTGGCATCAGTCCTTTCGAACCCCGAGCTCACAACATTTGGTGTCAGGAGTGGGGTTGAATGCCGATCACCAGAGCAATGGAGGCGCCACTGACTAAATTATTGGAGAAATTAGGGGAGATGGATGAGAAAATGACTGCCAACCTTGCTGAGTTGAAAGAAGAAATGAAGAAGGAAATGACTGAGAATCAGGCTGAAATGAAGGAAATGTCGGAAGAAATGAAGAAGGAAATGTCAGCGATAGATGAGAAAATGACTGCGAACCAGGCTGAAATGAAGAAGGAAATGTCAGCGATAGATGAGAAAATGACTGCGAACCAGGCTGAAATGAAGGAAATGTCGGAAGAAATGAAGAAGGAAATGTCAGCGATAGACGAGAAAATGACTGCCAACCTTGGCGACTTAAAAGATGAAATGAAAAAGGATATGTCAACCAACCTTGGAGAGTTGAAAGACTTAATAGAGGATAAAATAACATCTTTAAATGACAGAATTGACGGCGTGGAAGACAAAGTTGAAGGAAGATTTCAAGAAATAGAAGGAAAGGTAGAAGAAATTCAAATGACAGCGAAAACCGTAGAAGAAAGAGTAGAAGAAAAAGTTCAAAAGATCGCCAAGACCGTTGAAGAAAGCATAGAGAATGTAAAAAAAGATTTGGAAAAAATCAAGAAACAGAAGATAACTGCCGTAAACTTTTCCGAAGATTTCAAGTATCCAGATATGCTTCCTCGGGCCTTTATTAAACTTTCGACCTATGACGGCAAATCCTCCTGGCCAGTTTTTAAGACACAATTTGGGATCGTAGCGGACGCCAATGGATGGGATTCCCAGACAAAGGCTTGCCAGTTAGCTGCTTCTCTACGAGCTGATGCTGCCGACGTCTTACAGACTTTGCCTGCAAATGAACCGCTGGATTTTGAAACGCTCGTCAGTGCCTTAGAATTGCGCTTTGGCGAGAAATGCATGAAGGAATATAGCAGACTCCAGCTCAAATCTCGACAGCAGAAATCCACTGAATCCCTGCAAGAGCTTGCTACGGATGTCGAGAGACTTTCCCATCTTGCTTATCCTGACTGCCCGACTGAAACTAGAGAAAGTTTAGCTCTGCAGCATTTCATCGATGGTATGCGTGACTTTGAGATCCAGAAACAACTCCGGATTGCAGATCTCAGTGACTTAAAAGGGGCTTTAGTTTATGCCCTGAAATTCGAGGCAGCCCAGCAAGCTACAAGGAAAGTTCAACACTTTGTGCGAGCAGCCAACCTGCCTGAGACGTCGGATAGAGCTGTGGAGTGCTTACAGCAGCAGATGAATGACATAATGAGAAAGATGAACTCCATAATGGCCAACAAACCTTACAGGAAGATCAAGTGCTGGAGATGCGGTGGAGAAGGCCATATCCAAATCGACTGCCCAAGACGACCCAGCACCGAAGGTAATAGCTCACCCGCTAACGGAGGAGCAAGAAAACTGATTATTGACCATCTTGCGGGGCGGAGGTTTCCAGATCTTAAGAAGCCTCATTTTCAAGTATGTGAAATTTCTGCAAGAAGTTGCGGCGAGAACGGAGTTTTTCTAGTCGGAAGTGTGAATGATTTGCCCTGTAATATGATCATCGATACAGGAGCCAATGTGACCATCATTCGGAAAGATCTAGCTCAGCGGCTGAAAGAAAAACTCTCCTGGACCCCGCCACGTGTAATCCTTCAAACTGTGACCGGAGATAAGATCGATATACATGGAAGAATGACACTGAAAATAAAGTTTGGGAACGCCGCTTATCGCCATACAGTCTACGTGGCCGATATTTCAGATCCTTTCATACTCGGATTGGACTTTTTAAAAGAGCATGGATTCACACTGGACTTTAAGAATAATGAGTTACGCTCTGCTCAAGAAGATGTCACTATTTTCAAACTTGGAAATGAGTCCGGGTCTATTCAACGGATCACAGCCAAGGCAGATGTTATCATCCCTCCTCGGACTGAAATGATGATACCTGGATTAACTGGAAACGAAAGAATTTTCCAGTATGGCTTGACTGGATATCCTGAGAAGAGCCCAAAGGGAGTGCTAATAGCATCAGCGCTGGTAGATCTGTCGAGAGATGTGATACCTGTGAGGATTGCGAACGTAAGTGAAAAGTCTAGAATTATCCAGAAAGGTGAAGTGCTTGCAACCTGTGCTCCAGTCACCTGTGTTTGCAAAGACCCGAGCTTGACGTTATCGGAGCCGCCTACAAGTTTAACACCTGTAATTGGACGAAATGAAAATTTATATCCTGAACAGAGACATGCCGCAGAAAGACTGTTTCAGGAATTTAAGGATGTGTTTTCACAAAACGAGAGTGATATAGGGCGCACTTCACTGACACGTCATAGAATTGATACTGCCAACCATCCACCGATTAAACAGCATCCAAGACGCTTGCCGTTCGCAAAACAAGAAGAGGTTTCTAAGCTCTTACGAGAGATGCAGGATAGTGACATCATCGAACCGTCATCAAGTCCGTGGGCCTCTCCCATCGTGTTGGTCCGAAAGAAAGATGGCTCCACAAGATTTTGTGTGGATTATCGTAAACTTAACGATATCACGAAGAAGGACAGCTATCCTCTACCAAGAATAGACGACACGCTAGATTCTCTTTCAGGACATAAATGGTTTTCCACGCTGGATTTGAAGAGTGGATATTGGCAAGTGGAGATCCATCCTGATGACAAAGAGAAGACCGCATTTACTACTGGACAAGGACTTTGGCAATTTAAAGTTATGCCGTTCGGGCTCTGCAATGCTCCAGCAACGTTCGAGCGCCTCATGGAGACAGTGTTAAAAGGTCTGACTTTTGAAGCTTGTCTCATCTACCTAGATGACGTCATCATTGGTGGCCGCACGTTTGAAGAACATCTTGGAAATATTCGAAAAGTGTTAACGAAGCTAAGAGCGGCGAATTTAAAGCTGAACCCTCTGAAATGCAAGTTCTTCCAACGCAAAGTAAATTATTTAGGACACATCATCTCAGCTGAAGGTGTTCGAACAGATCCTGAAACAGTGTCTGCAGTAAAGAACTGGAAGCGTCCGGAAAACGTCCATCAGTTGCGAAGCTTTCTGGGACTATGCACTTATTACAGAAAGTTTGTACAGGGGTTCTCCAACATCGCAAGACCCTTGCATAGGCTCACTGAAAGCAAGCAGAAGTTTCTATGGACACAAGAATGCGAGAATTCCTTCCAGCAGCTGAAAGAAGCTCTCACATCCTCTCCAGTCCTAACCTATCCACACCCCGACAAACAATTCATTGTGGACACGGATGCTAGTCATGAAAGTGTCGGTGCTGTACTTTCCCAAGAAATAGATGGCCAAGAACGAGTCGTAGCATACTGCAGCAAATGTTTGTCGAAACCAGAGCGAAATTATTGCGTCACTCGTAAGGAGTTATTAGCTATAGTAAAAGCCATAGAACACTTCCATCACTATCTCTATGGCAGGAAATTTCTCCTTCGTACTGATCACGCATCCCTAACATGGCTGATGAATTTTAAGAACCCAGAGGGCCAAGTAGCCAGATGGATACAACGACTCCAGGAATACGACTTTGACATCAGGCATCGCAAAGGCTCATCGCATGGAAACGCCGATGCCCTATCAAGAAGACCGTGTCCCGAGAGCTGTCGCTATTGTTCCAGAGCGGAGAGCAAGTATAATCCCGAATATGTCATACGCCAGACGAAGACTTCACTATTGACGCCACCAGATCCCTGGAGTGATGAGAAGATTCGAGAAGATCAAATGGCAGACTCTGAGATCAAACCAATCTTGGAGTTATTAGAATCTTCTAGCACGAAGCCCAGTTGGAAAGACATCTCGACTTACAGTCCTACGACAAAGCAATATTGGGCTCTTTGGAACTCTCTCCACGTCAGGAATGGTGTCCTGTTCCGAAAATTTGAATCGGAAGATGGGAAGACATCTCTGTGGCAGATGGTACTTCCTCGATCCCGAATACCAGAGGTCCTCAAAGAATTACATGGCAGTCCCACTGGTGGCCATTTTGGAGTCATGAAAACATTACATAGAGTCCGAGAGCGCTTCTTCTGGGGAAAAGCGAGAGCTGACGTCGAACAATGGTGCAAATCTTGCGATGCATGTGCAGCTCGAAAAGGACCAAAGAAACGTAGCCGAGGAAGACTACATCTCTACAATGTAGGAGCACCTTTCGAACGCATCGCCCTTGACATCTTGGGCCCTCTGCCAAGAAGTGCTGATGGCAACAAATACCTCCTTGTTGTCATGGACTACTTCACGAAATGGCCTGAAGTTTATGCCATCCCTGATCAAGAAGCTTCTACGGTTGCGGATGCCTTGGTACACCAGTGGATATCAAGGTATGGAGTCCCCCTTCAAATGCATTCTGACCAGGGGAGAAATTTCATCTCTGCTGTGATTGAGGGTCTCTGTCAACTTCTCGGAATGGACAAAACTAGGACGACGCCTTTACATCCACAATCGGATGGCATGGTTGAGAGATTTAATCGTACCATCCTTAACAATCTCTCACTGCTAGTCTCAAGAAACCAACAAGACTGGGACCAAAAACTTCCCTTGTTTCTTCTCGCCTATCGCAGCGCCGTCCATGAAACAACCGGCTATTCCCCGTCTCAGATGCTTTTCGGTCGTGATCTTCGTCTACCTTGTGATCTGATTTTTGGTCGCCCTCCAGATGCGCCTTCATCGCCAGAGGGATACGTACAGAATCTCCAGGCACGATTTGAAGACGTCCACAACTTGGCTCGAGAGCGGATCAATATACAGACGGAGAAGATGAAGACCAGGTACGACACGAAAGCCACGGGACATCAATTCAAAGAAGGTGACAAGGTTTGGTTTTATAATCCGACTCGACGTAAAGGACTTTCTCCCAAACTGCAGTCGCACTGGGACGGTCCTTATACAGTCCTAAACAGACTGAACGATGTCGTAATTCGGATCCGAAAGTCACCAAGTTCGAAGCCTAGAGTCGTTCATTACGACAGGCTGGCTCCATACTATGGCCATAGTACTTAGTTCATTTATTGTGAATAGTGTAATGTAAATAATGTAAATTAGTATGACTATGGTCTTGTATATAAATTAATGTAATTATTTATTTTGCTTAGCATTATCATTATTATTGTTATTATTATTTAAATACTTGTATGTAATAATGTCTATGCTTTAATTTAATTTTATTTTTAAATAAGTGTATATTTTGTATAATTCAGCATTATGAATGTGTTTTGAATAGTATAGCATTTGTTGGTAACGGGTTTGCTTTCCGATCAAAGGTTGAACTGCCCGGGACGTGCAGTCCTTGAGAGGGGGGCAATGTTATGAATTTTGTATATATCTGTAAATATTCCATTTGTTTAAATTTATTTTTTTTTATTATTGTGAAAATTGCAGTATTATTAATGTATTTCCTATTGAGCATCATGTAATTCAATGCTAAAAGCCTCAGATGGTTTGCAAGGAAAACAACCTTACACCCTCATCTTTATAATGGAAGTCTATGGTAAAATCGCCAAGGAATGTGTTTATCGCCAAGTTGGCGATGGTTTTGGCGACTTATTTTTGTCGCCAAATTTGGCGATATATCGCCAAATGTCGCCAAGTTGGCGACGGATTTGGCGACTTTTTTGTGCAACCCCCCCCCCCCCTTATACCTGTACATTGGGATCATTTCTCGCTTTGGTTCTCTATTGAAAGTTAAAGCACTTTCTGGTAATTTCTAGCATCTGAAAGCTCTGGAATAATCTGGAAAGATCTCTGAAGCCTATATAAGGGACCTCCACCAGTCCAGTTAGTTAGTTGTCTGTCAACTGCGATTGAATTCATACGAGAGGCTTTGCATTGAGAACTGTGTTTCTCGGATCGATTTTGTCGTTGATACGTCGTATTGAACGCATTGTTTCTGTGTGAAATTTTGCTTAGCTCTTATTGGATTTGAAGATTACTGAATATCTTGTAATTTTCAGAAGATATTTGTGAAGGTATTGCACTGTTTATAGTGAATAAAGCCTTTTTTTGTTCTTATATATTGGCATCAGTCCTTTCGAACCCCGAGCTCACAACAATATTATGCTGTGAGCAGATTTGAAATCAATTCTGTAGTTCCAAAGTTTTCGTTATTTTAGAACATTTTCCACTCATTTCACACTTTTAAATTTCGAGAATTTAGATACTGTTCTGTGAAGAAATAAAGTCTTAAAAAGACTGCCATATCCAATTTTAAGTTTCTAGCCTTAATAAATCCAAATAAATCCTAATTTAGAATGTTTTCCGCTGATTTCCCATTTTTTAAAATTCGATATTTTTAGACAGCATTGTTTGCGAGCATTTACATCTTAAAATTAGTCATCGTCCCAAATTTCAAGTATCTAGTAACAGTATCAAAGACATTGCAATGATTGTTTCTTTTATCTTCCACAGGTTTATAAATTTCAATTTATTTTAAAACTGTTCTGCGCTAAATTTGACCTCTTAAAAATAACAGCCATGTGACATTTGAAGTTGCTATCCGTAACACTTCCACATAAATCTTAATTTAGAAAGTTTTTAGAACGTTTCTCGCTCATTTCGCCTTTTTAAATTTCGATTTTTTTAGAAACCATACTTTGCGTTCAAACACATTTATAAGTAACCACGATGCTAAATTTCGCGCTTCTAGTCACTGTATATCACAGAAATCTCAATTTTAGTGAGTTTTTGCTTTTGCATCTTTTTAAATTTCGAATTTTTAAAAAAAAAGTTTTGGGGGAGCATTTAAGAAAAGTAACCATGTTAAGCCATGTTAAATTTCCACTTTCAGTCCTAAATTCAAAAGAAATCATAATTTAGAACTTTTTAGGACGTTTTCCCTAGATTTCACCATTTTAAAAATTCAATTTTTTAAGAAACCGTTCTTAGCGAGAGCAGTTAGATCTTATATGTAACCACAATGCCAAATTTCAAGTTTCTTAGCCTCATTAATATTACAGAAAAAGCAAATTTCAAACGCTTTTTTACTCGTGCACCATTTCAAATTTCCATTTTTTTTAAAGACTGTTCTGTGCAAGAATTTGAATCTTTAAAGTAACAGCCATGCCAAATTTCAAGTTTCTATTCCTAACAATTCCATATAAATTGTAATTTAGAATGTTTTTATGACGTTTTTCGTGCATTTCATCGTTTTAAATTTGGATTTTTTTAGATATCATTCTCAGAGAGTATTTACATCCTATAAGTAGCTATCATGCCAAATTTCAAGTTTCTAGCCCATTCAGTATCACATAAATCAAAATTTTAGAAAGTTTTTCCCTCCTACATTCCTTGGCAGTATCCGCAACGAAATAAAATAAAGTAGAGACTGTCATCATTATTTTTCCACCATTACTTTTGCAATCGGTTCGGTAGTTCCTGAGATTACCCTCTATAAAAAATGTTTCCTCTTTGTAATATTAGTATAGATTAGTTTGTGACCATATCTAAAATTTATGACACAATTCAAAATTTCACAAATTGGCAGCTGTTTGAAATTTGAGGCTAACTAAATTTTCATTTTCGAAACTGTTTAAAAATTCGATATCATTAATTATTGTAATATTTTGACTTTCGTCCTCTAATTTAAAAAGTCTAATTTAATTTTCAAAAAACAAAAGATCGATAGCTTGAATGTTTTAATCGTGAGAACCTACAGCGATTCAAAAACTTGTTTTATGGAAAACTCCTTTAAATTTTTTTTATCTGAGAAAAAACAATTTATAACACAATACTTGAATATAATTAGCAGTTCCAGTGCCATACAGTAGACCTTGCTCTTCATCAAAATTTTTATTAGCAACATACCCTGAAGTAGCTTTTGTCCTGTAGACTTTTTTTTTTCGTCATCATCAGACAGCACATGTGCAGCAGTGACACCGTTTCGTTAAACTGCTTGTTACATCTTAAATACTAAGTTTAATAAAAAACAGTTTCTAGGGTCTATTTTAGCCATTTCAAGATACAAAAAGTGCAAAACAAAAAAGTTTCGTTATTTGAAGGTTTTGCGGTAGAACTTCCTTTTAATGCAATAACCCTTCCATTATTTTCTTAAAATTGCACTTTTTATTTCCCTACTGCCTCCCACACAAAACTGGTCCTGGAATTTTTTTCTTCGTTTGAAACAAGAAATTATTATAAAAAGACTTTATTTTTAAAAATTAAAATCTTGAAAAAAAAATCAATCTAAAATTGAACGATTTATGCTTAATTGTAAACTGAACGTAGAAATTAAGGACTGTATAATATATCAAATTAGAAAAATACATATGAGAGATATTGCCAGAAAGAGTAAACACGACTGATAAAATCTTCAAATGTGGGAAACTTCCCTATGCATATATATATATATATATATATATATATATATATATATATATATATATATATATATTTGTAGGATTTCAGTTGAAACACTTCACGTAAATGATCATCAAATGATATAGCAGAAAATACTATACATATAGCAGAAAATACTTCACCTAATTCAAAAACAAGGTATAATCCAAAATTTTCCCCTAGATACATGAACAGAGGCTACTATCATGGCCGAAGTAATTATAATTACGGTGGCCAACGATCGTGCAAGGCTAGTTATAATGAACAAAGGTATTCACAACCTTCACATAAGAATAATTCTCATCATGGATTTAAAGGAGCTTATAGTGGACGAGATACTTATTCAAATTCTTATCATTCTAGAAGCCATAGTTATGTAGTTTCTAAATATAGAGAGCAATATCCGGAAAGGAATCACAGAGATATTAGATATGCTGATCCTAAAGACAGAGAGCAATACTCAGAAAGAAAGAAAAATCTCAAAAAAATAACTGTGAGGCATAAAAAAAACATAACAAATCAAGATGCTGATGTCGAGACGCCATCACGTCAGGATGACCGATTTGTAGGATTTCACTTGAAACACTTCACGTAAATGATCATCAAATGAACTGACACTGAACTGACACTCTATTATTATCCATGGCTTTGATGCGCGAGTTGTAAATAGTTGGAATCGCGAGATTTGGCTAAGAGCCAGTTTTCTATTTTTTGTATTGAAGCAAGATATAAAATGAATATGGCCGGAAAAGGTATTATTAGGCCTCATCGGATTATTGTAAGCTAAATTGTTGTTATATAGTTTTTGCCAAAAGTGTATTGGTTGAAATTAAAGTTAGTATTCTGTTGTTTATCGACTATTTGTCATATTGGTTCAGTAAAGTGACTATTTATACGTAATCATCTCACATATATATATATATAAACCAAACCATTTTAGTGTACAATATTTGTCATTCATTTTAAAAAGATATGATGAAATTTTTTTTATTAATTTTTGAATATGTATTAAATTTAAAAAAAAAACAGTATAAGGGCACTTTCATTTTACATTTAAATGAAAAAATTGTATGTTTGCTTTCAACATCGAGAAATACAAATAAAACTGTCATGATTAAGCAGTTGCTTGCAAAAATGTTATCGAGCTAAACTTGCAACAAGAAGCACATAATTCTTATGTTGGAAAAAGGCAAGTTACTACCATTTAGAAGTTTTCAAGGAAATGCACATAATATGGAAAAACGCATTAATAGATGAAGGACAAAAATTTTCAATTTTTCAGCTTCTTTTCTTTCAAACTGACTTATACCAGTATAAATTCCATGATTTAGACATTCTTGACTGTTACAAAGCTCTACCTGCTGAATTATCGTTTTCAAAATATAATGCAAGCATAAATACTACCATGTTTGTATCACTGATATATGAATAAAGATATATTTATAATGAATATATATCTGTACAGATATATCTATAATAAATATATATCTATGAAGACATATTCTATAATGAATCTAAATTAGTCGAAATAACGAAATATATTGCAAACTGTCTTAAGAATATCAACATGTAGCTTTGAACCAAATACATAAAAAATTGTCAGTAAAATTTGAACTCAACCACCAGGACCATGGCAGATGCGAAACAACCTGCCATATTTGTTAACGATAATCAGTTCATCAGCCGTGATACCTGACTTATGATTGTTTTCAGCACCCATCTTAGCCATCTTTCAGCCCCCGCTGCGGGGCTAGTGTTCGCACCACGCTTTCTGTGGCTCTGTGAACATCACAGAAAAATGCTTAACTATGACCAACCGTTAAGCATATTTTTTAAACTTTTTATTTATGAATCATAAATGATATATTATAAATCACAAATCATAAGTTATATATCATATATCACTTATATATAAACTACAAACATAAAAAGCTGATATTTACTTGCCTAGAATTGAGTATATTGGCCATCGACAACTTAGTCATTTCTTTGATTGGAGCTTGAGTTATAAACGTTAAAACTCTCGTTTAAAAATTTGGTTACAGACAACTTTAGTAATTTATAAGCTTGAATTTTGGTTTTATTAGGCTTTTAGCTTTCCCTCAAAATCAGGTTTGTTATATTTTTTCTTTAAAGTAAAACAACATCAAAGCAGAACATTATACATGTAATGTTGTGAAAATGTGTTGAAAAACTCAAAAGAGAATGAAGTACAACTGTAATGTATAGATATATGGTGACTCTACTATAATAAGTTCAGCTATGGTGACTACAAATACTTCATATTCTAAATAGCACGGTTATAGGTACGAATATAATTCTTTACCTGAAGGAGGTTTCAGTCTCATAATAAAATTTACAGAATTAAAGTAACGATTTAAATTCCGTTTTTGATTACTTACATATGTGTTAATTTATTGCATCCTTTCGTTTACTTTTGGCCAACAATTCATAATATTTAAACATATACAGATATTTCACATGTTTTTAAAAATATTTTTTGACGTGTTGTTTTGTAGCTGAAACATCAGTGTAGGTATGAAACCGAGGATTTTTAACCTACTGGGACAGTTAAAGCTGTATTAATTTTTTTTTCTGAAATATTGCATTTATCGATTTGAAAATTAAGCATCTATCGCATTTTTTTAACGCTGAACCGAGAAATCTAATTTTCATAAAGATCAGATAATTACACTTCGAGATATTAATTAATATTTGATTAAATTGTTAGCAGAATAAGAACTGATTTTTTCCACACCAGACGTATTGTCTTTTTCTCTTGAATGGAGAGAGATATAAAAGGAAGTATCAAAAATGGAGTGGGAATTTTTATAGTCTATATAAAATTATTAAATATATTGTATTGTTGAAATTAAAAATTATGCATCCTTCTTGCAACTTGGCTGGGGATTAAGATTATAAAACAATTTAAAAATCGACCGGTAACTTTTCATTTTAGCATAATGCTGATTTTTTAATAGAAAAATAAATAAAACGCTAATAGACAATGATGTAATTAATGAAGAATCGTTGCCAAATGCGAATAGGGATTATTAATAAAGAAGGGGAGAGGAAAGGGGGAATATATTTTATTAAATATCACATTTAGTCCATATGACATATATTATTATGACAGAGCAGAATAGCGAGTTTCGTCCGCTAACGTGCCTCTAATTTACATCGAAGTTTTTTTAAATCTTTTTATTTGTTATATTAGAGGGAATTCACCACGCGCCCCGTGCCGTCGGTTTTTTTGCTATTTGGCACCCTTTTCAATATATACATATCTACTGCTCTGATTTCAACAAAACTAATTTAATTTAACAAATTTAACATTTTTAGATTCATCCGTAGCATGTAATTGATGTTATGTATAGATAATTACCAGTATTTTCGAATAGTAAATTGTATATATTTTTTTTCTGTTCCAAGGTTTTCTACGAGTCGCATTCTTTAAGCAAGTACTCCGGTAGTCTTATATTGTTATTTGACAAAAAATTGTCCCATCTTTCTTCCTCCTTCCATCAAGCTTTTTTCCTGTAACTATGGCACGTTTCCATAACTCAGCAACTATCTTTCGGATTTTAACGAAACAGATTCCAAACATTATAATTAACTTAATAATCACCCTCTATAAGATTAAAGTAAATATATGAGTTGTATATACCACTCTTTTTCAATAATAACTTCATATATATTTTTTTCATTCCTGTAAAAAATACAGCCAAGTCTCGTAACTCATTTACCGTAAAAAGTACTGAGATCGTATAAAGCCAAGTTTAACTATCTTATTAACTCTGAAATTTTCATTCACAAATCACTCCTAGTCTCTACATCTTTAGTTAATTATTATTTTGTGACTTAGCAATTACGCAGCACAGGGAAGTTATTACACCTTACTATGTTATGGGATGGGCTGGGATAATTTAATTAAGACAAATTATATACGCACAGGGAAGTTATTACACTTTAATATGTTATAGTATTATTTGATTAAGACTAACTATATACATCACATTCTCGTGCTACGTAATTGCCAAGTCACAAAATAATAATTAACTAAAGATGTAGAGACTAGGAGTGATTTGTGAATGAAAATTTCAGAGTTAATAAGATAGTTAAACTTGGCTTTATACGATCTCAGTACTTTTTACGGTAAATGAGTTACGAGACTTGGCTGGATTTTTTACAGGTGACTTTTTGATGAGATTCAATCTACTATTCAAAGATCGCGCGTTTTGTCGTGCAGAAATATAGACATTTTGAACGCGCATCTTCCCTAATATACTTGTTGTTTATGATCACGTGACAGGATTTCTCGGAATAAATAGCTTACAGTTCATTGCACACCGGTGAGGACGCTATTCCAACTCCGCGTCCATCCGGGTATTTTCACGTCATCGTTGCCATTCAGGAGTAACTTTGATTAATATACATCTCAACTCTGCGTTGCGTAGCGTACGCTCGATAATGCTCGATGCTCATTGGCTGAAAGTTTGCGTTCGAAAATTCTAACTGCTCTTCGAACATCTTCTTCCGTCAGTGAGGCTAAACTGAGATCATCTAGGGTGGTTGTGTCTGTTTTTTGAGCTTCGGACCTTCGGGTCCCGCAGAACGTTCATTACCACCGCGATGTTAGATTCGGCAGTCTTCAATTTCACTATTTAGTAAATGCCTTCGATTTAGAGTGTAAACTCTCTAGTTTTCATTTCCTACATCATCATGGAGTTAGCTTGATATTCTTCAAGTTACGTTTCCTCATAGACAGCGACTTCATCAATTTCTTCAGGCCAACCAGCTATTTTAGTGATGACGCCGTATTAACATCCTTTAATTTGTTCATGATTCCAGCGTGTCCGATAGCCTGTAATTTCTTCATGATTAAATTATCTCCTGACGTAGATGTCCGATTTCCATCTTCTGAGTTTTCATTATATAATTTATTATATTCAATCTACTCAGACTCGTAACATCTTCATAGAATAGAAATTGTAGCAGCGATCCATCCGGCCAAAGAATTCATAAGCTCACAGCAATCATCGTAATATAGAACTCGCTGCATCAATCCATCCGGCCAAAAAGTTTCATTTTCTAGTTACGTGAATTCCGCTTTTCAAGATTGCCTCTCCAGTAATATACAGTAATGGTTCATCTCAATAAACTATAACCGCCTACATCATGAACTTCTATCATGGTTACAACTTTTACTTATTAACTTTCTACGATTGATTTGCTCTAGATACTACTTACAGAACATTTTTAACTAACAAACTATTTTTAAATATGAACTTAACCCATTACAGCTTAAGTGTTGACAATAGAATATAATAGAGTTAAAATTACTTCAAGTTAAGATATTCATTACCTATGTTATAATTATTTGTTAATTGAATGTTGATATTACTTGAAAATTAAAATAGAAGGATGTTAACTTAGATAATGAAATGAATTTAAGTATTGTATGTTTTGGTTGGCCAACCGTGTTTTTCCTATGATCGTAAGTAATGTGAAATATTGCTAAATAAAATTATTACATGTTTATAAATTCTTCTGTGTGGTCTTTTCAAGAATTGCGTGAGTGTTACATTTACTTCTTTACATCTTAATCTAATAATCGATTCCTATATTTTAACCAATCTTGCTATTCTAAATTATCTAGTGAAGTTTAATTGTTTGTCCGGCCTTTTTCTTAAATATTTTTCAAGTTCATGTTATGTCGATTGTTGGATTAAATACCACTATACGATCTTCAGCCGTGACGTTGTTTTGGTTTGGCATATTTAAATCATTTCTTTAAATTTAAACTTCATTAATTTTTGCTTCTCCATTTTCCAAATTAAATTTTCAGCCTCTAGTTTTTTTCACACCAATCCGAAACAACGTTACAATAAGACGTACTTTTTTGTTATTTTTCAGCTTTATTATTATGTTTAAATGTATACCTTGACATGTGCATTTAAATAGTTTTACTTTTCATCCAATAAAAAATGATGTAAATTGAAAATGGGTTAATATTATGCCTTTTTAGATCGAATTTATTGAAACATATTTATTGAAATATATTATCTAATATATTTAAAGCTTTTTAAAGCTGTATCGGGGTTTGTTGGACCATTTTTGAATTATAATCGTATTGGTTATAGTTTTGAAGGCATTTTGTTTTTAAATGTTCCGCATATTGTTGCCATTTTCAGATATCAGTGTTTTTTGGGAAGACTGTAAACCTATTAAAGACATTCAAAAACCAGCATCTCTATACTATTGAGACTCATCTTTGGTAAATACTAAATGCAAATAATATATATATTATATGCATTGGTTTTTATAAATAATTAAAAATGTATGTCTAGTAACATTAACCACATTTAATTAAACATTACTTGTAAATAAAACAAATCTATCAATAGTATAATTATTATTTATTTTTTCTTCTAATTAACGCAATTTTTGCTAGAAAACCTCTTCTCAACGTAACCGACATTCATACTTCATGTATATTAACAAACACTCCATATTTTCGTTTCAAATATTACGAGAATATGTCTTATTTCAATTCTTTTTAATTTTCATTATCACATGTAAATCGTTAAATTGAAAATTAATTGGTGGGGAAAAAATTATTTCAGGCTTTGTATTTATTGGCAACAATAATGCTTAGCAACGTAAAATGGTTAATTAAATTTTACAGGAAAATTATTCATTGATTCGCTATGAAAATAATGAAATTTTGAGTTATTAAGAAAAATATTTGAAAATAATAAACAATATCTACCCTGTGTTCATTTCCGGGTTACAATCCATCTATATGCAAAGATACACAGGACCATTAAATCCCCCGTTTTTACGTTTACTTCAGCCAAACATTCACACGCAGAATCGCATTGATAATATTAATAACTGTTACCAGTGACTTCGTTCACGTAACACTTAAAGAAAATTAATGCATTAATTAAGCAATATATACAATTAACAAACTCATTATCATATTTTATAGTAGATAATACTTCGGATAATCACAATTTGCGTATTTTTGTTTATATATATATATGATCATTTAAATTTCTTTCACAACTTGAAATTTCATACTCTTTCGCTAAGATTAAGTGTGGAACACATTTTTTTCTTTGTTATTCTAATTTAGGATTTCTATTTATTCTATTTTGCATTTATTCCGTTCATAGAAATTGATTTAATATAGGTTTACCTGTCAAAGAGCATTTTTAAAAGTGATTATGTTAGTAAATATTTTTGAGGAAATTTGTTAATTAACATGTCACTTTAGATATCATTTTTATTTGATTAGAGTAATCTAAAAATCAACATAAATTATGTTTCTTTTTTCAAAACAGTTTATGATATGGTATTATTATATGATATTTAAAGTTATATGATATTTAAAAAAGAAATTAAATGCGTGTGGAGCATAAAAGTTTAAAAATAAATGAAATAAGTAGAAAAATATCTTTAACCCTTATATATTTGTGGTAATTTTATTTCACAATGCCACAATTTAACAGCTGTATATCTAGCAATAAAATCAAAATGTTTATAAGGCGCCAAAAACTTTCAAAACCTAAATGCTTATTTGTTAAGCAAAAGAGTTGCTTATTTTTTAAATGGCGAAAACAATCTGGAGAAAGCACCCCAATTATGGAGCATTGTCATATAGATTGTCGTGTTGTAGTATAGGATTATGTGGGTTTCGACATTTGCCAAGAATGTATTCCAATGAGGGGCAAAAATTACCCTGCAGAGATATTTTTAACTATAGATTTAGATATTTTAAAATTATAAGGAATTACATAAGTATCAGAGAAAGATAACTAATAATACCTGGATTTTTAAGTGGCTTTTTTCTTGCTCTTTTCCGCAATCATGGTGCCTTTAAAAATAGAAGAGGCATTTTCTTGTTTAATTAGTTGCATCAACTCTTCTTTAAATTTCACGTGAACGATGGCAAATGCAAATTCCATTCTCTAATGAAAATTGCATATGCTAACAACATTTACATCGACTTTAATATTTTTATTAAATGTTATCGAAACTTAATATTCTGGAAGATTGTACGATAAAAGGATATTAAACTTACGCTTTGGTGACTAATGCATTCTGTTCAAATTACACTACTTTGTGTTACCGCTATAAAATACAAATATTTTGTGAATGAAAACAGGTACAGGATTTACATTATGAAGACAATTTCACTGGATATAGATTTTCCTATTAACCGCTATTTGTCTAGTTAAAAAAAAATTATTTGCCTTCATGAATGATGTACCAATATGCATTTATTATTATAGATAATGTGCATGCTTGACAACTTAACGTAGGTAAAACGTTGACTAAATTGCTTGTAGTTTCGATAAGTTTTTCGTAATTTTCAAGTAGTTAGAATACATTATATTATGTGTAGGAAATAATACATTATGAATTACTAACTCTGCAAGAATTGTTACTTTTCGCCTACAACTAGTTGAGAAAAACGCCTTTACATTAGTGCGTGACGTCACATGCACATTATCTTTATCTATTTTAAACATGAAAACGTTTAAAGAAATACAATAGTACTGTATTCACAGAAAATTTTTAAACATTAATATTATTAAATACTAAATTTAATTCCGAAATTAAATTTACAGTGTAATTTAAACAGAAATGGCTAAAATTGCGTTTTGAAATTATGTGATATTTGATACCAAAAAATTATTTCTAAAAATGTATTGTTCTTCTTACGAATTGGATAATAATTTCGAAGCTGGTAAAAGGAAAATGTCGCCCCATTGTCGAATTTATAAAAAATATATTAGTTTTTTAAATTAAAATGAATATTTTACATTAAAATAATTACGTCATTTTTTTTCGATAAACCGTTTCACTTTTAATCCCATTTGTTTTAACACCCATTTTTAAAGAATACTTACTCGAAAATACTGTATTGTTTTCTTTAAATCCAATATTTATTAATAGTGGGAAATTATTATCCACCTAAATCCAAGGAGCTTAAATATGACTCCTTGGTTGAAGCTCAAGCAGAAAAAAGTTTCCATGTAATTATTTCCAAATTTCTATATTTGTCAGAAGATTTTTGATTATGCAGAAAAAATTAAATCATGCAGTTTGAATTCGCAAAAATGTTTTTATTTTTTGAAAAAATTACTTTAATATTATCAAATCTATGAAAATATTTTACCTTTATAAAATTAGGAGCTAAGTTATTTATTTTTATCTCCAAACACATTTAGATAAATGTACTATGTCGTTTAAACGCACTTATAGCAATCTTTGTAATATGTAAAAAAAATGACATTATCTGCCCAGAAATGACGTCAGTTTCGGATTTTAAATTATAGTAAGAGAATCTAAATTTTTTTGGTTTATAAATATACTGTCCATACGCATTTTCTTTTTGTGTCGACAGAATTATAAATAAATAAAATAGATTTCTGTAAAGATAAACTGTGGGAGATATTTTAAAAAAATTGTAAAGAATAGTCTGAGAAGATTTTTAACTTGACAGTACTTTTACTCATGTTCTAAAAAGTACGTACATCAAGTTTCGTTCAAACCGTATAAAAACTCTAGATTTGTATGAGGAACATACATACCAAGAACGGCTTTTATATATTTAGGTATTATGTCATTTAATCTTATTTATAATTCTTATTTCATTTTATTTTATTTTATTTACATTTTTCACGTGAAAAATAATTGTTGAGGAGAAAATATTATTCCACGTTTCGTATTTATTGACAACGTTAATGCTCAGCAACGTAAAATAATTAATTAAATTTTACAGGAAAAATATTCATTGATTCTCTATGAAAATAAGGAAATTTTGAATTATTAAGAAAAATATTTGAAAATAATAAATAACCCCTACCCAATATTCATTTCGGGGTTATAATTCATCTATATGCAAAGATACAAGGCCATTAAATCCTTCTTTATTAAGTTTACTTCAGCCAAACATTCACACACACAATCGCATTTATAACACTATATTAGGAATTAGAATTAGGATACTATATTAGTTTCTAAATCTTTACATGGACATCGGTTTTCGTTTAATAAAATCCTTCATATAAAGTTAATATGATATAGTCATGTTTTTCATGCAGTAAATGAAATTTACTTAATGCTTAGATTACGTGAATCAATTTTACTGAGAAGGCAAATTACTTAAATGTGAAAATAATACTTACAACAGCATAGAGCCGAAGGACCTCCATTTCCGAATGGATCTGTAGAACGATAAAACAAATTCTATTGAGGTATCTCATTATTTCTTTTATAATATGCGCGAAATATGTATGAAATATGCCTCATTCAAACATGTTTTTCAAACACTTTAATTTTTCGTAGACATAAGAAGAAAGTACAGCCGTCAAAAGATAGAAACGTTACACCCCCTCCCCCCACTACTAACACGGCCGCAAATCCTCATATAAAAATATGTCTGATACCAATCAAATAATAATAATGCCTGCTAATTAAATTTATATTTACATTTTGCTTAGGGGGGTCGTCTTCATACAGACATTGCATGAAACTCTGAAATAGTTACAATCAAGTAATTTTGATCACATATGTCGATTTCGTGGTAAATGTTACCATAGATTACTAAACAAGAAATCATTTTGTCAACTAGTAAAAAAAAATTGAAGCTTTAAAGATTAAAACTTCTAATGATAAATTCATTTTAATTTTTGCAAGACAGATAGCAATGCGGGTAGTTTTTTAAGAATAACTGAAATTGCTTAGCGAATTTAGCTAAATTGTTTGATTCACATATATGAAGTTCTTAGATATCCAATATCTTTTAAAAACTTTATAATTTACAATTCATATTTTTAAAAAATTCATTTCGAAAATATGTATTATGAGAAATTAATTTTCGAAAAAAATATAAATTGTAACCTATGACTTTTTCAAGAAAAATCGATTTTTAAGGTTTTCAAACATGGAATAATCTCTCAAGTAGTTTTTGAGTTATGCTTCAAAAACTATCCGCATTTCAATTTGTTTTGCAATGATTTTAACAATACTAAATTCAAATTTTAAATCTTCAAAATTGATAAACTTCTTGACCAAATGGGTATCATGTCTAAAATTTAGCAGTGAATCCAAATAGGAATTCAATCTACAATATTTGTATTGACAATTTCAGAATTGAAGCAAATTCCGTATGAAGTCGACCCCTTATGCAAATTATAAGAATAGCAATAATTCGTAGATGCAATTGCTAACCGATTTATACCAATCACAATCTTAAACGATGATTTGCGGCAGAGTTAGCAGGGTGGAAATTCTTTTTGCCAAGGCTGTAGATGCTAGGTTCATTAAAATGTTGCATTTCCTGTTTTTGATTGATTTGCACGTTATGAGATGCCGTAAATAAGATTTGTATATTTTTTCAAAATATCTTTTTGTCGGTATACAGAACTGATAATCCAAATTTAATATAGGTTTACCTGTCAAAGAGTATTTTTCAAAGTGATTATGTTAGTAAATATTTTTGAGGAAATTTGTTAATTAACATGTCACTTTAGATATCATTTTTATTTGATTAGAGTAATCTAAAAATCAACATAAATTATGTTTTTTTTTTTCTAAACAGTTTACGATATGATATTTAAAGTTATATGATATTTAAAAAAGAAATTAAATGCGTGTGGAGCATAAAAGTTTAAAATTAAATGAAATAAGTACAAAAATACCTTTAACCCTTATATATTTATGGTAATTTTATTTCACAGTGCCACAATTTAACAGCTGTAGATCTAGCAATAAAATCAAAATGTTTATAAGGCGCCAAAAACTTTCAAAACCTAAATTCTTATTTGTTAAGCAAAAGAGTTTCTTATTTACGTAACTGGCGAAAACAATCTGGAGAAAGCACCCCAATTATGGAGCATTGTCATATTAATTGTCGTGTTGTAGCATAGGATTATGTGTGTTTCGACATTTGACAGGAATGTATTCCAATGAGGGGCAAAAATTACCCTGCAGAGATATTTTTAACTATAGGTTTAGATATTTTAAAATTATAAGGAATTACATAAGTATCAGAGAAAGATAACTAATAATACCTGGATTTTTAATTGGTTTTTCTCTTTCTCTTTTCCATAATCATGGTGCCTTTAAAAATAGAAGAGGTATTTTCTTGTTTAATTAGTTGCATCAACTCTTCTTTAAATTTCACGTGAACGATGTCAAATGCAAATTCCATTCTCTAATGAAATTTGCGTATGCTAACAACATTGACATCGACTTGAACTGATAATCCAAATTCTAAGTGGTGATAGAACACGCCTAGACAGGCTCAAAACACCATTCAATGCATGGTCGTAACTCAAGTAGTGAAGCGCTACAGGTGCTTTCTGATTCTGGAGAGAACCATGTTTTCTACACAATGGCTAAGAAATGCTTACTGAATTCATTTTTTCTGAATAGTGTTACAAACTCTGATACTAATATGGATGAAAATTAGAAGAAGCAATAAAGGAATTGAAAATTAAGTACCTCAGGATTTATAACCTGAGGTATATATATATAGACTAGTATATAATATATACTAGTTGCATCAGAATATTCTAGGAACTGTATTTTATTATTTTTTTAAAGATCCATTGGATATTTAACTGTATAAGAAGGAAAAGATCCCCGAATGTGATGGAAAAGGAATAATCATCCTGATTATGTAAAGGAACCGAAGAAACCATACAAATAAATCTATATATTTAAAACGCTGAGCGTTTTGTTTCGACAATCCGTGAGAACAAACTACTACATCAAATTACATCATTCTTTTCTTAAATGAAAGATATTTGGTCACAGATTTGTTATCGTACATTCGTTTGTTCAAAAATTTAATTAATTAGCCGTAATTTTAAATTAAAATTTTACTTCTGCTTATGACGTCATAAAGTCGGCAATTGGATTAACGCCCACTGTTGCGACGTACAGAGTTTATTTTCTGAACTCAATGATTGCGAGCATAAAAAAATAAATATTAAATATTAAAAGCACGTGATTTTTAGGCCGAATTTTTTAATTTGTAAGTTAAAATATAGTTAAAATGTTTAAGTATTTCGGTAAAAATATTTATCCGTGTGTTTTATAAGCAAATAAAAATTCATATTTACTGTGACGTCACTGAAATATTGTTAATCATTAAGCATTATAACTTTGTTGATGCCATTTTTTTTCATTACAATTAATAGCAAAACATATTTTTATTTGTATGCATGGTGCTTAAGCATAAATGTACGTGTGAAAGTTTGTACCGGTGAAAATGACGTTATGCTTAGCTTGAAATGCATTTTAACATTGATAAAACTAAAAAGAAAAATTTATATGATTGTGTCAACATGGCGTAATATTAACTGACATTTCAATTTTTAATTTTAAAGAATAGAACTGGAGCCTTTATTGGTTGCTTCATCTTGATTGCATACCTTGATTACATGTTACCAATTACTTTTTTTAAATTATAGGATTAAGTTATAGGAATTATAGGATTTAAATTATTAAGATTTCCTTTTTTAATAAAAAAAATTCACAAAAGTAAAGAATTTCAGGAAAATAAACTTGAAATAATGATTGTATTTTTAGCTAGAATAAACAATGTAAGGCTAATATTTTATAGGAATTATTTTGGTAGGTTTGTTATAATTTCATTTAACAGTTCCTTATTAGCGGCAAAGTCTTATTTCTTTCACTGTGAATTTTTCTTTCGATGTCAAAAAATGGTAGTCTACTTTTGGACGCCAACCAAAACACAGTGGCAATATTTAGAAATGTATAACGGTTGTGACAACAAACGGCGCTATCGCTTTTGCTTTCATCGCGCTTACATCACTTCTAAATACTAAAAATTTAATTTTTTTACTACATTTTATGATTTCAATTCTTACATCCTCAATTAGAAAAAAAAAATTAGCTTTCGATTGAAATTTATTTGAAATCTGCCCCTTAATTTAACGACTTTTTTAATAATTTTCAAGCATGAAATATTTTTCAATTCTATCTCAACAATGCATTTCAACAATAGCATTTCACAGGGGGGGAGGGGGAGGGAATTTTTTTAAATAAAATATTGGAAAGACTGTTTCATACGAAGCCCTACTTAAATAATAAAGAAGCTTATTTTACTGATATTGTTATAGTATTTTTTTCCGTCACGTTTTGACGGGTTCCATCTAGCTACACTTGAAAACATTAAAAATCTCCCTTATCTGCAGATTGATTTATTATTGTAAAAATAAAAATTCTTCATCTTCACATAGAAATTGATTAGCTTAAAACAATGGATGCGTTTCAGAAGATATGGATTTGAAACGAACAATGATTAAAGAAGATATTTTAAAACTTTTAATTTAAACATTTTGAAACTTTTTTTTAACGTTGAATTTTGACGGCGCCTTTGGTGAGATGCAATGCACATGCGCATAGGAGCTCATTCGGTTGCATTATCACAGGGGGGGGGGGGGAGATGTGTGCTTTATTTACTATGTTCTTTTATTGACTGAATATGAGATGAACGAGGGATATACTATGATACTTCATAGGTCCAGGAAATTTTTTTTCTTGCCGCGGGGAATATGGCGGTAATGTCAAACTGATTTGCATTACACAGTTGTTTACGGATTGTTTGTTTGGAGTTTGCTTCGGAATTAGTACTGTAATTCACTGGGGGGGGGGACTTTTAAAATAAAATATTTGAAAGACTGTTTCATACGCACCCCTTCTTTTGTAATAAAGAAGCTTATTTTACTAATATTATTATTGTAATTTTTTTCCGTCAAGTTTTGACGGGTTCTATCTAGTTACAAATTAAGCCACATTTGGAGTAAACTTCATTCTTATACTGCATTAGGCGAACACGAGTCTTAAATGAATGAGAAGAGCTAAAACTAATTCTATATAAATAATAAATTTGAATGTATTTTGAAGGTTTTCCGCAAACTTCATTTTTTATTTGAAATTTAGACTTTATAAGAAACTGTACTGAGCTAGAATTTACATTTTAAAAGTCAGCACCATGCCACATTCCAAACTTCTAGCTATGCAAACTGCTATAACAACTATATCACAGAAATCGCAATTTTATAATTTTTTTTGTCCTGCACACATTAAAATTTCTAAATTTTTAAAAACTGTTCTGTTGATGAATTTATGTCTCTTATATAACAGCCATGTAAAATTTCAAGTTTCTATCCTTAACAATTTCCGATAAATCATAGTTTAGAAGATTTTTTGAATATTTCCCGCTCATTTCAACTTTTTAAAAATAGAATATTTTTAGAAACCGTTCTTAGGGAGCACTGAAATCTTAAAAATAGCCACCATGCCAAATTTCAAGTTTCCAGACCAGCAGCATCACCAAAATCGCAATTTTAAACTGTTTTGCTTCTGCACCTTTTTAAATTTTGAATTTTGTAAAAACTGTTCTGTGCGACCTTTAACGTCTACAAAATAACAGACATTTCAAATTTTAAGTTTTTATGCCTAACAATTCTCAGTAAACCATAATTTAGAACATTTTCCGCTCATTTTACACCATTACATGTCGAATTTTTAATAAACTGTTTATACCGAGCGTCTGCATCTTAAAAGTTACCACTATACTAATTTCAAGTTTCTAACTCGAATAAATCAAGTTAAATTGTAATTTAGAACGTTTTAGCACGTTTTCTGCTCATGTCACCCTTGTAAATTTCGAATTTTTAGAAACCCTTAGCTCGTATTTGCATTTTAAAAAGTAAACACCATGCGAAATACCAAGCTCCTGTACCGACCGTATGACATAAATTGCAACTTTAGAATTTTTTGGCTCCTGCACCCTTTTAAATTTCTCCTTTTTTGAAAACTGTTCTTGGCGAGCTTTTAAGTCTCTAGAATAACTGGCATGCAAAATTTCGAATTTTTAGTCTTAACAGTTTCAAGTTAATCGCAATTTAGAACGTTAAAATGTTTTTTGCTCCTGCATTTCTCCTGGGGTTTTGACACCGACATCAAATATAGCCTACGTTAGAGCAGGGATTGGCACCCCCAATTTGCCACCCTCACTTTTGAAATCGGTTCTGTTGTTCCAGGGATTCCATAGAAAATGTAATTCAGAATGTTGTTAGAAAACTTTTCGTTCATTTCACCCTTTTAAATTTCCAATTTTTGAGAAACATTTCTTACAGAGCATTTACACCTTATAAGTAACTACCATGCCAAATTTCAAAGTTTTAGTCCTCCATTATCACAAAAATAGGAATTTTTGAACATTTTTCATTACCGCACCCCCTTAGGGGTAGTGACACTGTCAAAAAATATAACCTACGTTGGAGAAGTTATGGCCATCATCAATTTTCCATCATCAAGTTTGAAATCGGTTCAGTGGTTCCAGAGATTCCATAGAAATTGTAATTTATTAGAATGTTTTTAGAACGCTTTTCGCTCATTTCACCTTTTTATTTTTTGAATTTTTTGGAAACTGTCCATAGAGAGTCTTTATATCTTATAAGTAGCTGCCATGCCAAATTTCAAATTTCTGGCACCTTCAGTATCACAAAAATTGCAATTTTAGAACGTTTTTCGCTCCTGCATCCCCTGGGGGTAGTAGCATCGACATTAAAATATAGCCTATGTTGGAGCAGGAATTATCACCGTCAATTTGCCCCATCACTTTTGAAATCGGTTCGGTAGTTCCAGAGAAAATCCCTTACAAATAAACAAATATATAATATTCTTCTTTATAATATTAATATAGATACATCCAATGAGAATAGAAGGTTCGCGTATCAGAACGGATACGCGTGCCCTAATTTGGAAACTGTGTTATAATAATAGTATTTTTTTTCTCAGACAAACTTCACTTTTTTACTCTCACACTAATCTAATACCGCTATCGTTTAGAAATTGGTTTCTGTTTCAAATTTCTATTTTCACAAATCTTATTTGCATAATTTAAAATTCTAGTTTAAAATTACTTTACGTTCTCATTACGATTGCTTATGTATTATGTTTCAATATTTATTTATTTATTTTATTTTGTGTAAGAACTTTTTTTCGCAATTTTGCTACTCCCTGGTGCACATTGTTTGTCTTGACATGTATTATTATCCCTAAATGTTTTCACTAATAGATCCGAAGATTTTTAGATCCGCTGAATCTTGTATTTATAGCAGACATAAGGTAAATCTAGGAAAGTCTGCGCACAATTCAAAATAATAACAATAAAAAATCTAAATATTAATTTTTTGCTAAACTATCCATAAATAATTTTTACTTCAGTTGTTTTTTTGCATTTTCATTGTTATTTTGTTGTTATGTTGCAATTTAATAGAACAGTTGTAATAAAACCAAGAAAGTTGTTTTGCGCAATCTGTCCTTACAGGGTTAGTGTGATTGCGCATATGGGTAGGAGAGATTGTTACTAATAACAACTAGAATTAAATGGTTAACAATAATAATTACACTTAAATGACATTATTGTAAGGTTTTTGTAAACAAATATTATTGTATTAGGAGTGAATATTTCAAACTAATGATTAAATAATCAGAAAAAAGAAATAATTTTAAAAACAATTAAAAAATGTAATTTAAAGGGGAAAAAAAAGAATCAGGAAAAGCAAGTCCAGATAAGATTACAAAATAACATTAAGTTACTTGATAACATGTTTAACTCAAAATTAGTCCATTTTCATTTTTACTTTCTTTTTATGCAAATTTACCAATAAACTGCGTAATCTCTCCTAGCATAGCAACTAATGGGAACAATGCGCCATCTCTCCTAAGTAGCAGATGCGCAAACTCTCCAATTTCGGTAGGAGAGATTGCGCGGTCTTTTATTTAAACATGGCCACTACTAAAACGAACCGCTGATGTTCACACTGTTAGTCTAGATTAGTAGCTTTTGAGAAATTGTTTAAGTTTAAAATATTTTGTACTACTGACATTGTATAGAAATTCTGACGAATAGCTATGAAAATTCTAGCACTTACTTTGGGAAAACAAATCAAAATAGCAATGCTTTATCTTAGACGCTCAAAACAACCATTGTGCACTTTCAAGTAGACACTCCACTACTGCTGTTGTACAACTACCTGGAGTCGCTGCACACTCACTCTACTCCTTCCTCCCGAACCTCTATGTGCGCAATCTCTCCGACCGCGCCATCTCTCCTGGCTTTACCTTACGTGAAACATGTTAAAAGATGGGAAAAATTGGTATATAACATTTTTAATGATATTTAACAAATTTATAAGAAAATACAGAAAATATATGTAAATGAATTTACAATTACTAATTCGCACATATATATCTCAAAAATAAAAAAATAAACGGTATATACTATATTGAACAAATTGATTGCATCAGAGAATTATTATTTATATATACGTTTACACAGTATCTTTATATGCCAGATGCAATTGTTCAAATAGAAATTCAGGCATGTGGCCGTCACTTCTAATGCATTTTGCATTATAATGCTACAGCAAGGGTGTCGAAATAAACACGTAGCATTTCTAAACTAAACAATGTGGCAGCTGTAATAAATAAGAAAATCGTTGAATCACAATTCTTGCGAAATAAGAAATGCTCAATAAGTTTACTACGTTAAGTAGAGAAGAAGTTTGCTGAATGAAAATAATTATAAAACATTTGCTATATCAATAAAATCTGCAGATGGGGTAGATTTTTAACGTTTTCCCAGCATTATGTAGAGATGAAGGATCGATTAAGTATGTAATAATGATTAAGTATGTAATAATTAGTTGACAATGAAAGTATTCCCTATATATATATATATATATATAGGATTTCAGTTTGAACGCTTCACTTCATCAAATGAACTGATACTCTAATGCTATTGTCCATGATTTAAATGCGTGAGCTGAAAATACTTTGGATCACGAGTTTTGGCAAAGAGCCAGTTTTCTATTTTTTGTATTGAAGCAAGATATAAAGGAAATTAGCCGGAAAAGGTGTATTTAGGCCTTAGCTGGATTATTGTAAGCTAAATTGTTGTCATATAGTTTTAACCAAAAGTGTGTATGTGTGAAATTAAAGTTAGTATTCTGTTGTTCATCGACTATTTGTCATATTGGCTCAGTAAAGTGACTATTTATATATCATTTACTTACATATATATATATATATATATATATATATATATATATATATATATATTTGGGGAGGAGTGGGGGTCCATGGGTGCAAAACGCTTATACATGTGTTAGTAATCGCTGCTTTAACGAATTCCAGGCTATGACGTCTTATATTCACGCATCGTTTTATAGTTAATCTGTTATAAAAAGGAAAAATGTCTTCAATCTTTGGGGATTTTTTCCTTTAACGGCATTCACCCCTTGGTAACGAGCGACACGTATACGTGACGCATAAGATGCCTAGAATCCTCGATTATTCCCGCCAGTTATTTTTTATTGTAAGCTTTGCCTTATGTAATCCTAGCATTTCTGCGATTCAATTAGTCGAAAATTTCTGTTTTGAAATACCGGTGGTAAAAGATTAAAAATTCTGTAAAGGACGCTCGTCGCGAAGGGGTTAAGGTCTTGGTGTTGAAATTTGATATTACAACCTTCATTTCAGTGGTTTTGGCAAGAGGTAAGGGAAATGATTTCGAAAGCATGTATATCTTCATTTATGATGGACATTTTTGAGACGGTTCAACTGCATGCGGTTGGTTGTAGATTAACCAAACTATTATTTTAGAGGTAAAGATCCGATTACAAATGTTTTTCAAATTTTATCATCTTAGAAAATTCATAATATTTCCAAATAGTTATATATTTTTTTAATTACGAATTTCAAATATTGATACGGTCCGTGGGTGCTTTATTTAGGAACTTTATTTGCGAAAACCTTCTCTGTGATCTATTTAAAACAGTAAAAAATCTATTCTTCTACGACCAAAACTTAACGAATTTTGATACTTTGATTTTTATGATTTTACAGCGTTTTCTGGTGCTAGAAAAAGGTTTTCCATTTTTAATACAAGAAAAAATCGAACATTCATAATTTTCGAAATATCACATATCAGAAACTCTTAGTTGTAGATTGTAAAAATTTGCAGCAATCCGTCCAGTCATTCAACCGCTTTTGTAGATACCTGTTACTTAACTGTATTTTATCTCTATCCTGACCATTGCGAATGCTTCCTATTATAGTCAATTCACCGTTTTCTATAAAAGCGATGGAATGACTAGAAAGTTTTCTGCAATTATTGACTGCGTAGAAACATTAATTGATTTATCAAAATGTATATTTTAAAATTTGCACAATAGAAATGAAATTTTAAACTCAAATTTTCTATCTTTTCCCTTAAACTGCACTAAAATAAAACATGAGAACTTTTTACAACATTGAAAGTTTTAGAGTAAAAATATATTATTTTTTTAATTGTTTTTTACTATAAAATGCTTACAATTTATGTAGTTTTAACTTAATTTCTTAGATTTCAATTCCGTTTAAAGTGAAAAATATATATGAAATTTAAATTCTTTATCTTTAACTCACGTTCAGAAATATACATTTTTAGGGAATTTGAATAAAATATTGATTTCAATGGATTTTCGTAATAAAAACTTTTATTTAATAAATGACAAGAGCATGATTTATCTGAAATGTAGTTTAAAAATGTCTCATTCGGAGTAGTGTAACGTATCACAGTGTCATCCGAATTGGGTAATGTATTTTTAGTGACCCTGTATATATAACATATTCATAAAAAGTGTAATTTTATCGCAAGGTTGGATCAAATATAAAGGAGGCTATTTTAATTGATTGCTTTTAAAATATTATTTATATAATTACATAATTGCTATTTTTCGAAATAGCTCTGTAACAGGAAGTTTAATGAACCGGTATCACGGCTGCACGTGTGCTGTCTGATGATGTTTAAAGAAAAGTCTACAGGACT
This sequence comes from Maratus michaelseni, assembly GCA_963931845.1. Lineage (NCBI taxonomy): Eukaryota > Metazoa > Arthropoda > Arachnida > Araneae > Salticidae > Maratus > Maratus michaelseni. Next base: position 187,466,810 of record OZ007596.1, read on the forward strand.
AAAACTTCTTCAGGGAATGCAGCTAATGAAACTTTTTTCAGCAGAGCGAGGTCTACTGCATGGCCCTGGAATCACTGATTATATTTTAGCATTATTAGTATGTTACAATATTTCGTGATTTCGAATTTGTAAACAGTTTCGAAAATGAAAATTTAGTACTGTATCAAGACTGTAGAATAATTATAGCTTTAATATCTCGGGTCGGATTGAATAGTTCTTTTATAAGACCAGAAATCATTCTTTACTGGTATTTTCATAAATTTTATTACTTCTTGATACAAAACACTTAACAAAACGGCACATTACATGTATATATAAGGCTGACACTTTACGTTTACATTCTCGGAGAACAAAATAACACATACGTTATATTTACATAACCACACTTCGAAAAAAACAACTTCTCTGGGCTAAGCTCACACGTCAACTGAAAAAAATCTATAAAGTATCACGTGATGCTTTGTGCATTTCGCCGGAAGGGCCCATTTCTTTTGGAAGGGGTTTTCTGCGTTACATCCTCTCCCTCTGTTTCCGACATACGTCTCGGAGAGGAAACAGGACGTTTTCTGGGTCTCCCTCTTTTTCTCAAGGGTGCAACTGGTGTAGTCTCAGTTTCTTGGAATGGTGTCAAGGCTGAAACATGATAAGACACAATTCGCTGAGTAGGATTGTCTAGACTGGCAATGTCATATGTCACCAGTGATTTTTGAGTCAAAACTATATATGGCCCATCCCTCTTAGGCATAAATTTTGCTGTTTTCTGGTTACTTGTCTTGCTCACAGGGTGTAAGGTAACCCATACTTCTTGACCAGGTGTAAAATAAACTCTTCTACGATTTTTATCATAATATTTCTTACGCTGATCTTGTTTTATTTCAACTCGCTCTTTCACTCTCTTTGAGACATCTGCAAGACGTTTAAGATAGGGAGTTATTTCAGGAACAAAATTGTCATTTTTCACAACTGCTCTAAAATCATTCACCACATCATCGATTATTCTTAATTCTCGACCAAAATGCAAATAGGCGGCAGTTTGGCCTGTTATATCAGATTTGGCAGGGTTCATAGCAAATCTAATAAAAGGAAGTTTATCAATCCAGGAATCGTGTTCATCCCCAACAAGGATTGCTATTCGAGGTTTCAAGTCTCTATTTTTCCGTTCAACTGGGTTGGCTTGAGGATGGTACAAATGTGTCAATGATTGGTCAATTCCAAGAATGTAACAAACTTGTTGTAGAACAGCACTCACGAACTGAGGGCCGTTATCACTTAAGAGTCTTCTTGGGATACCGTAACGAAGGAAAATCTCTTCAATCTGCGTAGTCGCACATTCTTGGGCAGTGGCAGTTGTTAAGGCAAACAGTTCTACCCATTTAGTGGCACAATCTTCTACTATAAAAGTCCATCGGTGCCCATCATTACTACGAGGCAATGGTCTAAAAAGATCAATGCTGAGCGTCTCAAACCGCTGAGCATAAGCAGGTGTTCGCAATAAACCGGCATGTTTCTGATTTGTTGATTTATAACGAGCGCATTCTGGGCACTTCTTCACGTATTCAGAAATATATGCTCTCATGCCTGTCCAATAATACCTCTCAGCAATTCTTTGATAAGTACCTGCTTCACCATAATTTCCAGTTGAGGAGTCGTCATGATGAAGTTTCAAAATGTTTTGTCTTTCTTGTACTGAAATGACCAGTTGCGCTTCTTCGGCGTCTGATTCAGGAGCATACCGGTAAAGTACACCTTGATTCATCAGGAATCCTCTATCAGTTCAATTGACGAAGTCTTCACTTTTCTGTTCATCTTCAAAACAATCTATAATCTTTTTACGATTTTCATCTTGCAACTGAGCTTCTCTGATATCCTTTCGGCTTCTTGTTGGCATGTCTATGCTGACAAAGTTGCATGTCTCACAGAAAGCAGACTGATGACTACAGACAGAATGTGATAGCATGTCAGCCACAACATTAGATTTTCCAGGTTCATATTCTATTTTTAATAAGAACGATTTGTACTTGTAGTGCCCAACGGGCTAATCTCCCCGATGGTGACTTAAGGCTCAGAAGCCATTTTAAAGGTTGGTGGTCCGTAGCTACAACTACTTCTTGTCCTTCCACATAGCCATAAAAATTTCCTAAAGCCCAGACTACAGCCAATGCCTCACGTTCCGTAGTGGAATAATTTCTTTCGGCACTTGTAAGAAGACGGCTAGCGTATTCTATAGGATGGTCAGAGGTCTTGTCATCACCCTGTAGAAGAACAGCGCCAAGAGCATAGTTACTAGCGTCAGTACGCAGAATAAATGGTTTAGTCCCATCAGCTTGCTTAAGCACAGGAGGGGTTATGAGACATTGTTTTAGAGTTTCAAAGGCTGTTTGCTCTTCGTTTCCCCATTTCCAAATAACTTTCTTTTTCGTGAGATTACTAAGGGACCTTGAGATATCAGCAAAATTCGGTATAAATCTTCTGTACCAAGAACAGGTCTGTAAGAAAGACTGGATCTCTTTCACATTTTTAGGAGGTGTATCGCTTTAATTGCAGATACTTTGTCTGGATCTACTTCTAGACCATTTGGCGTTATCCAGTGCCCTAGGTACTTGACCTTTTCGCAAGAGAAATGACATTTTTCACGCTTGGCATCTAATTTAAGTTCTATGAGTCTCTCGAACACAGCCGTAAGATCTGAGAGATGTTTCTCAAAGGTGTCTGATAAAACGATGATGTCGTTTTAGTATGACAAAGCAAGGACATCCTTAAGACCATTTCTAAATTGATCTATCATTCTCTGAAACGTAGCAGGTGCGTTCTTGAGTCCAAAAGGCATCTTTAAAAAACGAAAAGTACCGAAAGGACAGACAAATGCAGTTTTATCTTGATCTGGTGGGTAGACTCGGACTTGGTGATATCCTGAACGAAGATCTAAAGTTGACATATAAGACGTATGCTTGGCTTCATGAAAAAGGTCGTCCATTCGAGGTAATGGATATTTATCTGCCACTGTAACTGCATTTAATTTTCTGTAATCAATGCAAAACCTCATATTACCATCCGGCTTTGGTACCAGAACTACCGGTGAAGCATAAGATGATTCACATTCTTCTATGATTCCCTGAGCTAGAAGATTATCTATTTCTTTCTTAAGAATTTCTTTCTTAGCAGGAGTCATCCGATAAGGTGGCACAGCAATAGGAGCACTATCATCTGTATTGATACGATGCTCAACATACGGGGTTGTCTCTCCCCCTGGTTGAAAGCATTCTTCATACCTTTTTAGAAGACCATTAAGCTTTTCTCTTTCGAAAGAAGTTAAATTTTTTCCTTCATCTTTACGTAAGGCGTATGGACTGACTTCGACCGCACCAGCTGACGAGTTATTTTCTTGAACGTATTCATCAACAAAATGAAACTTTTTCTGAGGTTTATTACTGAAATACCACGTTTTGTTGGCAGTTTCTAACACCATGTTAGCATTGTGCAAAAACTCCATGCCTAAAAGCGTTCTATTACCCTTAGCATTTGGTAATATAATGAACTCCGTTTTGAAGACTCGACCTTCAATCTCTACTGGAACTGTAGCAGACAAAGTTTCTCTGGCTACTGTAATTCCGTCAGCCAACGTGACATCATGAGTATGAGGTTTCAGTGCAACACCAGTTTTTAAAAATAGCTCATACATACGTTCTCCCGCAATGGAACGATTCGCTCCCGTATCTGCACAGACTAACACTTTCTTATTGCAGATCGTGATAGGCACATTTCGAGCTGAAACTGTTGAAGTATTTAAACTATACAACTTAAGACGATGTGCTTGCACATTTTCTTCTTTAACCGAAGGGGTACAATCTGGGCATTTCTTCTTTATAAATCCCAGTTTACCACATCCATAACAAACAATATCTGATTCTAAGCGTCGATTACCAAACTTAGGAAGAGATCTGTCTTCTTTTAGAGGCTTACTCTGCTTCCAATTATTATCTCGATGCGAAATCTCTTTTTTCACTTGGGGTACAACCAGATCTCTTTTTGGGAACGTACTTCGTATAATTTCATAGGCATCTAGTTTTTCGGCGAGGTCGACTGGCGAATTTAAATTTTCCCAGCCATCTAACATATGCTGTTTGCATTCAACAGGCACGCGCCTTTTTATTTGATCAGCTATTATCAGATCCTGGAGTGCTTCAAAAGACGTTACAGTTAACTCTTTAAGCCAGTTTTCAAAATAATCTCGAAGTTCGAAGTAATAATCTCGCCAAGAGATTTCTTTTACCTTGCGATAAGCAAAGAACAGCTGCCTGAATTTTTTGGCACTAATTTTAAACCGTTTTAGAAGTAAATCCTTAACGTGCGAAAAATTTGAAGCGTTTTCTTCCGATTCATGAGCGATAAGCGTAGAAATAGAAGATGGGACAACACTGAGTAAATACGATACCCATAAATGCTCAGGTACCTTCGAGAGCTTTAAATGGCGTTCCAGGAGAACCAAAAACAAAGTTACATCATCAGTTTCTGTCCTGAATGTAGGCAACAACCTTTGGACATCTATCTTACTTTCCGCGTGAGAAATTATCGCTGTCGCATTACCACCTACCACTCCACTGGAAGCACTCTGGCTCTGAATCTGTAGCTTGAGCTTCTCAAGCTCAAAATTCATCTCAAGCTTTTTAAACTCCATCTCTTCTGCCCTACGCTTCTCTTCTAATTCCAGCTTATGTTGTTCTAACTCTGCTTCTTTTTGTTTATCCTCTAATTTCCGCCTACGTTGTTCTTCTTCCCGAGTTGCAATTTGATTCCTGACTAATGAATTCACAAAATCAACATCGAACGAGGGGGAGGATTTGGATTTTTTCACGCAATATGACAACGGTCATAGTGGTTTGCACATCTAAATTCAATTCTAACGCAACCTGGAACAAATCCTCTTTGCGAGCTTTATTAAGTTCAGACATTTTAAATTTTAGCAAAACAACTAGCCGAAAACCCTATAAATGCCAAAAAATTCGTTTAAACCGCACCCCAAACGTGAGCTTTGCCGTTACAAATCATATAAACTTTTAATAAAACAAAACAGTGAGCTTTAACCATAATATGAACTCTTACTACAAAACAGAACAAACATTAAATCTCTTTTGATTTAAATAAACTGAATTTCATAACGCGACACATTCAAAGTATTTCAAATGAGATAAAACCGTAACTGAATACTTGTCACTTAAATAATATTCTAAATGAAAACAAAACACATAACTGAATAATTATCACTTAAATAAATATTCTAAATGAAATCAAAACACATAACTGAATAATATAATTGTCCCTTAAATAATATTCTAAATGAGATAAAAACACATAACAGAATAATTAAACTTTCAACAAATATTATTTTAAAATTACTAAGACAACTTAATATCAATTTTGTTCAGTACAACTTTTAAAAAAAACTTTCTACCTTAATAAAATCAAAACATGCATAACTTACTCATTCACTTTTAAATTTCACAGTAATGCTTTATTTCTCAATCAATCAAGAACTCAGAATTAAATACTGTTTGTCGACCACAAGAATAGCTCCCGCCATAAAGTCTGGTTGGTGGCGGTCGCTATAGTAACAAGACCGGTCCATTTCGAATGGGGAATACGCGTGTGAGGAATTGGCGGAATAAAAGGTTAGATCACGTCATTCGTCTTCTCGGATCTACAGCAGTTGCGTTATCTTATTTTTGATTTAATTTTGCTTTTGCTTTTCTAAAATTATTTGTTCCCATTTGATTAAATAATTTTGCTAATTTGTTAAACTGGAAAGATGCCCTTTCAGTTTAGAAAAGGTGAAGTCTTGAAATCGCAAGCACGTAAAATCATATATAATGTTGCGGAATTTTGTTCCAGTGAAGCTTCATCTAAAGATGTTTTAATTCCACTCCCACAAGCTCTGAAACGAGCTTCCCGAGCAACTGGAGTTTCTGAAGCTACAATAAAAAAAATAAGAAATGAAGTTTCTGCATTGGGCTCATTGACAGATTTAATATCACCTGGAAAACATCGTAAAAGACCTAGTGAGCGGAACTGCGAAATAGATGACTTTGACAAGTGCGTTATACGTCAAACGATTCAAGATTTTTATATAAGAGAAAGAAAAGTACCATCTCTCAGAAAATTATTACCCGTGTTGAAAGAAAAAATTGGATTTTCGTGGAAAAGAGACACATTGTGCAAAGTCTTACATTCAATGAATTTTCGATGGAAAAAGTGCGTGAATAAAAGAAAATTTCTCATGGAAAGGCCAGATATTGTTTTTTGGAGACACAAATATTGAGAAATGAGACGTCATAGGAACACTGGACGACCGATTGTCTATATTGATGAAACTTGGGTCGATAGCAACTTGACATTTAAGAAATGTTGGCAAGACGACACAGTTTTGGGAGTTACAGCAAATGTTAATGCGAAAAATAGACTTATAGTTGTTCATGCTGGATCATCAACAGGGTTTCTTACGAATGCTCAACTAGTATATAAAGCATCGACAAAAAGCGGTGACTATCACGGGCAAATGAACTATGAAAACTTCAAAAAATGGGTGTTGGAAAAACTTCTTCCTAATTTGCAACCAAACAGTGTCGTATGTATGGATAATGCTCCGTTTTTATACAACTGTTGAAAACCTCACTCCTACAAAGTATTCTACAAAAAAGTTATGATTGACTGGCTGAAAAACAACAAAATATACTGCGACGAACAAATGCGGAAAGCGGAACTATTCTCTCTTATAGACAGCAATCGTCCAAAGAAAATGGTCTATAAAATTGATAATTTAATAGAAAAAGATGGACATGAAGTTCTACGACTCCCCCCTTATCATTGTGATCTAAACGCAATAGAATTTGTGTGGTCCTCTGTAAAAAGAAAAGTAAAAGAACGAAATGTTACTGGTGATTTAAGTTTGGACAATCTAAAATCTTTACTTCAAACAGCTATCACTGAGGTTACTTCGGCAGAATGGGCAGCACATTGCAAACACGTGGAAAACGTTGAAAATAATTACTGGGAAAAAGATGGACTGTTAGAGGATCTATTAGACGAACTGTCATTTAACATTAATACCGACGACTCTGATTCAGAAGAAACCGAGACTGCTGAGAGTGATTCAGAGAATTTTCACATGCTTGAATAAATTCTAAAAATTTAGAAGGTATTATTATTTTTTCTATTTTTAATGATAAAAAAAAATTTCCGTCCTTGCAAATTGTTTGAAAATACATACTGAAATCTATAATAATCACTGAAGTTCGGTCATTGTATTAATAATTTTAAGTCATTGATAATTATTAATGGTTATGAAAATATCAATTTTTAAACAATTATTTAAGTTAATTTAATTTCATTTTTACAGTAATAAATTTCATGATTAATTCATATTGATTCATATTTTATTTTCATTTGTAAAATCTAAATATTATCATATAAATAATATATGAAACAGTTTTCTTTCACTCGATGAATCGATTAAAATAATAATTACAAAAAAAACAAAAAAAAAAAACAATAATAATAAAAGCGTTTAGTAAACTATTGTGAATGCCTATCTTCTGGCTTCTGGTTTCCCCTGTCGAAAATGGAGCGAGTCTTGCTTCCACGGCAACAGACAGGCGCAGACTTCTTGGCGAGAGCTATTCTTGTGATCGACAAACAGTACTTACGTTCAACATTAAATAAGAACAAACATTTATATCGAAACTGTACTCAGTTATTTTAAAATCAATAATAAAAGAAAAACAAAAGTAATCAATTCTTTTAAAATCAATAATAAAAGAAAAGAAAACATCTTTATGATAACTGCGATAAAATTACGAATACTTTATATTAATTTTACCTGAAACTGATAATATAATAATTTTACTTGAAACTGATATCAGTTTTACTTTCTTTTTTTTTTGAATCAATGAAATATTATACAGTCACGATAAGCATTCAAGAATATAATCAAAAGTAGGGGAGGGGGGAAGGGGAAATAATGTAAGAACAAAATAAAACATAACAAAATAATGTAAGAAAACCAAAATGTTATGAATAATGTAACTGAATTTAAGAATAATCAAACTGAAGTTAAGAATATCCCAACGATGATAAGAATGCATTCTTTTGTTTTTATAAAAAAAAAAAACTACGGATCGTGTGTACGAAGACACACATGAGTTACACAATTTGTAGAACTTTAAAACGAACACATCAAAATCGTATGCCGCAATGGCGACGATCGCTTGCGCCATTTTTTTTATTGTAGCTGCTGAGAAACAAAAAAGCTTCCAAAACTTAAATACGATCTTTCTGTATTTAAAATGTATCACTGGATTTCTATTTGCAGAAAAATAAATCACATAGCACTTTCACTGCGAATCTGTAGTTGTAGAAAAAGAGAACTTTGCATTTTTTCACTGGATTTGTAGAATTAAATCACACAGCATTCTAACTGCGGATTTGTAGAAATAAATCATAATACCATAATCACATTATCATAATATCACTATATAAATCCCTGTGGATTTCTAGCCCTACGATGGGCGCCAATTTTATATCAAGACTGTAGAATAATTATAGCTTTAGTATCTCGGGGCGGATTGAATAGTTCTTTTATAAGACCAGAAATCATTCTTTACTGGTATTTTCATAAATTTTATTACTTCTTGACACAAAACACTTAACAAAACGACACATTACATGTATATATAAGGCTGACACTTTACATTCTCGGAGAACAAAATAACACATACGTTCTATTTACATAACCACACTTCGAAAAAAACAACGTCTCTGGGCTAAGCTCACACGTCAACTGAAAAAACGTCTCTAAAAGATCACGTGATGCTTTGCGCATTTCGCCGGAAGGGCCCATTTCTTTTGGAAGGGGCTTTCTGCGTTACAGTACCAAAAATTGACCTTGAATTTCAATCAGCTGCCATTTTGTGAAATTTTAAATTATTCAATTTTAGGTTGTGTCACTAATAAAAATATTATAAGGAAGAAACGTTTGTTTGCGCGTTTGTGTGTTTGTTGGTAGAATGTGAACTGTGGAACTACTGAAACAATTTTAAAAGTAGGTGGTTAAGTATAAGATGTTCGAGTGGTTACGAATAAATGCTAACTAAAAACATTTTCTAAAAAAATCCAAATATAAAAAGGGTGAAATTGGCCAAAAACGTTCTCAATTACAATTCATATGGAATTGTTGAGGATAGATTTGGCATGGTGGTTATACATTTAAGATCTAAATGTCCGCAAAGAACGGTTTCTTAAAAAATCGAAATTTCAAAAGGTAAAATGAGCGGAAAACGCTACTAAAACGCTCTAAATTATGATTTTTTTGGAATTGCTAGGGACAGAGAGATACTGAAAAATTAACATGGACATTATATAAATACTCCCACAGAAAAGTTTTTAAAAAATATGGAAATTAAACGGATGCAGAATGTAAAAAAAAACGCTATGCAGTTGCGATTTTTGTGATACTGAAGGGACTATAAACGGGAAATTAGGAATTGTGGTTACTTTTAAGATGTAAATGCTCGCGAAGAATGCTTTCTAATAATATGGAATTTTAAAAAGGGGAAATAAACGAAAAACATTCTAAAAAATGTTTTAAATTAGGATTTACGTGGATTTGTTTAGAAACTTAGAGTTTGATATGGCTGTTCTTTTAAGACGTTTATTTTCGTACTGACCAGTATATATGGAAATACTGAACCGATTGCAAACATTATATCAGGATAATAATGATGACATCCTTTGCTTTAAAATAGGCTATAATTTCTATATTTTGGCAAATTACCCTCATGTGGGTGCAAAAGTGGAAAACGTTCTAAAATATGGATTTTTTTTAAAATTCTGTTGATGTTAAAAACATGAAAATTGATATGGTGGTTACATTTAAGAGGTAAATGCTCGCTAAGAACTTTTGTTAAAATATTCGAGATTTAAAAGAGTGAAATGATTAGCTAACACTCTATAATCATGATTGCTCGGAAACTATACCGGTTAGAATTTTTTAATTTGACATGCAAATTCCTATTAGGGTTTGATTCCACCAAACGAACATCAAAGAAGGGAATGAGGGAAAATGTTCTGCAATTTTATTTTTTGTGTGATTTCACTGAAACTGTAAGCTTAGAAATTTTGGCATAGGGAATAATTTCTAATACAGAGATGCTATGAAGAATATATATATATATATTAATTTAAACTTTAAAAGAATGAAAAGAGAAAAAAAAATCACTTTTTTTGACATGTCAGTCTCAAATACAACTTTCTGAGCAATAAGAAATAACGCAAGTACCATTAACTACTATAATGAATCTAAATGACAGTAATGAAGAAATATGATTGCCAAATAAGTATGGAAGTATTGTATATTTTGCCTTATTTAACACACAAAATTTACGGATAAATATACTAAACCATTGTTTCCCAACTTATTACTTAACAATGTTTTAATTTTTACGGTGATTCAAATTATAGTAATAGTTTAAATAATCGACAAATATTTCTTTTGAAGGAAACGCACTCTAAGCCTATCCAACCGATTTAAAAAAAAATTTCACGGCACGACATATTATAAACAGAGTTCTCAAGTACACTGCCATGCATGGAAAGGGCGGCTGCTAATGGATTGGAATAAAGATTTTCTTATTAATTCAAGTCTCACGTTCACCTAATGCAGTGCAGGAATGAGGGTACTTCAAAATGTCACATAATTAATAATATTAAAATTATACGTAGAACCATAATTTCTATTAATGTATATAAGCACTCAAATACCACTTGGTATATTTCAGAAACCACACGTGTAAATCGCCGGGTTTTGCTAGTTTAATACATTTAAGTATTGATTAATACATGTGAAAATTTTATGTTCATATTATTATTAAGATCATAATCACCTACATCTACATATTGTCCAACCCGTACATAGTAGTTTGTAGGAGCTTATATTGATTAGCATATCAAAATTTTCAAATGAAAATACTCACACACAACAGTATAGTCGAAAATTGACTAAACTCAAAATTATGAAACTCGTTTTTTGTCTATGTACATTATTCAAATAAACAAAACAACAACATCAACACAAAATCCCAAAGATAATCTAAAAAATCAACACATTTTGGAAGAACCTACCCCTTAACATAACTAATTTTTTTTATTATTTGAACACTTCTACAAGTTAAATTGTCTAATTACTTCTATCACATAAAATATTAAAGTGTATTTTAGTCTCTTCTTTTTTGGGTGGAAGGGGAGCATCTTGTGTAGTTTTTATGGGTGTTATACCAAAATTTGTATTTTTATTTTTACCTATGGTTTTTTTTTCTTACGGATGTAGGACTTAAAATAAATTTCCTTCAAGATAATTATTTGCCTTTTTCTTAAAGTCTTTCATTGTTTAAGAAACAAACAGATGATAACTGTGCCTACATATTGACTTTTTAGCTCAATCAATTTTATAGACGTCTGCATCGCTGCTTCCTGGATGTTTTCTTGATGACTAAGTGTTTTTAATGAATTCTCAAATAAAATTTTTTGAAACGTAGGTATACGTCTGGTTTTAGGAAATAATTTTATAATATTGAAACAGCATTCTTTGGATATTGCCAAAAGTTTATGTCTCATTGTTTCGCTGGTATGTTCTTGATATTATTCATGAAGACATTTTTAATGGCTTTAATCAGACCTATATAAAGAGCATCTTGATCTTACACTTTATAGAAGTACCATACCTTATAGAAATTCATTTTCAGTAAGAAGTATTCTTCTTTTTTAAAGAAATATAAAACAAAAAATAAAATGTTGAACTACTTCAAGTATTTGGCATCTGTCGTCGTAATTGTAATGCTTAATGTAGTAAGCATTGGTAAATTGAAAATTTTGTAGCTCCTCTTTTATTGTCATCTTGTATGTTAAAGCTGAGTGAATGCCTTATTTTATGTCTTTTACTACGAGAATTTCACGAATTGCGTTCTAAAACGAAGTGAATAAGTCGGACACTGGTATTACAGATCTCGAAATTTCGAATTTAAAATAATTTCCTAGATACATATTTTTTTATTTTGTATTGATTTTCCATAAAAAGTTCAAATGGTAAAAATAAGGTAATTTTATTGATTTGAAATAGAGTAATAATTGAGATTATTGCATTTTTATTGCTGCCATTTTATCATACTAATTCAAATAAAAAGTAGTTTTAATATGAAACATGGTATTATTTAAGATTGTTGTAACGAACCATAAAATGGGAATGTATTCACGGATGAGTATCTTTTCATTTTTAAAAGAAAGCATGTGTTATTGATTTATAAAACTGAAATATCTTCTTATAATCTTTCTTAAATGATATAAATTTGAATAATTTTATTCGTCTAGCTCCAAAATCAGTTATCAAAATCAGTGAAAATACACTCCAAGAAAAACAATTTTAGTATATTAAACCAAGCTCAAATATCCCGTATACAGACAAAAACGTAAGTTACTTCACTCTAACTGAAAACGGATTTTCATGCCTTAATTTACCAGTTATGAAGATAATGTTTAGAATACTTTTGGAACTTGTATGTTAGCCAGGCGGCAGGGATCTCCATTTTTTTTTTTTTACCTTTCCAGCCCTTTTTTTTCTCGCCAGTCTTTTAACATTAGTTAATAACAAATAGCCAACATTTTAACAATGCAATACAATAACTTAAAAAAATTACTTAAAAATAGATAAAAAATAATCATGATAAAATACGTAAAAACGAACATGTCAATACAAATGACAAAATATTACATAATCAGGTCTATTAATGATTAGGCTTAGTAAGTTGCAAAAATGTTAAAATAAAATATAACTTAAACTAGGAACATTTTATTTCATAGTGAAAGTATCGGATCTAATTTTGTAAACACAAAAATAGAAACTTACGTTATATAAGACCCCAAATTCTTTTAATGTCATTTAGAATTTGTAAAAATATATCGTTAGTTGTTCAATGTATCGTTAGTTGTTTTTAATTCAAATGATGCCATTTGAAACAAGATTTGGCGAGTTATTACTGGCGCCCAGCTATTATAAAAGTGCCCTACTTTCAAATATCTTGCCTTGCTTTCTGGGTAATTTGGTGATGTGACCAGAAGTACTGGCCAACCATTCTGTTTAAAAAAACAATGCATAAGACGCATAATGATGCAATATGTTGATATCTAAACATATTGTGTTACTTACCAAATTACAGTGGAGATCGTGTGATGGCATCACATTTCACATAAAGCCTAATTATTTTATTGAAAATATCCTTAAAATAGTTTCATTATTTTTAAAATGATGAAAGAAAGATCAGAGTTCGTCTTGGAGCAAAACGCTTAAGCTGTTATCACACGGAAGACCATACGATATGAAGTATATGCTATTGCCTCTCGAGCTACACTTTCACGCTGTAACTAGGGTTGTTTTCCCTACTGAAAGTTATCTGCTAATGTAAGGAGAGGGCGTACCATTTGGCGAGTAATTGCTGCAGGTGTTTTAATATTTAGTGTAGAGTTCGATTGATACACAGGAAGCATTATCGCGTACTCACATTTTGTATATTGCAGTTTCTTTTCGTGTCTGTTCTATATATATAATATTGTGATCATTTTACTTAAAATTCTAAGATTATAAAAACAATACTCTCACTAATATAACATTAAAATTCTAAATTATAGAGTCCATATCTTAACTTTACGTCTTTCATTACCTGTAAATGTTAAGAATTCTGAACTATTAGTATTAAGTGATTTAGAAAAATATAGTATATTAAAACTAGTTTTTTGTCACGTGTATTGGAACCGCATTTTATCGCTAAGCCGAAATCTGTAACGCAAAGAAAGATGTTAAATTAAGTTTTAGTTATTTTGCCAAAATCGCTATTGTGACATTTTTAGTTAATATATTTTACATATTTTAAATGTAATTCATGTTACATATTGAATGTAATATAAAAATGAAATTTGTTTTTAAGGGAAGCAAAATATTTTAACTGGAGGGTTTTTTTTTTTCTTTTTTTTTCTTTTTTTTTTTTTTTTTTTTGGGGGGGGGGGTTATATGCGTTATTTATTATTAAAACAAAATAAAAAAAGGGTACATTTTACTTAACAAATTGAAACACATATAAATGTTTAAATTTATACACCGCTAGGACGGGGGAAACAAAACTTTAGGGTGGTTGAAATTCAATAATTAAAAAGGAAAAATAGGCTGAAAAGGACATTATCACCCACATACATTAAATACAATAATCCAACATGAAGGGAAAAATTAGCCCGAGCCAGGAATCGAACCTGTGTCCACAGCGTTCCAGGTTATTGCTTTGACCACTGAACTACTCCGGCTGGTACGGAACTTGCAATTTTTCACTAATAAACCATGTTGGAGAAAAAGTCGCCAACCATATGTAATTCCTTAATTACAAAATAACTGCAGATTTTTAAAGTTCTTTTCGTGTATAATTGGTCCCTGTGTTACTAAAGATTTGCTTTTTTCTTAATTCTTCTGTATTTTTGGTTTCAATATTTGCGACGACCTAAACGTAAGATGATGGCTTACTGACGGTGGCCATCTTGGAATTTTAGAGAGCTCTGATTGGTAGATTTCGAGCTGATACCTCTCGTAGAGGATACAAACTACTGTAAGTTAGATCTGGAAGAAATTACGAGAGGCAATCTATCAAACGGGAGGATTTCGAGCTTTTTCCTCTTGAAAAACGTGTTTAGGATGAAATATCTGATATTGACTATGATATGAGATTACGTGTGATAGCGCCATTAGTGTTTTTGACTGAAAAAGTAGGCTGTGAAACTATTTATTTTTGAACCAATTGTTTCGTTGCTGTGTTTTATGGCTCCAAACATTTTGTACTAGTAACATTTAAGTAATGAGTGCTCAATAAATGACTGCTTATATGCATCCTTAATTTTCATTGAAATAAAATATATATATATTATTAGTTTGCATCTTGTGAAATAAAGTGTGTATTATACATATAATGTTTCTTTAATACCGTTTATTTTATCTCTTTTTAGCACTCGCTCAAGATGACGAAGGTGGTGAGTATAAATTTCAATCATCAAATAATTTTGAGTTTTTTTTTTTCATTTAAAGTAAAATAATCGTAACGATAACTTATTATTGTGCTGTATAAATGTTGAAAAAAACATACTATTGTTGAGGTAAAAAAGTCACTTGGTCAAAATGTTTAAGAATTATGAAGTTTAAAGTTTGGAACTCCTAATGTTAAACAGCTGGTGGAGTTTTTTTTATATAATTCAATACTTGACGTAATAATTTTATATTCGTATATTTTATTTGAAGCTTTTCGAAATCTATTTCGGTTAAAAAATTATAGATTATGGTTTATTTTATGGTTTAATTTATAAAAAAAAATGTATTTTTAAATTAATTAAAAAATTAATTTTAATAGAAATAGATTTCTAAAAACTTCAAATATGCAAATCAAAAATCACAGCTGATTCCGCTAAGTAGTTTTTAAGTTATGCTTAAAACACTACCCACATTACAGTCTGATTTGCAACGATTACAGATTAGGAGTTACAAACTTTAAATTTTCATAATTTCAAAACTACTTGACTGAGTGAATTCCAGTTTGTTATCATAGGGCAACATTTACTGAAAAAAAAAAAAAACATGATGCCCCAATTAGATGTATCTATTGAATTTGCTACAATTTCGGCATGAATATGACCCTCTAAGCTTATTTTTTTCAACATTAAATTAAAAAAGACAGTTTCCAGAAGAATAACTTTGTTTTTTACTGTGACAGTTTGGAGATTAAATGTTCTTTTTTGTCCCCAAATACACCCTGCGCATATATTTCAAATTTGTCACTTTTTATACCCAATTTGTGTCACAGAGACACTTTCCAATTAGGAACATTGCTGCACCTAACTATTATAACCCAATTTGGGTGCTTTTCTGCTCTATTACACACACACACAAAAAAAAATCCAGAAACTATTTTATAAATTTTGAAAATTTATATAGAGCAGCATTGAAACTTTTTATCTTTTATGTGGAAGGTAATTTTTTTCTCCTGTCTAAATTAAAAACACCATAAAATAATAATAATAATAAAGTAAATCTAAAAACTTTTGAAGTCATGTAAATTATAAGAATATACAGAATTCAGCTAACCCTAATAAATACGTTGATGATAAACAATTTTCAGAAGCCATACAATTTGAAAATGTACAAGACTTTGAACTTGAAGCTCAACTGAAAATTACATAACAAAAAGGCTCAGTAAATGAAAATCATTTTTTGTTAAAATTTAAATCAGCTATTTTTTTTTAAATTCAAAATACAATTTTAAAATTACGCGTTTTAAAGTAAAATAACCTTTACTAAATCATTAAAATTAATAATTAGAAAAGCTCATTTAAATTTATTTGAAATTAAAAATATATAGAGAAACTCATTCACTTGTTTAATTTGAAATATTTTAATCATATAAACAGTTAAAAATATAGTTAAAAAATGGAGCAACAGAAAATGATATAATTTGAAAATGTGAATTCTCTTTTACTTTTGAAAACATGAAATAAAGTAAACAAATTGTCTTGTGTTATATATCACCTATTTACACTAACTGCAATTTAACAATATACTTTTATTGACCTATTCTGTATAAAATATATACCACCTTAAATTACCCCTTTGATAAAATAAAAAGCATATAAACTCTTCATTACTAAAAGCTAAATCTTTTTGTTTTGACCAAATTTCTCGATTAAAAATCTTAAAAATATAAAAGATAATGTAAGAATTTTATTCAGAAAAAAAAAAATGAAATTTTAAGCATTCTATTCTAGATCTGGATTATATACAGTATTCCTTTAAACCTACCTATTCCAGATTATATACACTACTCTGAAATACATACACTAATTCATTTAATGAAGTTGGAGCATATATTAAAAATACTTAAGATAATTATGATTATCTGGGTATAAATTTCAATGGATCTGAAAAAATTATTCTTTGTTATTAAAATGTTTGAAAAGAAACACCAATTTTCCAGCTTTATGAGTTCTTTATAAGCGATTACAGAGTTTGCAGTGAATTAAAGTTTGATTTTTTTTTAATTTAAAATAAAAGATACTTTTAAATCAGGTGTTTGATTTTTTAAAGATTTTAAAACTTTAGTTGTTTATTAGTTTACATTTATAAGTAATTAAAATTATATTAAAAAATATATATAAACATTTCAGAGTATTACTAACCATGGAATCTTTATTTTCCGAGTCTTTCCATAAATAAATTACATTGGAATATCGAACCATTTGTTATTTACATGTGCACAATGAAGTCATGAGATATCAACATAAATAACAATAAATATACTTTTGATTGACCTATATTTATTTATTCTAACGTTTTACAAATCCTCGCAGAAACTCTCCATGTTTTTGTATTAAAAAATTCACATAAGATTTGTACATATTTTTTTAACAAATAAATTTATGCTTTAATCTTTTAACATTTCTCAGCTGAGATTCTCTATTTTTAAATTAGAATTTTTATTTTTAAGTGTGATATCTGATTTAAATAAAATTCAAAAAGCAAGGATTTTGAGTGTTGTCTCCCCCAGTCCTTAAATTTACAATGTATTGTTGTCAAAAATAATATTTATAATGAAATATCTTAACCTAAATTTGAAAAAAAAAGTGTATTTAAATAAATTAGGATTGAAATCCAGTTGATTTAAATCAATGAACTCTGATTAAAAATTGTTAGACTACACAAGTGTTATTTAGCAATTATTTAATTTAAATTGAGATTATAGTGCTGAAATATAATTTCAATTATTGATCTAAATATTTTAAGATTTCTGAACTTTCTGTATTATAACTGATTAGATAACGTTGAAGAAATTGGCAATGAAACTATGCTTAGATTTCAAAAGATACCAAAATTTACCAATTGCTGTAAAAAAAAGTAATTAAAAAAAATTTCTTTCCAAAATCATGTACTTGCATACAATATTTTAACAAAAGATTATATTGAAGTAAAAGTTATAACACCAATCTGGTGAATCAGCTAAATAAACTTATCAAAAGCCAATTTGATAACTTAAAACCTGCATTTTATTTTGAAGAAATAAAATAAGGACTTGTGAATAATACTTATAAACTCTTTACAAATGAAAAAAGCAAAAATATGGAATATATAAGCACTTACTTACAGGGAAGTCCAGTTGCCAGTAAAAAAAAAAAAAAAAAAAAATATATATATACTTTAGATACTTTAAAAAAATATTTAAAAATTAAGGAAATTTTAAAAAATGTACACTACCAGTATTGGACATCTGTTTCCTGCTGGTGAAAGCTATATTTTGATAATTGTATAAGGGAATTTATCACCTCTTTAAAATTTCCGTAGTTTACCATGGGATTTCACAATCAGCATTAAAGGGGAAAAAATGATGCCACAGGAATATAGTAGAAAAACATGATAATTTTACAAAATGTAACAAATAGAGATTTAGCAGACTATCAAATATTCGGCTGAGTACTAACTTTTAAAAAAGTATATTGATTACAAATTTTTTTTATCATGATTAATAACAAAGAAATAAATGTTTGTGAGTCTTTTATTCCTCAATGGCAGATCACTTAATAGCAGAATATTAAAAATTGCAAATAATTCAGAAAAAATATCTATAAAATAAGAGTGAATTCAATAAAAAATCGGTCTTAGCAAATATGTATGTGCTATTTTTTTTTTTTTACTTAAACTTATTAAAATAAATCAAGTGCATTTAATTTACACAAACATTAAATTGGTATTGACTAAATACCATTTTTTAAAAAATTTATAAATTACTCGATTTTTTCTGGCTAACAACAAAAGACAGAAAAAATAAAACAAACATTTATACTGAAAAATAAAATTTATTTTCAACAAAACTATAAATCAAAATGTTTTAATAAAACAAATTACAGCACTGTATTTATGCTATGTATGCTATTGGCTTTTATTCCTTTAGAATTGATGCAGTTAGTAAAAAAGCCTGCCTAGATTCCGGCATGATAACAGTCTTAATTAAACACCCAGTAGGATGCTACAGCAACGAAATTGACTCAGTTGAACATTTCTCCGAAAAAAGTGTCACACCATCAACATACGAAAACACCTTGACGTCCTTTCTAACATCCTCATTCTCTATTAGGCAAGGATGATCTGTTCTAGCTGTAAGGCGACATTGATCACTGCAGTATTATCCTGTAATAATAACAGTAATAATATTATTTTTTTTTATTGTACTAATTGCTAGTGACCATGTATATTTAAAAAGATAAAAAACAGCACAAGAGCAAAGAATGATTAAGGGGACACTTCGTCTTCAGCGATAAGTATTTTTAAGAACAAAATATTTGAAAATTTTCCTTTGAATAAAAAATTCAAAATTCATAAAATTTTTAAAAAATTTAAAAATTAAGGAAATTTTTAAAAATGTACTCTACCAGCATTGGACATCTGTTTCCTGCTGGTGAAAGCTATATTTTGATAATTGTGTAACGGAATTTATCATTTCTTTAAAATTTACATAGGTTACTATGGGATTTCACAATCAGCATTAAAAGAAAAAAAAATGGTGCCACAGGAATATAGTAGAAAAACATAACAATAATTTTACGATATGTAACAAATAGTGATTTAGCAGATTATCAAATATTCGGCTGGATACTAACTTTTTAAAAAGTATATTAATTAAAAAATTTTATATATATTAAATTGGAAATAAAATAATAAAAAGAAAAGTGCTCAGTCAAACTGATGGCATTGAGCTCACAGGCTATTCACACTATTTGCATATTATACTCTTATTTCAAAGAAAAAACACATTTATATAAATTAGAAGGGGGGGTTCATTAGCTCCCCTATTTACGTCCTTTATACTTAACCAATAAACGTCCAAATCTAATCAGGGAAGCGCCTTATCAAAATAAACCGGTATACAATATTTGCATCAAATTGGATAATTCGGCATGAAAAAACTATTTATCTAAATTAAAATGGACAATTAGTCCCTGTTCCCCCTTTATACTTAACACCAAATGACCCCCCCCCCCAAAAAAAAAAAAAAAAAAAAAAAAAAAACGAATCAGGGAAGCATCTTATCAGAATAAACCTATATAAAAAATTTGAAGCAAATCGGTTAATTCTGCATGAAAAACCCATTTATCTAAATTAAGGGGAGGGAATTTGTCCCCGTTCCCTCCTTTATACTTAACAAATGAACCCCCAAAACTAATGCGGGAAACGCCTTATCACAATGAATCAATATACAAAATTTGAAGCAAACTAGATAATTTTGCATAAAAAACCCATTTATCTAACTTAAGGTGGATTAGCCCCTCGTTCAACCAATAAACCCCCAAAATTAATCAGGGAAGTGCCTTATCACAATGAAAATATATACCAAATTTGAAGAAAATTGGATAATTCTGCACGAAAAACCCATTTATCTAAATTAGGGGGAGCATTAACCCCTTTTCCCCCCTTTTATACTTAACCAAAGTACCCCCAAAGCTATTCAGGGAAGCGCCTAATCAGAATGAACTTATATACCAAATTTGAAGCAAATCGTATAATTCTGCATGAAAAACCCATTTATCTAAATTAAGGAGGGGGGGATTAGCCTCCAGTTCCCCCCTTTATACTTAACCGATGAACCCTCAAAACTAATCAGGAAAGAGCCTTATCACAATGAACCTCATACAATATCTGAAGAAAATTCGATAATTCTGCATGAAAAAACCATTTATCTAAGTTAGGGGGGATTAGCCCCCATTCCCCCTTCATACTTAACCAATGAACCCCCAAAGCTGATCAGAGAAGCGCCTTATCAGAATGAACCTATATTCAAAATTTGAAGCAAATCGGATAATTCTGCATGAAAAACACATTTATCTAAATTAAGGGGGGATTAGCACCCCAGTTCCGCCCTGTATACTTAACCAATGAACCCCCAAAGATAATCAGGGAAGCGCCTTATCAGAATGAACCTATATACAATATTTGAAACAAATCGGATAATTCTGCATGAAAAACCCATTTATATAAATTAAGTGGGGATCAGCCCCCGTTCCCCCTCCCCCTTTTATACTTAGCAATTTAACCCCCAAAACTAATCAAGGAATCGGATTATCAGAATAAACATATATATAAAATTTGAAAATTTAAAATCGGATAATTCTGCATGAAAAACCTATTTATGTAAATTAAGCGGGGGGGGGGGGGGGGTCGGCTTTAATAACCTGTGAGCTAAAAAAAATTCTATTACAATGATATTTCGGGTTCTGTGAACTCCAAAAATAGCAGAATTTTTAGAACATTTATGATTTATATGTTGACATTATGACTCATTTGAACATTTTTTTTATTTCTTGAAATTTGCACAGTATTAACACGTGCATTTAAATACATGACAAGATTTAGTTAAAGTAAAGCACAAATATGAAATAAAATCAAATTAGATATATATATTTTTTTTTTGTTAGAAACCCACATACAAGATAATTTTTATATAAATTAGGATGAGAAACAATACAGAAATGTAACAAAAGCTATTACAGGTTTTCTTTTTCTTTCTTTTTTTTTATTTTTAAATGAAGAATTGAAGCTTTATATTTTTAAAATAAATCCCACCCCCCCGCACCTCTACTGACAAAAATTCTCTGTTTGCTTTTTTTATTCTGTTTATTTTAAATTATTAGAAAAGATTAAAAGTCATGTTTTATTTTCAAAATAATGTGAGAAAAATAAAATTTAATCAATTAAATTTGAATATAGAGGGTGGGGCAGTTGAAAGCTTCTGTATGCAAGCTTTTACAGCATGAATATAGGTAAAATCAACCTCAAGGTATTAAGCATATTCTACTTTACGTTTTTCACAACTAAAATATTGTCTGATATTAAAAGACTACTGAAATTTATTTTACCATATACCATTATAAATTTCGTTATAGCACCCTGACATACATTTCTCAATTTTTTAATCAACATTATAGAATTTAATGGACATTCCTTTTTAATTGAATTTTAATACACTACAAATAATAAAATGTTAAATTGATTCTATAATAATGTAGTACCTGAAAAAAAAGACAATATATGATTCTGATATGGCATCGAACACAGAAAAATCTCATGAATTTATTTTAAGATCATAGGTATGTTATTGATATCTTCAGTGTTGAATTCAGGCATTTTTCTCCGAGAGGGATTTCTGTGGCTCCTGGTGGCATATTATAGAGTTCCGAGGGGGGGGGGGGGGAAAGGAACTTTTTGACCATTAAATCATAAAATCCGAAATCTTCAGAGGGGGTGGCCATTTCAATGCTCCGGGAGAGAGGAATGTCCCCCCCCCCTCCCCCGGCTATCTCCTGAATTCAACACTGGATGCCTTACAGAATTAAACAAATAAACAAGTACCTGAATTTAGAATAAGTTAAAAACTACTTAAAAAGCAGTCTACAAAAATTGAGTTTTCATTAAGATAATATCTAAGTTAGAAATTTCTGGCACATCAAAATATTTTTTTGATTGGGGATATTTTTCTCATAAAAAATAAACTGAGCGAGAAATAAGATAATATGCATTTTATTTCAGGCTACGTAGCTCCTTAAACATGTTATTCGGTTTGATAATCATGCACTGTAAATATATGGACATATCAAATCCCAAATATTAAAAATCACATAAATTTTAGTACTTACCATTGCGAAGTTAGAACTACGTAGAACAATTGTCCAATATTTAACAACATGGCGTACACCTTCTTCATCGAAAATCTCGATTCTGTTCTGTTATCAATCACGTGACGCCACGCCTTTCATACGTCAGCAGAGAGCGAGACTGCGCAGTAAGTCCGGTGAATGCTATTTTCTATCCACTCGGAAACTAATACGATATAAAAAGATTATTTTTATGACTGTAGGAAAACTTTCTGTTGTGATTCGGAAAAAATATTTTATCGGTTGTTTTCCGTATCGTAAAGGAAATTTATCTTTTACGAAACGGAAAAGGGTTGGAAATTTTTTACAGTGTTGAAATTAGTTTTCTATGGCATTAAGAACATGTTACTATAATTATAATTAAAGGTTGTGTACAAGAAGATCCCAAATATACCCTAAAAGTGAGAAATTTTCCATTTTTAATTCGATATTCATCAATCTCATCCAAATTTTAACAAGGGTCTACCTGCTCATGTCTTTTAGTTTCTAATATGCTCTGCCTGTTGATGAGATGTTCACCACAAAATCATACCGAATCTAGCATATATCCGTAAGAAAATGCGAAGATATTTATTCGGTTAAAATAATGATTTTTAACTTTTCCTTATGCTGAATAGAATTGTTTTTAGCACATTTGTCTACGCTGTGTTGTTAACAAGTGATCATTTTCTAAGTGTAAAAAATCATGTTTTTCCATATCCTCCACTGCTGTTAAGTTAAATAAACATGATTTAGAAGTTTATCATACGTCTCAAATACTATATAACATTTTTAAAAAAACGTAACACATTTGAAAATCAGATTATAACAGTTGCCTTCTATAGCCGGAAAGGTTCTTTTCGGAAATTATTTTGTGCAGCCTTGTATATGATATATAGATTTCTATATTTATTTTACAGAGTATGCTAAAATTTAGTTTAGTAAAAAAGCACAAAACACATTTGAAAATTCACTTTCGGCAATTCGGTGTCCCTGTAAATGAACAATGAATGCTAGACACATTTTATTCTACAGCAACCATCTTGTAGTGAACCTCTGTAATGTATAGAAATTTCATTATGTTTAAAATAATGTAACAAGATTAAAATATGCTGCAAACATTTTTCCTCATAGGCTACTATGTTATCCAAATCTTTTGTGTGACATTGTAAATGAATGATAAATGCGTTGCACTCCATTTTCTACAGAAAACATGTTTTAGTGCACTTCAGAAATTCAAATCAATTTCATTATGCTTGTAATAGAGTACCTTTATTAAAATACGTCGCAAAAGTTTTTCCCATACATCATAATGTAACGGAATTCTTTTGAGTGCATCTGTAAACGGTCTATATGTACTTCAAGTACCATATTCTATAGTAGGTATCTTAACATAGTATAAAACAAAGTCGCTTTTTCTGTCCCTATATCCCTATGTACGCTTAAATCTTTAAAACTACGCAACGGATTTTGATGCGGTTTTTTTTAATAGATAGAGTGATTCAAGAGGAAGGTTTATATGTATAATAACATCCATTAAATAGTGGATAAATACTGTTATTTTTGAGGTTTTTAATGTGATGTCGTAAATAATTTCATTTTTTCCGCTTAAACATTGCAAACGCAGGCTGAACCCTACAAGATTTATCAAAATAATGTACTAATTATTGTACACATTAAAAAGGTCTACAGAAAACACAAAGAGATGAAGGTTTTCAAGGTTAACCCGAAGCAAAGCGAGGGAGGGCCGCTAGTATCAACATATACTTCAATAATATACATCAATTATATAGGAATCCGAATATATTTACTAGAGTTGGAGATGGCCAGACTAACCGAATTCATAAACACTTTTGAACTATTTTTGAAAATGTAAAAAACTTATATTTATTCATTTTATTGGAAATAATACTTTACATTAAATGATAAAGCAAATGTGTATTCGTCATGCCGGTGACGTCAGGTTTATGGCAACCCTTTTTTTTTCTCTCTACTACTGCGGAGTAAGAGAGACGGTAGATGTTTGGCAGGAGGCCAGAGTGACAGGTTGTGTGGTGCTGTGGGCACGTCATGAAATAAGTAAATTATAGGTGTTGATAGAAGGAATATTAATATAGTTTAACTGCTGCTACTGATATTCTTTATATATATGTGTGCTCTATGTTTTCCTGTGATGTGCCGTCTCAATAAACTTGTTTATTGTCAATTAGCTGCATTTTTGTGTCACAGCAGCAATAGCAATATAAGAACAAAAATGATATGTGGCAAAATATCGAGCTTTAAAATTTAAAAAAGAAGTGAACGACGAGAAACACGAAGGAAAGAAGGTTTTTTATAAAGGTGTATCACAGTATTCTTACGTCACACGTTGACAGATAAAAAAATACAAACTTGAAAATTATTTTTTTAATATTAAAATATCAGATAAGTTATAGTTTTCAAATAAAATTCATTTGAAAGTCTTATTTTTTCTGTTCGTTATAGTGAAGATTGAATTTTTTTGAATTAAAATTTATTTATAAGCAATATTTAATTTTGTTCCGTGAAGTAAATATTTAATGTATGCGACATTTAGAAGCAAACTTATATACAGTTAAAGCGATAGCGCATGTTGCAACATCCACTATTATTTTTTACACTTTATGATCTAGATCTATAAAAATGTCAGACACACATTCGAAGGGTTATATCATTGTTAAAAATAAAATATATAAGTTTTTTTTTTTTTTTTATCATCTTAATATTAGAAACAAGATCACACATAGAGACACCGAGAAAAGCTAATATGCTGCGATTATCACAACGCTTTCTCCTATATCATTCTAATATATTAAATTAAGCAACAACTGTTTCACACAAACAATTATAAAAAGAAAGATAGTGCATTTCTTTGAATGTAACATGGCGTCATAGTGACCACTTTTAGAAAATAATACGAAAGGAAAATCATACGTCAGACATACTTTATGAAGCCCTTTCAAACGCTAAACATTAATTGTGAAGAAATTTTTCCCGTGCGATGGAAAGCGATATGTAAATAAATAATTTAGTAAATTCATAATGCAACTGAGAACATTTTTTTGGCAACTATCGCACAAAGACAGTAATACATGCGAGTCCTTTTATGCAGTTCTCTATATGGTCTATAAATTTTAATAAACGTAACATATGCTAAAATTAATTTAGGTGGAAAATGTATAATTTAACTGAAATCCCTTTTTCATACCTTACACCTGGAAATTATTACCTATCACGAATATTCAAAGAACAAGGGAATTACATCATTTACAGGGACGTTCTTCCGTTACATTGCGGTCTATGGGGAAAAATCGTTTGCGGTGTAATTTATTGATGTTATACTATTTCAAACACATTTAAATTGATATCGATCACTCATTTACACTAAAACAGGTTTACTATAGAATGCGGTGTGCATAGCATTCACCGTTCATTTACACGGATACACATAAGAATTCGATTACAGTACGGTTTAAGAAGAATGATTACCGGAAGTGCGTTTTAAGTTCTGATACATGTTTTAAAATTAAACTAAGCTTGTGCCTGTGCACAAATTATGTTATATAATATACAGGGTAATCAAAAAGATCTCGAATACATTTCCGTTTATTAATGGAAACTTGTGAAGTGTAATTTACAACTGTGATATGCGTTTTCAAACTGAACTAAATTATAGAATACTCTGTAGTATATATACAAATCTATGTATCAAAAACAATGATACACAAAATAATACTAATACTTTTCCGTCTACTGACGCTAATTGCTGGCACTGGGTTTTCAAATGTGTTATAGGTTTTCCAAATTGTTCATTTACACATTATATTTGATATTATTAAATGGGGAAGTTTTGCCAAAGAATTCTCGAAATATTTAAAAATGTTTTATAATCTATGCTTGACGCATGATTTTTCGTTCCTGTTATATACTAATGTGCAGCAGAGTTAGTAGAGTAGGATGAGGTGGGGGGGGGAGGTAACTTTTTTTTCTTCACGACTATGCTTTCTTCTTATGTATATAGAAGTAAAATCTTTGAATTTATCTTTGAATTTATCTTTGAAAATCTATATTTCATATATATGCACGCACATTATAAAACAAATAATGTGATATCCTAATACCATTTTTTTGTCGATTTATAGATGGGCGCGGAAATGCTCCGTTTGTATGCTGTTGTAAGTATTATTTTCTCATTTAAGTAATTTTTTACTTAATCGTGTCTGGAGTGTCCCATAAAATTTTGCATTGTGCATATGAAGTATTATAATACAAAATCTTCATGCAATATTTAATATGACAAAAATATATCAAGCCCTTTCCGCCAAATTATTGTAAAACACAATTTAAAAAAAATAATACTTTTACGTGTGTTAAACTAATCTAAAACATACTACGAATTCTGAAGCATTTCTTTTATGTTGCTAAAAAATTATAAAAAGAAAGCACTTCAAACTCTTATTAAATAAAACAGTAAATAAGATTTTAATAAGTAATTATTTAAAAAAAAATTGTACGCCGTGGATAACACAAGCTTTCTTCTATGTTATTCTACTGTATTAATAAGAAACATAGAGTTGTGTGCGTTAAAATTACTTTCGCTGAATTTGAGAAAGTATAACAAAGTTAAAACATATTTAAAACACTTACGACCGTAACACGATAATATATATGAGTTTTATTTTGAACTGTTCTGTAAAATATCTATAAATGTTTTACACAGCATATGTAATAGGAAACATACTGTACATGTAGCAGCATACTAATCTGTCATTGCTGTCCGCAATCAAAAACCGGATAACTAACGATTTAGGAATTAGCTATTGGTCAACTATAATAAGAGAATGTGTTTATATGTGTTTATAAGTGTTTTAATGTGTGCAGACATCGTAACGATATTTTCCAAATAATAATTTTGCTTTGTGTGGGACATGGTGCGATCACGAGGAATGCTGGAAAAGGCTCTCAGTCGCGCCCATACAATACTGAAATGGGCATTCTATAATATATAATGTAGCTCATTGTACACTGATTGAATTACAATGATTGTCTTCCCAATTCACGCAAAACAAAGTCAGCCAATTAAAAAATTCCCTATCTTAATTTCTTTTTTAAGCTACAAACGAAAATCCTGGTTCGGCGGGGATCAGACGCCTTGTATGTTTGACAGAATAAGTTCTTTCTAACCCTCGTTCCTAAATAAAAAGTATTTCTTGAGTACTGTTACTTCTCTTATTTTGCATAGACAGTTTACGAACAACTTGTATACAAATTTGCACCTTGGATACAAATGTCTCAGACTTGTGAGATTTCAGATGCCTGGTTATGCAGATGACAATAATGGTTATATGCATTTAAACTTATGATTTTATATATATTATGGGGTACATATATTTGCAAGTCTATTTTTACCTGAATATGTTTGTTTATATTTGAGAATCTGCTGCACGAATTCATGATACCTTTGCACATGAAAGAAAATCAGTATGTTTATAATATTACTTTAGATTAAATATTTTGAGCAGTGTATGAAATGTGTCCCTTTATATCGTTGACGAAGAGATAATTCTTAAACCTTTAGTTTTAAAAATATACCTCTAACTGCAAAAATTTTTCAAATGCTGTTCTTAATCATATAAAAAATTATTTACGTCCAAATGCCTACCTTTTTAAAAAGTTATCAAATTTAAATTTTTACGAGTCTGATAAGTTATATTTGCAAAAAGAATTCCCCATGATGTAACAAGTAAAACAATCAACCTTCCAATCTTTTACATATGAAACGTAAGTAATTATAATATGATACATTGATTTTTAAGAATTGTTGGAATTTTCTGGCACTTAACAAAAAAAAACTTTTCAGTGTTAAAAAAACGTTGAATATTAATGAAATATAAATTATCATATCCATAACTCAATAGGTCTTTGTTGGAAAAAAATTGATTTTTTTTTTTTGCTCTTTTACATGTTAGAGCTTAGACAAAGTGTTTCTAAATTTAACTTATACTCAGTCTCAGTGAGTGTATAAAATTTTCAATTTCGGAACGCTTTCAAAAATAACTATTTTGATACATATGGGTTATGATATGATGAAGAACAATAGTTGTAACATTATTTGCACCAAGAACTATACCTCTAAAACTAACGGTTTAGAAATTAGCTATTGGTCATTAATAAGAAGAGACACTCTGTATATATATATATATATATTTGTATGAGTATAAACAACGGTAATAAATATGTAATAATTTTGATATTTATGTTTATATATTTTTTCTTTTCTACTTTCAGGAAATGCAACGACTTTTTATCATCTCCTATGCAAATCAAAATTGTTTAACAAGCATTTAAAGAAGAAAATAATGAAAATCATAGTTTTAAATTTGTTCAGAATTATTAAGTTGAAAACAGTTGCAAAATCAAACAAATAAATTGTATATTGATGAAAACCATACTGTGTTTATTTGTATATAATGTATTTTATACATTCTTTGTATGTTCATCTTTAAAATACATATGACAGCATTGATTTTTTATGGCCGGTTTCCACAGAAAGGGTGAAATGCGCTTTAAAATGTTATCCGTTGAAGATTAGCATTCAACCTAAATTGCAAAAGTGTTTTAGAAAATGTGAAATAGAATTACAATAATTAAATTTTTCTAAAAAAATTTAAACTTTTACATTTTTATATAACCAATCTAGACAAAAATGGTGAATTATTTATTTATTTATTTATTTATTTATTTATTTTTTGTGCAGAAAGATGCATATATATCTTAAAAATTGAAGGAGTTAAGCTTAAATAACAGACCATTGGGAATCAGAACTATAAACCAAATGAAAGGAATCTGTGAGATATTGCAAGAAAAATTAAATGTCGTGATGTAAGCATACATATGTCGTTGATCTTTAGCAAAATATAATGCTAATTAGTAGGAGTTATAATAATGTTAGTGGCGAATAACTCTAAAATATTTACAGAAGCATTGTTAGAAGAGTTCAATTAAGTTTTGTATATGAGAAAAATACTTTGAAACTATATTTGTGAGTTGTTTTTCTGAGTTATGCTTCTATTATTTAAAAGTCCATTTGTCTTCTTATATCAGTAAGTATCATTCTATACCGAATGCTCAAAAAAACATGTATAAAAAATTATCAAAATGAAAATATTTTAAAATAACACTTTTTTATTTTGTACGTCTGCTGTTGCAGCAAATGCGCTTGTCGCAACATTGAAAATCTGAAGTAATTCTGTAACCATGTTGTTGAATTTGTTCTCGGAAATCAATCTTCCTATGCATTTATGCATCTGTATAGTTTTATTAATTTGCAAGATTGCAACTAATTTTACATGAGTTTTTCAATATAATTTATCTGTTTTTAATATACATATTTTGCTGAATAATAGCAGTATTGTATAAATATATGTACAAACTCTATAAAATTTGTACCAGCATGAAAAGCTCCACTTTTAAAACCAATATACATCCTTTTAAAATTGTATTTAAAGTAGAAAATGTGAAAGTATTGTAACAGAGGTTAAATTTATTTAATTAATTTTTTTAACTTCAAAAATTATATACAAATAAATCAATTTGTTGTTCATGTAAACTTTCTATAACAATTTTTATGAAGCTTGAATAAAGTTGAATCCTTAAAAAAATATTTAAAGCTAAAATAGAAGTAACATAAGTTACATTGAAAAAATAAACTTACCTCATATACAGGAGATATTGCTTTAAATTCTAAACATGTAATAAAGAAAGTCAAAATATATGCCTTGTATGTATATCTGAAGAAAACAACTCCCACGGATTTAAACATTTTGAAAAATATTCACTCACAAAAGTGCTATCTAGATATTCTTTAAAATTCAGAACTAAATCACCCTGTAGACAAGCTATACAAACATAAATTCGGACGAAATATAACTCTTGACTATATAAAGCTTCCCCTTTGTCGTCTGAAACGCTATTTTTCTTTAGAATGATATGAAGTTGAAAAATTACTGACTTCAACAATTTAAATGTATATAGATATATATTTTTAAAGTTCACAATCATTATTCACTTTTTTCTTTAACTTGATATAAAAAGATATAAATTTATGCTAAACGAAATTTAATGAATTTTACCCACTATACTTGATTTTATTTAGAAATTATTTCTTATGGATAATAAATTACTTAAGAATATTAAAGCAGATTTTTGAGACATGAAATTTGGAGAAATTGATGGGAATTTATTTTGAAAAAAAAAATTAACTGCTGGTTTTTTCCCCCATTCTTCAGCATAATATATCAAAACTTCTAAACATGAATTCATCTCTTCTATATGGTACACAGCCTTGAGACAGTAAATATAATTGAATTTAGTATTTCTGCCAACAAGTTCGAAGTAAAACGTCTCTTAATTATACAATTAACCCCTTGGGGACGAGCGACCCATATACGTGACGCATAAGATGCTCAGAATCCTTGATTATTCCCACCTGTCATTTTTTATTGTAAGATTTGCCTTACTTAATGATAACATTTCTGCGATTCAATTAGCCGAAAATTTCTGTTTTGAAAAACCGGTAGTAAAGATTCAAAATTCTGTAAAGGACACTCGTCGCGAAGGGGTTAATTCACTGGTTAGTATGCAACACTTTTTTCTAAACTGGATGGACAATATGCAGGATGTATCTGATCTGGTGTACAAAATTATAAGACAATATAAGTCAAGAATTCAGGGCGTTTTACTTTAATTAAAATACGCATTTTCGTTGGAAACCTTGAAAGATACTGTCATATTTTCAACACAGGGAATTTGATTTGTGTGAAACAAGTGAAATAGTGAGAAATGCTGGAAATATCCCACCCCACCCTTTAATGTCCATTCAACACTGAAATATCCTCTCCATAATTCAGATTATAGCTTATTGTGCTCTGACTGAATTATTGTCCTCTTGTCGGGATGTCATTTTATTTCACACAAAACAACGTTAGTCTGCTGAAAGTTTTCTTAAGAAACTTGAAAATTAATAAAGTTCGGAACTAAAATTTAACAAAGTTATAAACGAATATATGAATATCTAATTTATCGATTAGAATAATTACGTTAAAATTAATCAAGTATAAACAAAATTAATTTTTGGCAAAATAAGTGATTAGCCATTCTGATTTCCTATACAAAGAATATTGTAATATCACCTCTCATATTTTGTAAAGACAGTTTACCAATACCCTCCCAAACAGCAAATAATTCTACTCCAAACTTCGGCCAAATATCCTAACCCGACTTCTTTTTCGCCCTGACGACCTCATGCTCCGCACGGACAGCCTATCGACCGTTGCATACTGGCTACTATTCACACTTTTGAAACTTTTTCCTATTAGTTTTAGATCATTTGATAAATCTTGGTAATCTTTTGCCGAGTGCACAGCAATATCATATGATCTTTTTCTATCAGCCAATGATATCATAAAAGAAAATTTGTAATCAAAATGCTAAAGTAGTATGTAAAACGTAAGAAAAATTGTTTCAATTCACAAAATAAACATTGCTAATCAGAAATTTTTTCCACTTTAAGATACAAATATATTTACATATCAATTACATAGCTAATTATGAAAGTTTTTTTTAAAAAAATGCGTTTTAGATTAAAGTTATGACCGTGGCTGGAGATTTATCTGTATTTCCATAAAAATGCTTGTAGAATACATTTATTTTAATGCAACAACATTTTTCATATGCCTTCTTTCAATATTCTTTTCAATACATAATTCTTTAAAAAATATTTTAGTCTACAGTCATTGTAATATGATTTCTGAGAACGGAAAAACACGCGACTGCGAGTTAATGAGTTTGCAATAAAAATTAGAACTAATTACAATTTAAATTTAAATTACAATTAATTCTTCATTGTAAGATGCAAATAACATTACATTTTAAGTTAAAAATTATGTTCTTACTTATTAATCATGAGAGACGGTAGTTTCTCGAGTGACGCAGCAAAAACCGAAAACCGAATGCTTAAAACCGAAGATTTCCGTCACTCTTATATATACAGCTAGTTTGAGTTCAAAGGAAAAGCGAAAAGCCGACATTTAATATCTCAGCAAATATGAGGCATATCGTTTTGATTTTTTGACAGCTGTCTTATATCTCCGGTCTAACTCTATCCTGAAATTTATAGATTTCTACATGCAGTAGATTTGAAGATATGGAAATCCATTTTTAAGTAAAATGGGAAGTTTTTCGCTCTGCATGTAATGGTGTCATGGTGTAAGAAGCGTATCTCGAAATCCGCCCGAAGGATTTTTTTAAAATTAATATATGATAATAATCGGTTTTATATGAAGCGAATCCCCCTATCCACTTAAATAGGAAAACTCTAGTTTTTTATATAATCCGATTTAAAAATGGGACTATTTTCTTAAGCCAAGCTGTACAAATGCAATGGTGTGTTCACCCACTTCTTCCGCCGGGCATTACAGTTAAAATGGATCTACGGTTCGCCGTTAAAGCTGCTGATATCAATAAAGCTTTTGACCGGGCTAATTATTTAGATTTTTTTAAATGCAAAAACAATGAATTATATACTCTAAACATGTAAAACATATGTATTAAATTCAATTGGGGTTTATATGTTTTCTCTTTTTGTTACAAAGAAATAATTTCAGATTTTAAACATGCATATATTCGAAAAATTATTTCGATTCCTTTTTCAAAATGAGGAAATAATTTTTAATTACATGTATTCAATTTTACTGCTAAATATAATAAATCTTTCATTTTCTAATGATAAAATATTTTTCATTTCTTTATTTCTTTCGCAACGAAGACAACTAACCAACTATTATCGTATCAATGCGCGAAGCACAAATTAGCGACTAGCGAGAGTATACAACATGGAGATTGAGTAATTGGGGAAAAGATAGGCACAGAAAATCAAAGATATTATACTTACTATTAGGTATTTCGTTTATTTATTCATTGTTTTTTTATTTTACATGACTTGATGGTTCTTTTAAAATTTTTCGTTTTGATAAGGTTAGTCTTTGTCAGAGCAACTGCCAGTTACATGTTTTTATGGCTTTAAAATATTACTTTTATGTTATTTTGTAAAAGAAAATGCAGAAAGTTAGTTCTGAATTAAGTGTTTTATGTTATACAATGGATAAATAAGTTCTTAATTACTTTTAAATCCAGAGTTTGAAAGTAAACAAATAGCTTTTTTTTTTCTCATTGCATTACCTTATTGCATTCATATTGCCAGTATTATTACATTGTTATCATTTTTTTTCTCATTGCATTTACAAACAGTTGTGTGACAAACTTCTATCTTCATGAATGTTTTGCATTTACTTTATATTAATTTTTCACATTCATTTTTTAATAAGCTTGTTAAATAGTTTTCGAGCACTATATTGTTTTAATGTCAAATGTTACATTAAAAATGATTAAAAAATACAGTAAAAAAATTGCATAATCATTTTAACCCACATAGGTTTTTTTTAGCTCTAAAATATTACTATACAATGAATAAATAAGTTCTTATTTACTTTAAATTCAGAGTTTGAAAAGTAAACAAATAGGTATTTTATTTTTCAAATTTTCTATCATTTACCTGTGACTTTAAAAATCATTTAAAATAACTAATTTAGAGGTATGAAATACCTTATATGTGCTTAAATCACAGAAAAAATACAACTTTAGTAAGTATATTACAGGGCTCTGTTTAAGAAGAATTAAAAAGAGCTTTAAAGGATCCTTCACAATTTTTTAAATCTTAAAACAGTATCCTTCACAATTTTTTTCATTTTAAAACAGGTTATTTCACATTTCTTTTCATATTAAAACAGGACACTTCACAAAAGTTTTTCCTACCAAAAATTAACTCTTCACAAATTTAATCCTCTTAAACTTTTCCCAATTTTTGTATAAAATACTGTTGGCTGTAATAAGTGTTTGTTCTTCAAAGTAAATTCTGAAAATTTATTAAATTTCAACTGCTGCTAATACATTTAATTTTTTTATTACAACTTACATAAATATCAATATTTTACATAGGGATTGTTTTTATACAATTTTGACACAATTGAAATTTTACTGCAGCCAAGAATGGTTTCTTGTATAGCGGTGTATTTTGAAAACATATAGAAGAAAGAAAAAAAATTTTTTTGAAGAAAACCACTGTTAAGTATTTCGCAATGTTTTTTAATAGTCAGATCTTATAAATTAAGTGTTGGTGAGTGCAAAGTTTGAAATTGTCTGAATATGTTGAAAACAACATAGGGCTCTAAAACTATTTACTTGCATAAGTTTATTAAAAATGAATTTGAAAAATTAATATACAGTAACAGCAAAACATGCATGAAGCTTCACAATATATACTATATATATTCTGTACACAATACATAGTAGTAGTATACACAATATACTATAGACCATCAAAGTATCAAATTAAATGAAAATTTTGAAATGGAGAACCATCAATTCAAAATAAATTAAAAACAATAAATAAATAAACAAAATACCTGGGGGAGGGAGTATTTTATCTGTTATAAATTGCAGCTTGTATTTTCAAACAATTTGGAAGGGCGTATAAAATTTTATTTAAAATATTTTTTTTTAAAAATAATACCTTCTAAACTAGAATTTTATTATCAATTTTATAGACTATTTTCTTTGGACGATTACTCTCCATGAGAGAAAAGTTCTACTTTTCGCATTTGTTCGCCACAGTATATTTTGTTGTTTTTCTGCCAGTCTCTCATAACTTTTATTATAGAATTCTTTGCAGGAGTGCGGTTTTCAACAGGCATAAGATGTGGAGCATTGTCTATATATAGGGCACTATTCGGTTGCAAATTTGGAAGTAGTTTTTCCAACTCCCATTTTTGGAAGTTTTCATAGTTCATTTGCATGGGATTGTCACCCCTTTTTGTCGATGCTTTATACAGTAGTTGAGCATCCGTAAGGAAACACGTTTCCTCATTTTTACGCTCCAGTTAAGACCTTGGCGTAGTACATGGCCGTTAAAGTTTTTTTTCCCATAAATAGCTAATAACTTGCACCTTTTAATTCGATGTTATTCGTTTTTGGGTAAAGGTGAAAATAGGCACTCGGCGATAAAACGTGAAAAACTGGCGATTAAAAATACGGAGAAAACCCGACAAATGCAGGATTTTCTTTTTTTCCCATGTCTGTTTGACAAAATTCATGATTTTTCCTCGCCAGATCGACAAAACTACTGATTTTTCTGAACCTGATCGATGAAATTAATGATTTTACTGCACTAGATGGGCGAAATTTATGATTTTTATGCGCCGATTAAAGAAATTCGTGATTTTTATGTGCCTGTTCAACAAAATTTCTGATTTTTACATGCCGATCAACAAATTTCTTGATTTTTATGTGCCCCGTTGACAAAATTTGTGATTTTTACATGCCTGATCAACTAAATTCATGATTTTTACATGCCCGATGGATGAAATTAATGATTTTTAGATGCCGATCAACAGATTTCTTGATCTTTATGTGCCTGTCTGACAAAATTCATGAATTTTACGCACCGATAAACGAAATTCATGATTTTTACATCTGTGTTCGAAAAAATTCATGATCTCCCCCTCCCTGATCCACAAAATTCATGTTTTTGCTGTGCCTGATTAATGAAACTCATCATTTTTACACACCCGATCGACAAAATTCATGATTTTTACACACCGGTCAACAAAGTTCATGATTTTTACGCACTTGATCCCCGAAATTCATGATTTTTTCGTATTCGATCGACGAAATTTCATTTTTCTGAACCCGATCGACAAAAATTATTGATTTTTATGCAAACATTTGATGAAATTTGAGATTTTTATGCACACACTTCTTGAACTTGTAATTTTTAACCTCCCACTTGATGAATTCATGATTTCTATCCAACTACTCTACGAATTGGTAATTTTTATGCGTCCGCTCTACAAAATTCATGATTTTTTTCATGCGTAATCGACGAAATTCATAATTTTTACGCACCGATTGATGAATTTTATGTGCCCGATTCACGAATTTCTTGATTTTTATGCATCCGTTTGACAAAATTAATGATTTTTATGTGCCGATCGAAGAATTTCTTGGTTTTTATGTATCCATTTGATGAAATTTGCGATTTTTATGCGATCGGTAAACAAAATTCATGATTTTTACATGCCCGTTTGACAAAATATATGATACCACCTAAACCGATCGACAAAAGTCATGTTTTTTCTGTGCCCGATTCATGAAATTCACAGATTTTTACACACCCGATCAACGAAATTCATGATTTTTAAACACACGATCAACGAAATTCATGATTTTTTCATGCCCGATTGACGAAATTAATGATAATGTCCATCCCCTGCTTTGACCCCCACTTTTAAGGGGATACTTTCCTAAATTTTGCTGATACCCCTCATGTGATATATTGTTGGAAAGTTCTGTGACCGTTTAATCCTATTACACATCTCCGGTGTTCATGCCCTCACTTTGACACCCCCCAAGGGGATACTTTTTGAAATTTTGCACAACCCCTCATGTGATATATCGTTGGAAAGGTCTGTGACTGCTTAGTCATAGTATGCATCTCTGGTGTCCATCCCCCCACTTTGCCACCCCCCAAGGCGGATACTTTTTAAAATTTTGCACACACCCTTCATGTGATATATTATTGGAAAGGTCTGTGACTGTTTAATCATATTAAGCATCTCCTGTGTCCATACCCCCACTTTGCCCCCTAAGGGGGTACTTTTTGAAATTTTGCACAACCCCTCATGTGATATATCGTTAGAAAGGTCTGTGACCGCTTAGTCATAGTATGCATCTCTGGTGTCCATCCCCCCACTTTGCCCCCCCCAAGGAGGTGCTTATTGAAATTTTGCACAACCCCTCATGTGATATATCGTTGGAAATGTCTGTGACCACTTAATTAGATTATGCACCTCCGGTGTCCATCCTCCCCACTTTGCCCCCTCCAGGGGGGCACTTTTAAATTTTTCTGATACTCGTGTGATATATTGCTGGAAAGGTCTGCGACTGTTAAATCATATTATGCATCTCCTGTGTCCGCACCCCCACTTTGCCCCACCAAGGGGGTACTTATTGAAATTTTGCACAGCCCTTCGTGATATATCGTTGGAAAGGTCTGTGACCGCTTAGTCATATTATGCATCTCTGGAGTCCATCCCCCCACTTTGCCCCCCCAATGCGGGTACTTTTTAAAATTTTGCACACACCCTTCATGTGATATATTGTTGGAAAGGTCTGTGACTGTTTAATCATATTATGCATCTCCTGTGTCCATACCCCCACTTTGCCCCCTAAGGGGGTACTTTTGAAATTTTGCACAACCCCTCATGTGATATATCGTTGGAAAGGTCTGTGACCGCTTAGTCATAGTATGCATCTCTGGTGTCCATCCCCCCACTTTGCCCCCCAAGGAGGTACTTATTGAAATTTTGCACAAACCCTCATGTGATATATCGTTGGAAAGGTCTGTGACCACTTAATTAGATTATGCACCTCCGGTGTCCATCCCTCCCACTTTGCCCCCTCCAGGGGGGCACTTTTAAATTTTTCTGATACTCGTGTGATATATTGTTGGAAAGGTCTGTGACTGTTAAATCATATTATGCATCTCCTGTGTCCGCACCCCCACTTTGCCCCCCAAGGGGGTACTTATTGAAATTTTGCACAGCCCCTCGTGATATATCGTTGGAAAGGTCTGTGACCGCTTAGTCATATTATGCATCTCTGGTGTCCATCCCCCCACTTTGCCCCCCCCAATGTGGGTACTTTTTAAAATTTTGCACACACCCTTCATGTGATATATTGTTGGAAAGGTCTGTGACTATTTAATCATATTATGCATCTCGGGTGTCCATGATCCCACTTTGAACCCCCCCAAGGGGATACTTTTTGAAATTTTGCACAACCCCTCATGTGATATATCGTTGGAAAGGTCTGTGACCGCTTAGTCATATTATGCATATGTGGTGTCCATCCCCCACTTTGCCCCCCCCCCAAGGCGGGTACTTTTTAAAATTTTGCACACACCCTTCATGTTATATATTGTTGGAAAGGTCTGTGACTGTTTAATCATGTTATGCATCTCTGGTGTCCATACCCCCATTTTGCCCCCCCAAGGGGGTACTTTTTGAAATTTTCCACAATCCTTCATGTGATATATCGTTGGAAAGGTCTGTGACCACTTAATTAGATTATGCACCTCCGGTGTCCATCCCCCCAATTTGTCCCCCTCAAGGGGGCACTTTTTAAATTTTGCTGATACTTTCCTGTAATATATTGTTGGAAAGGTCTGTGACAGCTTAGTCATTATGCATCTCTGGTGTCCATACCCCCACTTTGCCCCCCTCCTAGGCGGGTACTTTTTAAAATTTTGCACACACCCCTCATATGATATATCGTTAGAAAGGTCTGTGACCACTTAATCATATTATGCATCTCCGGTGTCCAACCCCCCACTTTGCCCCCCCCCCCCCAAGGGGGTACTTTTTGAAATTTTGCACAGCCCCTCATGTGATATATCGTTGGAAAGGTCTGTGAGCGCTTAATCATATTATGCATCTCTGGTGTCCATCCCCCCACTTTGCCCCCCCCTCAAGGCGGGTACTTTTTAAAATTTTGCACACACCCTTCATGTGATATATTGTTGGAAAGGTCTGTGACTATTTAATCATATTATGCATCTCTGGTTTGCATCTCTGGTTCATATTATGATTCTCACTCCCACTTTTCCCCCCCCTAGGGGGTACTTTTTGAAATTTTGCACAACCCCTCATGTGATATATCGTTGGAAAGGTCTGTGACCGCTTAGTCATATTATGAATCTGGTGTCCATCCCCCCACTTCGACACCCCCCCCCAAGGCAGGTACTTTTTAAAATTTTGAACACACCCTTCATGTGATATATTGTTGGAAAGGTCTGTGACCACTTAAGCAGATTATGCACCTCCGGTGTCCATCCTCCCACTTTGCCCCTTCCAGGGGGGCACTTTTAAATTTTGCTGATACTCGTGTGATATATTGTTGGAAAAGTCTGTGACTGTTTAATCACATTATGCATCTCTGGTGTCCATCCCCCGCACTTTGCCCCCCCAAGGCGGGTTCGTTTTAAAATTTGCACACACCCTTCATGTTATATATTGTTGGAAAGATCTGTGACTGTTTAATCATATTATGCATCTCCTGTGTCCATACCCCCACTTTGCCCCCCAAGGGGGTACTTTTTGAAATTTTGCACAATCCCTCATGTGATATATCGTTGTAAAGGTCTGTGACCACTTAATTAGATTATGCACCTCTGGTGCCCCTTAATTTGTCCCCCTCAAGGGGGGCACTTTTTAAATTTTGCTGATACTCCTCCTGTGATATATTGTTGGAAAGGTCTGTGACAGCTTAGTCATTATGCATCTCTGGTGTCAATCCCCCCATTTTGCCCCCCTCCTAGGCGGGTACTTTTTAAAATTTTGCACACACCCCTCATATGATATATCATTAGAAAGGTCTGTGACCACTTAATCATATTATGCATCTCCGGTGTCCAACCCCCCACTTTGCCCTCCCAAGGGGGTACTTTCTAAATTTTGCTGATACTCGTGTGATATATTGTTGGAAAGGTCTGTGACTGTTTAATCATATTATGCATCTCCTGTGTCCATACCCCCACTTTGCCCCCCAAGGGGGTACTTTTTGAAATTTTGCACAACCCCTCATGTGATATATCGTTGGAAAGGTCTGTGACCGCTTAGTCATAGTATGCATCTCTGGTGTCCATCTCCCCACTTTGCCCCCCCAAGGAGGTACTTATTGAAATTTTGCACAACCCCTCATGTGATATATCGTTGGAAAGGTCTGTGACCACTTAATTAGATTATGCACCTCCGGTGTCTATCCCCCCACTTTGCCCCCTCCAGGGGGGCACTTTTTAAATTTTACTGACACTCCTCATGTGATATATTGTTGGAAAGGTCTGTGACCACTTAGTCATATTATGCATCTCTAGTATCATCCCCCCACTTTGCCCCTCCCACAAAGGGGGTACTTTTTAAAATATTGCACACACCCCTCATGTGATATATTGTTTAAAAGGTCTGTGACCACTTAATCGTATTATGCAGCACGGCAGCTATACGGTGCCGCAGGCAGCGGGAACCTGAGCCGGAGTTTCGTTCGGTTAGAGGTTTATACTATTCGATGTGCAAATTAAGGTATTATTCTGTGCATGCATAGCACGACTGGTATACGGTGCCGGAGGCAGCGGGAACCCGGGATAGTGGTTCGTTCGGTTATAGGTTTATACTATTCCATGTGGAAATTAAGGGATTATCATACAAATGGAGAATTCAGTTAGATTCGAGGCCCTGATATAAATTGAAGGCCCACTAGCGGGCGAAGCCACTAAGTTTTATTCTTATAAATTTATACCCTAATGCTTAATTTTGAATAAATGAAATTTTCATCAATAACTGCTTAAAAGTAATGATATCAGTACAAAAACCCTTAACGGGTTAAAAGTTGTGACGCAGCACTTTCTTTTGGCTCTAAGAATTTCAAATATGGGTCTTAAAAGTAATGATATCAAATTTGAGTGACGCTATGTTAATTTTTTTTAAATCATCATTTTTTTTTTTAGTTTTATTTATATTCACAGGTGCAATTATTATCTTAACATGAAAATACATATAAAATTTATTCGCTAAAGCTTTTTCATTCAGATCTCTCAGGAATTCAAAATATGGGTTTTAAAAAAATGATATCAAAATTTGAATGACACCTTGACGTGAATTTAATAGGATTGGTTTTAAATTTAAATTTAAATTATTTTTAGTTTCTCTTCTAAAGTATATTTACACATACAAACAATACTTTTAATTTTTCAATACACTGTTAGATATATTACTTTCACTGAGCCTATATTATGTATTGAAATGTATTTATTTCAATAAAATGATTTATGTTTTGTGCCACGCTATCCAAAATCATATGTGAAATTTATGTAAATGAATATTTTGCGTCATAGTATCAACTTGCATGCATTTTCCTTTGTTTGGATACTATGACGCAAAATAATCATTTACATAAATTTTACTTATGATTTTGGATAGCGTGGCACAAAACATAAATCATTTTATTGAAATAAATACATTTCAATATATAATATAGGCTCAGTGAAAGTAATATATCTAACAGTGTATTGAAAAATTAAAAGTATTGTTTGTATGTGTAAATATACTTTAGAAGAGAAACTAAAAATAATTTAAATTGAAATTTAAAACCAATCCTAATTAATTCACGTCAAGGTGTCATTCAAATTTTGATATCATTTCTTTTAAAAC
The DNA here is from genome assembly GCA_963931845.1 of Maratus michaelseni. Classification (NCBI taxonomy): domain Eukaryota; kingdom Metazoa; phylum Arthropoda; class Arachnida; order Araneae; family Salticidae; genus Maratus; species Maratus michaelseni. The sequence goes on from OZ007596.1 coordinate 187,509,004, forward strand.
CCATATTTTGAATTCCTGAGAGATCTGAATGAAAAAGCTTTAGCGAATAAATTTTATATGTATTTTCCTGTTAAGATAATAACTGCACCTGTGAATATAAATAAAACTAAAAAGAAAATGATGATTTAAAAAAAATTAACATAGCGTCACTCAAATTTGATATCATTACTTTTAAGACCAATATTTGAAATTCTTAGAGCCAAAAGAAAGTGCTGCGTCACAACTTTTAACCCGTTAAGGGTTTTTGTACTGATTATTTATACTATTGATATATAAATAATTTTGCATATTACAAAGAATAATTAACTGGAATTTAAATTTAAATGGTAATTAATTGTAATTTTCATTGTAAAACCATTTAACAGGAATATTTAAACTTTAAATAAAACAAAATTTCTTACGTTTTAATTAGATTACATGCTCAATATATAAACATTTTTGTATCTTTTAGTGCAATATATTCCCATTTAACAATATTTATCATTTGATTTAATACGAACTTTCAAACATTTTAATTACAATTTTTTACAACTTACAATGAAAAATATTCTCACTGAATATTACTCCTAGCTTTGAAAATCTTATTCTTTAAATTATCCTATTATACGCTTATGTGTGAAAAAATAGCATTTATTCTTTCTTTTTGTATATAAATAATTATTATAAAGAATGCTTTTTTCAGTCATTGTTTTAAACTTTTAAAAAACCATAAAATTAAATCCCTCACAATCTTAATAAAACAGATGATATACTTCTTTATAAGAGAATTTACATTATAACTTTTAGAAAAAAATTCTCAAAAACGTTTCCAAACATAATTTTATCAAAATATTTTCGAAAAAATTTACATTTCCACTCAGAGGTTTCTAATTCATAATTAACAAAAAACATTTATAGCAATTTTGTTTGTTTTTGTAATAGTCTAAATTTCAAATTTTATCTCATATATTTTAATTGATTTATAAAAATCAATAAAGTATTTCTAATGACTTATTTCATTTATTTTAGTACAATTTATTAGGTTTCATTTATCAAATATATTTTTAATTATGAATGTCTATACATAATTAAACAAAATGTAAAAAATAAAAAAGTTTTTAAATAGTTAGCTTTCGTTTGCACTATTTATCATTCTGTCTGTAAAATTTTAAGACATTAATGTTTACTGATATGTGATTAAACAATTTTCATTCTCATCAAAATAATATTTCTTCGAAAGTACTTTTCTCCCTGTACTCCATTCAACTGTCCGTTTAAAATTCATATGTCCTTGGAACATGAAAAAGCATTTTGAGAGAGTTTGTGAGATAACAGAACTTGAAGCTTGTTTGTGGTTTTCAGTCATGTGACAAAATTCTTGTGTCATCACGGTGAGGTGGGGGGTACAGAGGAGACAAACAATCACTCCCTGTAAAGGAAATCAATTTTAATGATTGCGCGATTAGCTGCCGATCTCATACTTGCGAAAATTTACCGTTTAATTCATTTCTAACATTAATCATATTTACTGCCTACGTTTGTCTTTGACATTAACTAGAGAAATCATTACTTTTTGTCGGGATGTTATTGTGTGAATCTCTCTATAAGACTACTGTTTATTTACCGACGATTTTATAAAAGACCGAAATTTAGCCGATATCTCTTGTTTTTGGGGTTATATTTCAAGATAGGAATTCGATTAAAATACCCATTACTTTGCTTCCTTTGCTTTTAAGAAGAATTACAAAAAAAGAAAAAAAAAAAAAACGCAGGTTTCTACAGACGGAAATAAAATTTGTAGAATAAACACGGAAAATTTGGAAAATATTGAGAATGTTGAGGAAATAAACAAAACCAGTAATTATTCAGTTGAAGTTAGGGCAAACACATGGATTATATCAAATATAATATATATAGGCAGCGCGTGAGCTAGATTTAATGCATGTTCATTAATATCATTACTAGGACTTCCCTCAAAGGGATTAGTCTGAGTGATATTGCTGAGAACATAGGGTTAACAATTACAATATAAAGAAAAAGAGCAAATTAAATGATAGAATTACAAAATATCATATATAAATTCATATACACTGTTAAAAAAATAGAAAAGAAGTACCGTTCATCAGATGTGTTGTCATAATTTTTTTTAACATGTGGCAAAGGATCTCATTTTCTTAAGCGCGTATTGCGCAAAACTTGAAAAAAAAAAAAAAAAAAAAAAAAAAACGCCGGATCTTTTAAAACGCCAAGCTTTTTAAAGTTACGTAATTGGATTTGCAGCCAATAGATTATTCTATCAAGCGTGGCTTAACGCAAATTTAATTTCATTGTTGCACCTTTTTTGTGTGTGAATTTAAAATTTTTCTTCCTTGATTATATATCTATTATTTGTATAACTGTTTATAAAAACTCTTACACTTCAAACCACATTGATAGCATGTTTTGCTACAAACCAGATTGCAAAACTATAGTCTAAATTACTATTAAAGTATAGAAAAAATCTTTCGATGACTTCTGTAAAATAACTTTTACATTAAATCTCCATATCGGCAAAATTGAAAATTATATATATTACAAAGTTAAGCTTAACAGATACTTCTTGATTATTCTATAGGAGGATCTGCCCCTGCGCCTTTAATGCGCCTTTACAGCGCCAATCCGCAGACTTTTCTTTTGCCTGTCTGTCTGTCTCTCCACAATCTGTCTGTTTCCCTATCCGTTTTTCTGCCCGTCTCTCTAACTGATTGTCTATCTCTCTACACGTCTCGCTACCTGTCTCTATATTTCTCTACCGGTCTCGCTACCCGTCTCTATATTCCTGTACCAGTCTCGCTACCCGCTAATCTATTTCTCTAACCGTCTGTCTATCCGTCTAACTACTTGTATGTCTAGCCGTGTCTCTATCCACTTCTCTACCCATTTGTCTATCTGTCTCTCTACCCGTCTGGCTATACGCCTCTCTACCCATCTTCTTACCCATCTTCGTACCCAGCTACTGTCTCTCTACTCGTCTGTATACCCGTCTCACTATCCGTCTGTTTTTGTACCCGACTCTTCACCCGTCTCGCTATCAATCTCATTACCCGTCAGTCAACTCGTCTCTGTACTCATCTCTCTACTCGTCTCTTTATATACCACGCTACGCGTCTCACAACCTTTCTCGCTACATTCCAGTCTACCGGTGTCGCTACCCGTCTCGAGACCCATCTCGCTACCCCTCTATCAACCCTCTTTTTACCTTTCTCTCTAGCCGTCTGTCTATTCGTTTCGCTACCCGTCAGTCTACATATGTCGCTACTCGTCTCTCTACCCATCTCAGTACCCGTCAGTCTACCCATTTGTTTACTCGTCTTTCTACCTCTCGCCACCTCTTCCCAATATTTAAACAGTTCATTTATTATACAGAAGCCGTTTATCAGTTATTAAATGCAAACAGAAGTAATTTATCTAATAAGTGTAATCAGATGCATTTTTTAAAAATACATACATAAACCTGAATAATAATTCATCAGTTTTGTGTTCATAGTTGTTTATATCATTTGACAGTAAATCTCAACTTCTTAAACATGAATTGTCTCAAGCTTTTTAATAAAACCACAAGGTCTGTATAACTGCAAAGTACCCTGAGGGCTATATTAGCTACATGTTATTAAGTTTCGTTATCGCGTTTGCAGCCAATTGCTTATGTCAGAAAGCGTGGCTTAACGCCATTTTAAATTCATTACTGTAACTTTCTTTCTTTTCTTTTCTTTTTTTTGGGGGGGGATAGGGGGGAAGGGTTTCAAATATATACATTTAAATTAAAACTTTTGCCTCCATGCCATTAGTGTTGTTTGTATTATTAACTAATACCTTGTAGACCGAGCTTCATTTGAAACAAATGTAAAAGACTTCTTCTACAGTTTTTTTGTAGGAGAAACTTTCGTAATTGGGCCCAAAGCCAATCGGAGTATTTAATATCATTATTGTAACTCTTATAGAGTTAAAACAATATTGTTGCTAGCTTTACTCTTGTTTGAGACCAACCTTGCATGTGTATCTGAATGGGAAAAAGTTTCGTATCCTATGTCGGTTGGCGAAAAAAATTTTAAATGGTGCCAAAAGGTAGTTTTAGCAACTTACAAAATTTTTCAAGAGAGCGGTAAAATATGTTTTTCAAATATTTACAAACATACGTTTATTAAAGCATGTTTTTGCGCCATCTTAAAAATTTAAGCACGATGCTAAAATGAAATTTTATCGCCATATTCGATATTTTAATAAGTAATGAAAACACATAAACAAACTTATATAACAAACCTAAGAGGCATTTTTGTGATAAATAATTGTTATTGTCAGGGGGTTAAATTGTAAACAATTAATAAACGGCTAGTAAATAATAAATAGCATTTAAAATCTAAGGTACTTTTCGGTTAGCCGAGCGCCAGTGAAATGTATATATCTATATATACATATATATATATGTATACATACACACATATATGTATGTGTATATATATATGTATATATACATACATGCATATATAAATGTGTGTATGTATAGATATATGTATATATATGTATACATAGATATATAAATTTCACTGGCGCCCGGCTAACCGAAAAGTACCAAATCTAAAAATGGAGAAGTGGTCCGTATAAAAATTAAGCGCTTGATATATGTAAATCTTTTTTTATTTTTTAATATTTCCGAATGCACAGATAAAAAGGTAAAAATCTCTTTTCCAAATGCCAAATAGAAAATATACAAAATAGAAAAATATCTGCTAAAAAATATATTTACATAATACTACATCTGCAAAAAAATAAGATTTAGAAAAAGTAAGCCAAATCGTTCAGATCCCAACAATCACATCGAAAAACTTATCACTAAAAAAGAACTCGCCAAATCTTACGGCACAGGAGATGGATTTTTCACTCTGAATGCAGAATATTAGTTTTTTTCTTGTACGATGGGTGATTATAACTGTTTCATTTCACATACTACATACCGTTTGATATATTGGTACTTTTATGTTATCCTGGCGCAGTTGATAAATCGCCAAATATTGTTCCTATAACATTTTCATATTGAATTCATTTCATTTAAATATAAACCTTTCACTCATTTAATTTAAAATACATGCCTTTCATTAATTCCATTTAAAATGCTAAAAAGAGGAAAAAAAAAAGAAATAATGCCATAAATCGAAACCCTTTATTTAAACACCAAATAATTTTTTTTTTATTATTTACACATGAGAAATAAAAAAAGCTGCTATTGCTGAGATTTGCGCCAAATCTCTAATACCAAGTCTACTAAGTTATTGCGGGGTTTTTCTTTCAAAGAGAAAAAAATCCAGATTAATTTTCGATTTCTACTCAATTGAAATATATTTTATTGTGCTGAATATTAGTGCGTGCATATTTGTTTTGCTCCTTGTACTCCATGAACTTTTCAATTCCGATTGTCTACGAAAATCTCGCGCCGGTGAAAATGACGTACCACAAAATTTCGTGACGTATGTACTTTAATTGTGCTTTTTTATCTAATTTTTTAATATAATTTCCAAACGGTTTAGCATTTATTCTTGGTAATAAATAGACGTAGTTGTCACCTTTATAGGTACCTGCTGTAAAAACTTGAACGAAATCCGTTAAATATTTTTTGAGTTATGCTTGACGAAAGGTTTTAATATCCATCGTAGCTATATATGGGGCAAAGTAATACTGCGCTGTGTATGAGTCTTCGTTGCACTCAGACAATTATACTCTTAAAAATCTTTTTGGAAATTGGCAACATTTCTAGTTATTTGGTCTTTTCTTTTTTTGATTTTTTACCTGTTTTTTAATGTTTTCTAGCAAAACAAATGATTTTAAATGTGTTTTTAATGTTATGATGTTTTATTTTTTATAATGAGAATTCTTAATTTTGAAAATGATGTCAATGGATTAAAAAATTCTTATTAAAATAATAATTAATCAATTAGATTATCTAATTATTGGTTTAATTTATATACTTAATTTTAATAGCCTCACCTAAATAAACGTGTGATATTTCATTCAAAATCCATAGGAGAATAAAAAAACTGTTTATTTTAAGGATTAAATCCGGTTTTATCCACATGTTTGCAATAATACATTTAAGTTGCTAATAAGGAAACTTAAGTAAGTTTACATTACTAAAAATTACTAATACTGAAGTTTTCCGTAATTCATAGTAATTGAAAACTGACAAGCAGAATTATATTTATCTGTCTAAAATATTTCCATGTTATATCTTTTTTATGAAGCAGTACAGGAAAAGTAAAAAGTGCATTATATTTTCGAAATTCGAAATAGGGTAAGTAAATAAACAAAGTAAATGTCGTTTTTGTTGGCTTCGGAAAACTCGATTTGAAGGGACGGAAATGAAATCACGAGAGGTTTGGTTGCCACTCTGGGTCGAGAAAACTTTCTATTTTCTTGCAATTAGGTAACAACAAAAAAAGTTTTCCGAAGACTAGAGAACACATTTTCTATTTCTTTCGTTAACTACCCAATTAGAATTTTTCCCATGTATGTTTTACATACATTTTTTTTTTTATCCATAATTAATAAATTAATATATCACCACGAAAACAATTACTTATTCCTTGTATAGAATATCAAGGAGAAAAAAACATTTTTGCAAAATTAATTTGCGTTAATATAGCTAATGTATATGTATATATATATATATATATATATATATATATATATATATACTCCCGAATTAATGAATCTATATAATATAATTAATTACAATTAATTATTATCTGCACTCATATATATACATATACTTATGATTGCAGATAATAACTAATTGTAATTAATTATATTATATAGATTCATTAATTCGGGAAATATTATGTAGTTACATGGAGACAATCAGGCTTGCTTGTAATTTATCTAATATCCTCACAAAAAATTAATAAACTTTCTGCGTTGATCATACATTTTAGACACTTAGAGGGAAGTTGCTTTGAGACTTTTGGCTACTAGGGCTGTTGTCTCTAATTTATCTTTATTGCATAATCTTTGAACACGTACAAATCTTGTTACAATTTAATTCTTCTTACGTATTTATGTTTCAAATATTTTTTTTCCGAAATTCATACACCAGATGACGGCCTTCTTACAGATACTCCACAGAACAACATGAATACAGACCGGAACTCCCCACTGTTTGTGTGCAATCGAGTCACCTGGTCTCGACGTGTCGATATCGGTACCACCACAGTGACAGATTGATGTCCTTACAATATCCGCCACAGGATTGTGGAGGGTACTGCGTTTATCATAACTAACATATTTCTTACTGACCTGCTGTACAACGCGAAGCTTTCTGACTGATTTTTAAAACAAAGACATTTGGCAGGTCTTACTATTGAAGAGATTTAGAATCAAAATGAGTTTTCTATTTTTTTGATAAATGAATTACATATCAAGTATAAGTGATTCGTGTCACGTGACGACACGTTTTTCACTTTTCTCGTGCTGTCGCGTCAAGAATTCAGTTCAAAATGTCGGCTTTGACAGTATTCTCTGAAACCTTAATCATTTACCAAAAATGGAAAACGTCTTCGATTATGTATTTTCTGAATAGGAAAACCTGTCAATTTCCTGTATTTCCGAACAAAAATGAATTATAAATGAGCCAGAAAGTAGCTCTTTTTGATTTGAGAACAGCCTTAAATCATAAATATATTCCAGATATATGTTTCGCTTGACACAGTAAAAATGACTCCGTGCGAAAGCGCAAAAGAAATTATTACGAATAAACAGGGGCAGCAATAATCGCAACAGATTGGTTCATTTTACAATAGTTTATATCTCATTAAGTAATCATTCCAAATTGATGAAAACGTCTAAAGTCAGAATGAATTTACACATGTAATTGAATTATGGTGCTGCGATTAAACTTATAAAAATTAGATACAGTTTTAATATGTGGATAACCTGTTTTCGTTTTTTCTTGCATTAAATAAAACTAAATGTATGGTCATTTAATGACAGTAAAAATAATTAAAATACATTATTTTAATAAAAGTATTTCTTTATTATTATGTTTCAATAAAAAAAATAAATAAATCTTTTAACTTCAACTTTGTCGATTTTCTTTTCCATTCATTTGTTAAGTACTGCTGTTTACTCTGACTTTTCCAGTTTTCGACTTTATTTCGCACGTTTTCCGGTGCTTTTGTCTATGAATTTTGATTTGCCTTTATGCATTTACATTTTTTTAGATGTCTTGAGAGAAATATAAAGTTAATTCATTGATCAAGACTATAAAATCACTTGCGTAAAGTCCATTTCTTTGTAAATATGATGACGTCTGTCATCGTTTTGTAATTTCGAAATCTGCTTTCATGTTTCTCAGTATTAGTCTGCGGTGAAACACTAGGGTAAGACTCATGAGCTGTGAAAGCAACAACCCCAACAGCATAAACATGAAGCAAATGACTTCACTTGACTCAAAGCGTTCCAACTTTCAACATTTTATGCATGTCTTCCGATGTATTCGTAATGAAATTACCATCTGCCTTTTTCAGTTTGCATATTTTGGAAAACCTTGAAACAAATAGCATTTAAATCTAATTACTTCAAAAGGGTTCTCATTTTAGCACTATTGATTACGTCTGTCATTCCTTCCGTAATGTCGAAGTGGTTTGTCTTCAGTATTTTTGATATTATAGTAATGTTACTTACTAGGGAACAAACCAGAAACATTAAGAAAATGACTTGATTCAAAGTTTTCCAATGTTCAACATTATATGCATCCATCTCTGCCGGTGTGTTCATAGTGGAAATTAGGTCTTCTTTTTACCTTTACATATCTTGCAATGTCCTGAAATGAATGACATTTAAATCAAGAATAATGAAATGGTTTGACTAGGGTCCACTTTCAGCACTTTTGATGACGTCCAAATGATTTGTCTTCAGTTTGTCTATATTGGACAACTGTTACCTACTATTATACTAGAGTGCAAAGCACAAATATACCAATAAAATCATATGACTTGTCTCTATATTTTTACATATTTGCTTCGATATTCACACTTGTTCATCAAGCGAACCGGTAGCCATTTCCTTGTATAACAACTCAAGTGCAATGTACTTTCATACATTATAACTTTGATAAAATGTTTTGACTTTTTGTCGTTGTCTCTTAGTTTATATAATTGAATATCAGTAATGACTACTTAAATCTAGACGACTAATCTCCAAATCTAAATTTACTGTTTGTTATAGTCCTATTCTTCTACATTAAAGATTTTGTTATCAGTGTTGCCAATTTAAGAAAAGTAAACGTAATTATTTTATTTTTAGATATTTTGTGCAAGTTTTGGAAATTGTGCCGTATTTTATCTTCTGGCAAAACTATCAAGGAAATCCAGCGATTGATTCCAATTTCACGACCGAAATTCCATGAAAGTATTTTTATTTTTTGAAATAAATAAAGTTTTATTAAATAAGGAAGTTATTTAAACATATTCTGAATGCATTACTTTTTTTTTTCAATTAAGAAGAAACCATCAAGATTTGCTCTTTCAAAATAAATTATGTTTTATATTTCACGAAGGAAATACTCTATCCTTGAATAACATTAATTAATTATGGATAATAAAAAGTATCGCTTATTATTTTAGTTTCTTAAAGTTTTACGAATCCAAAATAAATATTCGAAATTTTTAACTGATATTTTATGCAAATGTAATTTTTACTAGATTGATTTCGTTATATTTGCTAAAAGAGTATAATAGAAAATAAATATAAATAATAATGAGTAACTAAATAACTAATAAAGATTAAGGATTATTAACTTACCTAATATTTTAAATATTTATTTTTTATAGATAAAAACATACAAATATTTAATCGGGTAATATGTACTAAAGAAAAAAGTACTATAATTATCAGCAGCAGCGTTTAAAAACTTATATTAAAATAATATTTTATGTTAAAATCTTGCAGATTATCATCCGAAATTCAAAATGGACCATTGCCATTCGGATGTGTTTAACATTTTTAACCCTTTCTAACATAGCTGAAAAGTGTTTATGAATTCCGTTTGTCTGTCTGCAGTGTGTCTGTCTGTCCGCAGTATGTCTGTCTGTCTGCCATCTATCCTTGCTCTAACTTGCGTAAATATGCTCGGATTGCCATGCAATCGATATATGTTATTGAGGTTTACTATGACTTGTTCGACATTGAAAATGAAGTGTGTAGCATATATAGTTCATTTACAGGGACACACAAAAGAATTGCGTTACATTACCGTCTACGGGGGAAAATCGTTTTCGAAGTACTTTAATAATGTTACACACTTTCAAACATATTGGAATTGATATATATCAGTGAGGTGCACTACAAGAAGCTTTACAATAAAATAAGGTGTACGTTAGCACTCATTGTTCATTTACAGGGACACACAAAATAACTAACTGCATATCGATAATAATTGAATAACCTTTGGTGGAAGTGCGTTTTCATTTGTGGTACGCGTTTTTAAATTTAAGTTCTTTTTTTTTGCATATTACTACATGTATATAAATTCTATAGAACCTATACAGGGCTGCATAAAAGATCTGGAGGTCATTTTCGTTTATTGGCGGAATTTACTGAAGGGAAGTTTTGAACTGGGATTTACGTTTCCAAACTGTAGTAAATTTTACGATACTATGTAGTATATATACAAACTTATAGATCCTATACAGGACGGCACAAATAATTTTCAACAATTTTCCCCACTATTGAGGGTAATTGTTGGCATTGAGTTTTCAAATGTGTTAGGAATGTTCTAAAATGTTTAATTAGACATCATCTTTCAACTTATTAAATGGTGAAGTTTTGGTACACTATTCTGAATGTGTTGCAAAGTGTAGCAAAGTGTTTCATAATCAATGTTTTATGCATGATTTTTCTTTCTTGTTAGTCATAATTTTGGTCGATTATTACAAAAATCAATTATCTGAAAGAAAATGAGTGCAACGTCGATATCTTACTGAATTTTCACAATATTCGGCAGGACGTTTTACAGATGTTGCCTTATAGAGTTGAATTTCAAATTATGAAAAAATAAATTCTACTACTAATCGCGCATATGCAATTAGAAAATTTTTCATACAAATGCTCGTATCTCACCAGATATTCATTTATTTTCTATTTGCAGTATAATGTTTTTACTATTCGTCATCAAATTTTCTGAAAGTTGCATTAGAATTGATTTAAAACTTTGCGTGCTGTACGCAAAATACATGCGAGAATTTTTTCAGTTTGATAAAGAAATCTTTTCTATTTTCATGACTATATGCACTATTCTTCCACAAATGTATACTTCAACTATAGACCATTTTAAGCATTTTATGTTACAGGGTGATCACAAATATTTTTTTATTCAATTTATTGTTGTATCTCTAATTGCATTCTTAACTAAACATTCACTGAAAAATTCTGATATCAAACATATTCTTTACATTATCGAAGCTCAAGAACAATTCTTCAAGTTTTTCTTTTTTAAATATTCGACAAAACGTCTGAAATGGAATGTGTGGTGATTTTTGTCCATACAGTGTACCTATGCAACATTTCAAACATTTTAAAATACACATATGGTAATATACATATTTATACAATATATACATACATTTGACTTAAAATCATACACAGAACTTTACAATTTGAAAATGTAATTTCTGCTTTGATTTTGATTGCTTTTCTGCTTTGCTTTCTTTGATTTTGATTTTTCATTTCATTTCTGTATTCAAATACGGTTTTGTTTTCCCATTTCACAGCTGGTAAAATATCAGGAAATCCTATTGCTTATTTTTTTTATTTATTTATTTATTTATTTATTTTTTTTTGTCTTGAATAATAAACTATACTAATTTTGACATTTGCAAAATGTTTCAAAAACAAATATTATACATTTAGATTATTATTCAAGATTTCAGTAACTCAGAATCCATGCTTTGCTTTCTCTACATTTAAATAAGAGCATATGATTCTCCTAACGCGTAAAAACAGAATATTTTTCAGAAGATAAATTTGCGATACGTAAATTTGCAGAAGGATTATCAATCAAAATATACATTGATAAATCATTCAAGAAAAAGAAGTAAAGTATTCAAAAAGATAGTATATGTTGAACTTTTCAGATATTTTAAACAGCAATCGTGTATAAATTATTTTGAAATGGATTTAAAAACATTAAACATAAAATTTAGCATTTATCAATTTTATAATATAATTAACTGAGAAGCAACAAGCTGCTTGCATTTGTATTTTATAACATCTTTAAATTTTTTAAGGGAAAATACTCACCAATCCAGTTTTTAAATTAAAATGTATGTCAAAAACTAAAAATGTAATTACTATCATTTATAAATCTTAATTAAATCTTTCAATCGCCGAATAATTCCTTAAAATTGACAAATTAGCTCTCAAGTTTTGAAGCATTAAAAGATTTGTTTACGGATTGATTCTCTTTGTTTTTACCTGCTTTCCCAAATAAAATTATTTTAGATATCCGAATGCAATGAACTGCATATTGTAGCCAGAATTATCATTTATAAATGTTAATTAGACCTTTCAATCGTCATAAAATTCCATAAAAATAATCAATTAGTTTCCCAGTTTATGAGTATAGAAAGATTGGTTGATGGATTGGTTTTCTCAGTTTTTCCCTGTTTTCTCAAAAACTGTTTCAGATATCGGAATGCAATATTCTGCACATTGTAGCCAGAAATATTCTCTAGCTGCCCCTGATAAGTTTGGTGTTTGTTATGCAAACGTTTCTGAGCCTGTTCCGGACAAACAAACAAAGTTTAGTGATAATTTTTACTATACTACGTCGCCCAATAGTCGAATAAATTTTTGAAATGAGTGTTTTCTGAAAATCACTCCAATTTCATATGATAGTATAAATTTAACACTGAAAATGTACGTTTCTGGGAGAATGACCAATAGTCGTATATTTATTTTATAAAAATTAAAAGGAATGGTAATTTGAAGATTAAAATAATGAAATGATAATAAGTCATGCAAATATATATAATTTTTGCTGTATTATATTTGTCTGTAAATGAAATAAATGTAATAATACGAATATAAGAATTAAATGATTCGATAATTGCATAGATAGTGATATTCATTAACAATTTTTAAATACTAGGTGGAGTCAATAAATAACGAAGCAGAGGCTATTTTATACAATTTTTTTAATGAAACTTAAAAGTATTGTCCACAATTGTTTAGGCTTGTATCCCATTGTGACACTATTCACACGATGCCATAATTCACATGATGCCATATAACACGATGCCTAAAAAGCCTTTGGCTGCTGTTTGAACCAGTTGTGCACACACTTCTTGACCTCATCGTCCGTTTGAAACCATTGTCACTACAATGGTTTTTTGAGCTCAACGATGATGTGGATGTCACATGGGGACAGATCTGGAATATACGTTGGGTGGGTCAAGACTTCCTTTCGCGAAAGCGCTTGTTCCAATTGTGAACCCTTGTTAGAGACATACAGTGCTCCCCATAAATCCTTTCCATTCGTCGATGGATTTCACGACCCACTACACCTTCAGCTGTCAAAAAGCGCACAACAACCCACTGCCCCTCTTTGGATGCCTTTATTACGCATCGCTTTCAGAATCTGAATGAATGGAATTGGTAGATGCTCATTTATCAACCTTTTTATCATTGTTTGCATGACACGTACCACCACCTAAGGAGTGAAAATCGTGCGAATCCTATTCGTCACACCAGCAGCTACATTTTAGGCCCTCTTCATTTTTCTGAATATCATACTTTTGCTGTAATGGCATCTGCTTTGTTATTTATTGACTGTACTGATATATTAGTGATACATAATATGAAGTAATATGAGTTTATTTCTGCTTAGAGTTTGACTTGTTTATCAGTCATTAGTGGTGTTTTTTTCATTCTAATATATTTTCAAACATAATTAATATTTTATGGCAAACTTAACTAATATTTAATATAGTTATATTTTATAACTACTCTTTCATTTAAATATTCGCTTTAATATAAAATTTCTAGCAGATTCAAGAAGTATTTCTTGCATTACAGAATTGGTCTATATTGCAACTATTTCTGTGACAGTAGTTAATAAAAAACTAAATTGAAATATTTGACCTAGTGTAAAAATCTTTCTTAAGAATTCTTTGTAAGATGAGAACTATTAGATGCATATATTTTTTACATACGGTTTTCTGTCATCTTAATTTAAATATGCTGGAGGAAGTTTAATTCTAAATTCAAGTGTGACGCACAGGTTTAATTGTGGCTTTAATTGTCCTGTGAGTTAAAAAAGTTTGAGATCCTCAGAGACTGTCCTAAACAAATAATCTTATTTTTTTTCTTTAATATCATAAGCACGGGCCGCAATACACCGGATACTTATTTTCAAAAGCTTACAATTACAAAAGGTATATGTATATAAAGTATCTTTTTAAAATTTATAACGGATTATAAAGATTGTTTTGAAAGGAAATTATTAAAAGGGAACATATTATAATTAATACTATAAATAATAGCTGTTAGAGTAAATTTTCATGTATTAGATTTTATTTTTCTAAAAGTATAAGACATTTTTCTGCCCCCCCCCCACTCTCCTGCAACATTTAGACTCTTAACGCTGCATGCTAAAAGAGGCTAGAATAATTTGTATTGCAATAAAATACTTTGTTACATGTTTGATGCATTTTTAACACTTTCTAACCTAGTTGAAAAGTGTTTATGACTTCGGTTTGTCTGCCGTATGGCCGTCTGTCCGTGCTCTAACTCCCGTAAATATGCTCGGATTACCCTGCAATTTTTATATGTTATTGTCGTTATCTATAGCGTGTTCCCTATTTCAACTGAAGTGTATAGCAATTATAGTTTTTTTTACAGGGACACTCAAAAGAATTCCGTTAAATTACGGTCTATGGGGAAAAATCATCTGCGGTTTATTTTAATGATGTTACACAATTTCAAACACAATGTAATTGATATATATCACTAAGGTGCATTACAAGAAGCTTAATATGGAATAGGGTGTGCATAGCACTTATAGTTACTTTACAGGGACAGTCAAAAGAATTCCGTTACATTACGTCTATGGAGAAAAATCGTTTGCGGTTTAATTAAATAATGTTCCTCTATTTTAAACGCATTGAAATTTATATATATCACTAAGTTGCGTTACAAGAGGCTTACTAGAGAATAGTGTGTGTATAGCAGTCATCGTTCATTTACACAAGAATTCTCTACTGTCTGTTAACTATAATTCCTGAAAGTGCGTTTTAAGTTGATGAACGCGATTTTAAATTTAACTCCCTTTTTGTCTATTACTTGGTGTATAAAAATTCTGTATTTCATATACAGGGCAGCACAAAAGCTCGCAAACACATTTCCGTTTATTGAAAGAATCTCCAGAAGGAGAATTTTAAACTGTGCTACGCGTTTCCTAACTAAACTAAAATTTAGCATCCTATGTAGTACATATACAAATCTATAGATCATGTACAGGGCTGAATAAAAGTATTCGGATATTTTTCCGAATACTGTATATGTTGGAAATACATGTTGGAAATTCCTGAAATTACGTTTTTAAATATGTTATGCGTTTTCCAAATTGTTTACTTAGATCTTATCTTTCAGCTTATTAAACGGTAATGATTTGTAAATTATTTTGGAAGCGTTGGAAAGTGTTACATAATCTATGCTTGACGCATGATTTTTCGTCCTTGTTATCTTTGGCGACATAACTTGGTAAGAAGTACTAAATTACGCCAAATACAGTTGCAGAAAATAGTTAAACAAATAAAGTTTTAGAAATAAATAAGCGACTACGACAGTGAAATTAAAACATATAACAAATAATATAAGGAATTAAAAATAAAATAAACGCAATAAATAACTTTAAATTAGTAAATAAAGTTCTTATCGGTAGTGGAAAATAGAAAACTCTGAAAGGACAATTACCGTATATGCAATTCTTCAATTTCAAAATAACTGCACATTTTTAAAGTTCTTTTCGGGTTTAATTGGTCCATGTGTTACCAAAGATATTGATTTTTTCTTTAATCTTCTGTATGTTCGGTTTCAATATCTGCGACCACGTTAAACATAACATGTGCACTTACTATCGGTAGCCATCTTAGATAAGAACACAATTTTTAGAGAGCTCTGATTGGTGGATTTCGAGCTGATATCTATCGTAGTGGATACAAACAGCGGTAAGTTAGCGCTTGACGAAGTTACAAGAGGCAATCGATCACACGGAAAGTTTTCGAGAGTTTTCCTCTTGAAAAAAGTGTTTCGGAGGAAATATCTGATAGTGACTATGATATGAGAGTACGTGTGATAGCAGCTTTAAATTCGCTAACGAAGTAAAATATTCCAAAAGGTATTTTGACTCAGATATACTTTAAACTAATATTTTTATCATATCTTAGATTTAATTTATTGTATATGTCACAGGCTAATTGAGAAATCCGGATTTTTGCAAACAGCCTAAGCAAATTGGAGAATCAGCTCTATTTATCTAATCAGCCTGATATTTTTAGGCTTACTGCAAAGAGCCTATATAGCGTTAGGCTAATTAGAAAATGACCAGCTGTTTGTTCAAACATCCAATTTAGAGTACTGCATAGGTCTGGTTTTATACGACCCTAAATCGAAAATTCCTTTTGCTGTCAACTCGCAACACAACCTAAAAAAGGCAAAAGAAAAATCAATCGAATCGCAACCCAATCCGAAACTGACAAAATAATTTTCATTGACCGGCAACCCGACCAGCAGCTGACGTATTTCAACCCTAATCAAAATTATTCAACCCAAACACTAAATGAAAGGAAGTTAATATATGTTTTAATGCAATTATGAAAATTGGTCTACACTCTTTTACAGGCTACTACACCTTTTATCTTTCATAAAAAAATAATAAAAAAAATTCTAAAGATTTCCTTTAACAAATGTTTAATATCACTATTATAAAAATAAATCCTGCCAAACAGACATGGGCTTGGAACAATTTTCTTTCCTGAAAAGAATAAATATCAGGCCCGATTCAGCACACATAAAATGAAGTCCAGGTCCTGTCCGGTCCGATGAGAGCCTACAAAAAAATGTAAGCCCGAGTTTGGCCAGGACTTGCGTTTCGGACCAGACACGCATCCGTGAAGACCTTTAAGGGGACTCTTTTTGCTCACTCGAAAACACCCGCTCCCTAATCTTAAACCTATAGACAGGTTCTTTTCGAATTTGTCGTTTAAATTTGAATATTTTAAAACAATTTATTTTATTATATATATATTTTTTTACGTAAGATAGCTGAGGATGATCTTAAATTTTTATGTCTATTTTAATGCCCATGTTTTACTTTTTCGATTTTGGTTGCAGATTTTTTTAACAAGTGTACTTTATCTTTTGAAACCGGTACCGAACCGGTGTATGTTAAAATCTATTTCACTAAGTTTGAGAAAGTATAAAACATTTAAAACCATTAGGACTCTAACATGGTAATATATCGAAATTTTATTTTGTGCTGTACTGTAAAATAACTATAAATGTTTTACACAGTTTCTCTAATAGGAAACATTAAGTAGATGTAACAGAATACACAACTTTCACTGCCGTTCACGTTCTAAAACTCCGGAATTTAAAACTAACTTGTTGTACACTGATTGCAGTGCAGTACACTTCAAACACATCCTATAATGTATTCACAATTCACGCAAAATAAAGTTAGTCAATTAAAAATTTCACTATCTTGAATTTTTCTAAAGCTATAATTGAAATTTCTGGTTCGTCTTGGATCGGATAATGTTTATTATTATCAATATTATTTATTTATTTATTCATTTACTAGGGGGCTCTGTCCTTTACGAGCAACAAACATGAATCAAATGACTCAAAGCGTTCTAAGTTTCAACAATTTATGCACGTCTTCTGAGAAATTCGTAATGAAATTTTCATCTGTTTTTTTTTTCAATTTGCATATTTTGGATAGCCTTGAAACAAAAGGCATTTAAATATAATTACTTTCAAAAGGGATCTCTTTTCAACACTAGTGATGACTTATGTCATTCCTTCCGACATGTCCAAGTGGTTGCTTTAAGTATTTTTTTTTATTATTACTCAGGGCTCTCTTCCCTGCAAGCTACGCTCGCCAACCCCAGTTCTGACACCGCAAACTCCAAAAACACGCTAACTGGATCGGCTCTAAAACGATTACAGAAGATTGAATTATGATTAAACGACCAGTGGAGATCTGATGTAACCGGTTTTCCATTCATTTTCCTTTGACTGAGGAATTTTTAGACTGGATCAACTGTTATCGAAATAACTAACAACTGTTTTCGGATTTGATTAAATAAGATTAATTAAACATTTGAAAATGAACTTGTGTAAAAGGGCTAAGTAAACAATGTCGCTGCATCAAAAATTTTTATAACGATGGTATAAGAAATTGTTTTCAGTAGGACTTTTAAATGGATCGTTTCCAATATGACGTAATTTTTATCAAAGTTTTCTTCGTATTATTAAACGTAAAAATATAGTTTTTAATTGAAGGGAAATATTATTTACGCCGTTTCAAATTTTGCAAGAATAGGTAAAAGATTTTGTCGGAATAAATGAATCTCTCGTGTAAATATATTTTTAAATTGAGACTGTTTGGAAATAGTTATTTGAGCATTTTAAGTATGGCGTAAGTTTCCCATTTAAAGCTTTGATTATTATTTTCAAGTTTTATTTCTCTTTTTAATATTCACACGCAAGTACATTTTTTATAACATAATTTTCTCCATTAACTTCTTTTAACACGTGATCATTTAATTATTATCTTAAAGTTTTATTTGTGTTTATAATAGTCACGTGTAAATAATTTTTTTTAATTGAAAGGGAATATTATTATGTGAGCTGTTTTAAAAATTGGCAACGATTTAAATAGATGGCTCTTCGAAATATGAGATAAATCTCGATTAAAATACTGAAATTTTGATTACAAAATTGAAAAATCCTCAAAAGATTAGTCAATTAAAAAAAATAATTGCTCACTGCACACCGCAATCTTATCAAATATAACTTTTCAAGATATTATTAAACTCCTATGCATAGTTTTTTTTCCCTTTGAAACTTTTTAAGATAACTATTTTGACCGTCTTTAATATTAAATATCTCTTAAAATAAGTATTCTATTTAAAAACTATCTGTTTCAGCGTGTTTATCGAACACTTCTCTATAAAATTACCAATTTCCATATTTTTATATGCAATAGTTATCGGAATATTAGTCCAGAAAGATCTCAAGGCGCAAAAATTCATTGACAGCGACGGCGGCTG
This sequence comes from Maratus michaelseni, assembly GCA_963931845.1. Lineage (NCBI taxonomy): Eukaryota > Metazoa > Arthropoda > Arachnida > Araneae > Salticidae > Maratus > Maratus michaelseni. Next base: position 187,528,344 of record OZ007596.1, read on the forward strand.
TTACTTTTTACATGCTTTCAGTTAACTTACATTTCTGTATGTATGTGGCAGTCGAATCTTGTCCCTCATTTTTCCCCTGCTTCTTTTTGACATAGAGCTTTGTAATGTGGAATATATATGTATTCCTGAGGGCAGTATATGAATTGGACGTTGATTTGTTTAAATTCAACCCCTAAGGGGTGGGGGCAACGCCGAACCAAAACTTACATTTTCCCCTGAGAAATAACATTACGATTGTTTAATATTAATTGAAAAAATAACTCCATTGATGCAACATTTTTCCATTTTAACCACGTTGTTGCACGTATCATTATGACGTCAGCACTGAGCAAAGCACACATTTGTGCTTTATAATATAAGTTGACATTTTTGTGAATTTTAATGAAAGCATGTTTCTTTTTTATTATTATTACATTAAAGTTATTTTTAATATAGAGAGAAACTTTTAAAAAATTCAGAAAAAAAAAAATCACTTATTTGTCATGCCAGTCTTAGATACGACTTTTCTGCTCAATAAGGGAAAACGCAAGTAGCACTAACTACCATAAAAAATGTAAATGACAGTAATAAAGAAATGTGATTGCCGAATAGCTTAGAGAGTACTGCATATTTTACCTTTTGCCACACAAAACCGACGGTTAAATATACTAAACCATTGTTTTCCAACTTATTAATTAACGATATTTTAATTGTTTTGGTGATGCAAGTTATAGTAATACTTTAAATAACAAACAAATGTTTATTTGTGGCAAATAGACTCTAAGACTATCCAACCTTTTTAATAAACCCTTTCACTGTACGTTAGATTATAAACAGAGTTCCAAAGTACACTGCAGCCGATGTTTTTTTGAAGGAAGTGACTGCAAATGTATTCCAATGAAGATTTTCTTATTAATTCAAATCTCATATTCACCTAATGTAGTACAAGAATGTGGTTACCTCAAAATGTCTCTCAGTCAGTAATTGTTAAATTATCCGTAACACCGTAATTTATTCCCACTCAAGTACCATTTGGCATAGTTCAATAACCACGCGTCTAAAGCCGCGGGTTTTGCTAGTTTAATATATTTTAAGAATTCGTGAGAATTTTATGTATCAGATTATTATTAACAGCATAATCACCTACATAGATATAGTGTCCATGTCGTACATAGTGATCATTGTAGGAAGTTTAGATTGATTAAAGTAGCATCATTTTTGAATGAATATTCTCACAAACAACAGTGTCAAAAATTGTCTAAACTAAAAATACCGAAAACCATTTTATTTCTATGTGCATTGTTCAAATAAACAAAATAACAACATCAACACAAAATCCCGAAAATTATCTAAAAAATCTAGCCATTTTGAAGAACCTAACCTTTAAGATAACTTATTTTTTATATTATATGAACACATCTGTAATTTAAATTGTCTGCTTATTTCCATTGCGTAATATATTACAGCGTATTTTAGTCTTTCGGGGGCATCTTGTATAGTTTTTAGGGGTGTTATACCAAACTTAAATTTTTATTTGTATATATCTTTTGTTTCTTATTTTTCTTCAAGATAATCATTTGCATTTTCTTTATAGTCTTTCATTGTTTAAGAAACGAACAGATGATGACTGCGCCACGGCCTACATATTGACTTTTCAGTTGAATCACTTTTATAGGCGTCTGCATCGCTACTTCCTGGATGTTTTCGTGATGACTAAGTATTTTTAGTGAATTCTCAAATAACATTTTTTGAAATGTAAGTAAATGTCTGGTTTTAGGAATTAATTTTATAATGTTGTAACAGCATTTTTTGGATATTTCCTAATGTTTAAGTCCCATTGTCTCGCTGGTGTTTTCTTGAATTATTCATGAAGTCATTTTTAATGGCTTTAATCAGACCTATATAAAGAGCATCTTGATCTTACACCTTATAGAAGTACCATACATTATAGAGATTCATTTTCAGTAAGAAGTATTCTTCTTTTTTTTTAAAGAAATATCACAATAAAAATAAAATGTGGAACTATTTCAAGTATTTGGCATCTTTTTTTGTAATTGTAATGCTTAACGTATAGTAAGCATTGGTAAGTTTTACATTTCTAGCACTTCTTTTATTGCCATCTTTTATATTAAAGCTGATTGCATGATTTATTTTATGTCTACTAATACGAGAATTTAACGAATTGCGATCACAAACGAAGTATAATTCTAAGGATAGGACACTATTAATGACAGATCTCGAAAGTTTGAATTTTAAATAATTTCTGATATGTTTTTTTTAATTTAATTGAATTTGCATAATAAAATAAAATGATAGCAATAGGATCACTTTTATTGATTTGAAAAAGAGTGATAATTGGGATTGTTATATCTTTATTCCTAGAACTTTCTCATGCAAATTTAAATAAAAGTATTTTTAATATGAAATATGATATTTAAGAATGTTGTTAAGAACCGTAAATGTTGAATGTTTTCACGCATCCCTCATCTTTACAAGAAAGCTTGTATTTTTAATTTATAAAACTGAAAGGTCTTTTTATAATCTTTCTGAAATGATATAATTTTGAAAAACTATTCTATTAGCTCCAAAATTAGATGTCAATGGGAGTGAAAACACACCCAAGAAAACCTATTTTGGTATTTAATACCAGATTAAAAAAAACCCGTATCAGTCAAAAATACAAGTTATCTCACTCGAAACTGAAAACGGATTTTCATTCCTTAATTTAAGTCTTGAAGATGTTTTAACAATATTTTTAACTATCTTACGTTGCTTTCTGGGCAATCTCAAGCTATCACCAGAAGTACTGGCCGCCATTTATTCAAATAACAATGCATAAGATGCATAATAATTCAATATGTAGATGACTAAACATATAGAGTCACTTAAGAAATCGCTGTTGACATCCTGTGAGTAGTAGGAAAAGGAGAGTTCTGGGTCAGCCTGAGGCACTGAGGCACCGTGCCTCCGGCCGGAGGCACCATACCACCGACCGAATCTAAATCACCGACGAAAAGTAATCTAAAGGTGAATACTTTTCTCTGTATTGTAATCACCTAAGAAATAATATCATACCTGTTAGTGTACAATAATACCGAAAACTTGTGTAAAAATTCATTAAAATTCACCCTTTTTCGTTAAAAATCGGTATTTCTTTTGTTTTGTATAATTGTTAGCATCGTGTAGAAGATGGATGAGGGTAAACTTTATTAAAATATAACTCATATCTATCTCCCAACATGGATTTTTTGTAAACATTGATAGCGAATAATATTTATATTATAGTAAAAGTTGTGACCTAGACGGTCATTGTTAGGCTCCCCTTTTCCTTAGAATGTGGGGTGGAATTATTATCCCTCCTCAGAAATGCTACATTTTAGGAAAGAAAAAAAGTTTGCGTATTAAGAATAAATAAACAACTGGTTTTTATTTAAATATGGTTCTTATTTCAAGTCTAAATGATATAAAAAGATTATATTACGTACGTCTAAACAGAATTAAATCAAGTATACACAGTAAAATTAGATAATGGTTGTTAAAACTCCTATTATTGTGCGGAAAATCAATTGATTAGGTATAAAATTCATTCAAATTTTGAATATTTTCTGTGTATTACGGTTGAAAAACTAAAAAAGTGTAATTTCCTCTTATAAGTTGATATTCTCATCTTATACTTGAAAAATTCTTAAAAAATCAGCTTTATACCTTACAATTGATATTTTTCAATTGTTTCGTCTAATTAGTAATACTCATTAAAATGTTCGTCATTTAAAATAATTATATATGTTTATTCTACGGCTTATGATTTGATATCCACATCTTATAGTTGAAAAAATTCATAGGAAATCATCATTTTCGTTAAAAGTAATATTTTCTTTTGCTTAATTATTATACTCATTAAGGTGTCTATTGTTCAGAAACTATAATATAAGTTTAAAATCCATCTTATAGTTTGATATTCTCATCTTATACTTGAAAAATTCTTAAAAAATCAGCTTTATACCTTACAATTGATATTTTTCAATTGTTTCGTCTAATTAGTAATACTCATTAAAATGTTCGTCATTTAAAATAATTATATATGTTTATTCTACGGCTTATGATTTGATATCCACATCTTATAGTTGAAAAAATTCATAGGAAATCATCATTTCGTTAAAAGTAATATTTTCTTTTGCTTAATTATTATACTCATTAAGGTGTCTATTGTTCAGAAACTATAATATAAGTTTAAAATCCATCTTATAGTTTGATATTCTCATGTTATAGTTGAAAAATTCATAAGAAATCAGCAGTTTCGTTAAAATTGTTATTTTATTTTGCTTAATTATTATTCTCGTTAAGGTGTCCATTGTGCAAAACTAAAATGTAAGTTTAAATTTCTTCATATAAGTTGATATCGTCATCTTATAGTTGAAAAATTCTTAAGAAATCTACTTTTTTCGTTAAGGTTGATATTTTTCCATTGTTTCGCTTAATTAGTGATACTCATTAAGGTGTTTGTCATTCAAAATTAGTATATAAAATCAATATTCATCTTATAGTATGATAATCTTGTCCATTTAACCTTTTCTTAGAGTTCTTATTTTCACCCCTCGTGTTACAGTAGAAAATTAACCCTTTTTTTTCACAATTTCCATTTTTTCCCGCTAGGGTGCGTTGCGGGTGCGGTCGGAGGGTCGGTGCCTCCGGTCGGTGGTATGGTGCCTCCGGCTGACCCAGAACTCTCCTTTTCCTACTACTCCTGTGATGTCATCGCATTTCACATAAAACATAGTTATTCTATTGAAAATTTTTCAAAATTAGCTTCAATATTTTTAAAATTTTGAAAAAAAAATCCGAGTTCGTCTTTGAGCAATACACCTTGTATTTTTTACTCAATAAGTAGGCTATGATTCTAGTTATTTATGCAGCAATTGTTTCATTGATGTGTATTATATCTTCAAATCATTTGTACTATTAATTGTTAGGTACTCTGCACAGATAAATTTAAATCAATACATGTATCGTTAATTTTGATTGAAAAACAAAAAAAAAAATATGTTGATAATTTTTCATCTTGTGAAGTAAAGTGTGCATTATATATGAAGTGTTTCTTTAATATTATTTATTATTTTATCTTTTTTTAGCAGTCGCTCAAGATGACGAAGGTGGTGAGTATAAATTTCAGTCTTCAAATATTTTTTAAATTCTTATTGAAAAAAAAATTGAAAGTAAAAAAAAAATAAATAAATAAAGTAAAAATATTTTTTAGACACATTCAAATTACTTTTTTTTCCCAATTTTATTTTTAATAGTGCATTTTTGTATTAAATATCAAGTAAAGAAGAGGAAATCATAAAAATAAAAAAGAATTATGGTCTGCGAAAATTACTTTTCGTAGTAAAAAGCGCAATAAAGATCGAAAAATAATCTTCGTATAAACACGACAATACAACAGATAATATTTATAATGAAAAAACGAAATAAAGCTAAGATAAATTGATGATATGGTCTTTTATGAAATGGAATATTCTCGCGATAGTACTACTAATATCTAAGAACCAACTAAAGTGAAAATATTAACCTAATTTCTTTTTGTTAAGAATTTCATCCTTTTCGAAAATAGTTTAGCCAATTCCGAGTCTGTCCAGAGTTAACAACAGTACAACACCAGTGATATTAAGGTTGAAATAATAACCAATACGATACACAATGGAATATTTCTCGGAAATTTTGCATAAAACTCGAATGGTTCTTTGTCTTTAAAAATTTTCTTCGAGAACAAGCTATTAGAGACTATGGTAAATTAAGTTACTAAATAATTAGGCGGAGGGAAATCCATATTTTATGATACATAGAGTTTAGTGGTAATATAGAGTGTAATTTTATAAACTAATCCATTTTTAATTGGACATACATCAGTCTCATCCAAAACTCACAATGTGTTTGCATACTAGTGCCTTTTAGTTTCTAACATTTCATGTCTGGTGATCAGATGTTCACCACAAAATCATATTGAAACTAGCGTATTTCCCAATGAAAATGCGAAAATACTTATTCCGTTAAAATAAGGATTTTGTACTTTTTCGTATACTGAATAAAATTGCGCATAGCGCATTTGTCTACGCTGTATTGGAATACTCTATAATGTCTACTATAATGTCTATAATGTACTATAATGTCTACAAGTATTTTTTTCTATGTGAAAAATAACATGTTTTGCTAGTAGTTAGCTACCAAATGCTATTTCTTTATTAAACATGATATAGAACTTCATGATACGTCTCAAATTGTGTACAACTACTACGAAGCAAGCAGTAAATCCATAAGCAAAAGACTTTTCCGGACAAGATATCAAGTTTACTGGGTTGATTTGTGACTAGTGCGCTCATCCTATGTAGGCAGACAAATTGTATAAACCTATTTTGTGTGAAGTCAAACAACACCATGTTTGAATTCTTAACAGTTAAACATCTGAAATAATATAACGCACACACTTTCTGTAAAAAGTGCAAAATTACTTAAACTTATATAAGTGTCATAGTAAATCTTCTGAAATGTATAAAGTATGATATAAATTTAATAATAGCATTTGTTTCGCTGTTTTTCACACGTACACGGAAATGGCGGCCTTTCGAAGTTTTACAGTTAAAGCAAATAACAAAATTCCCTTTTTAACTAATTTTTTATTTAAACAAGAAACAGAAATTGTGCATCAAGCATAGATTATGAAACACTTTCCAACTCCTCAGGCATACACTAATAGGGTAAAGAAAATATCGAAGTAAACATCTAAAAAAAGGTGTAACACGTTTGAAAATCAAATTTTAGAAATTACCGTCTATAGCCGTAAAGGGACTCCAATTCTTTTCTTCAGTCCTGTATATGATATATCGATTTATATATATTGTATACAGTATGCTAAAATTCAGTTTATTAAACAAAAAGCACAACACATTTGAAAAATCACCTTCAGCAATTACTACCAATTTACGGAAACATACTTGTATTATCTTTTAAGTCCTGTATTTTACCTACACACTTTTTCTACACGCCACACATTAAGCTACAATTTAATTCATGAAGAAACACTCTACAAACTACTGAAATCATTCTTCCAGAAATTAACTTCCAAACGCCATGTATCCAGTTCTTTGCGTAGCCCTGTATATGTGTTTTTTTATATTCTAAAAACATATCTTGATATACTAAATGTAGTATAGCTTAAAAATTCATAAATCACTTAAAAACCACATTTAAGCAATTGAGCCCTATACTGAGCAATGCTTACGAATTATTTTGTGTAGCTATCTTTATAATCTATAGAATTTATACATACCACTCAGTATCAGGCGCGGATCCAAGGTAAATAGTTTTAAGAAGGCTCTTTTCTTTTGTGCTTATATATTTTTATAGTATATGTCATTGTTACAACGAAAAAATATTATTTTTTTATTTCTTACTTTTTTCCATTATAGTTTTTTTACAAAATGTTAAAAGGAAAGATACCAGTGAGCGAATGACGATGTTGTGCTTTTCTTCAATGGCCGGTATTATAGTGGGATATTTTCAGGGCAGATCTGCTTGCTAATAAACGCATCAATCAATCGTAATACTTATAAACAACTAAATAGATCCTAACGAGTTAAACCTTTTTTACCGTTCTTCGAAAAATCATCTCGGCAAAAAAAAAGTTGCGGTGAGAAATGGGCTAAACAAATAATCGAAATTTGTTAAAATCCCGAGTTGGCTGAAATTTTATTTTGCTATAGTATATGCGTAATCTTAACTATTTTTCTGTCCTGCTAAGTTTTCAATTGGGGCAAGTTTTTCTAAGACAAAATCGATAAACTTGTTAAAACGATACCTGCCTACAAAACCGATGCCAAAAATGAATTTTCGGGAAGGATTGGGAGAAGCAATTGTTTAAGTTTTAAACAATAATGCCTTTTTTCAAATTAAAATGCATGAATAGACCCTGAACCCCCCTCCCCCTCTCTGGCTGCTTCCGTAGCTGAGTATGACGAAATACTATCTTAACCGGAAACGTTTCAAAGTCCCAACAGAACGAACCACATACAATTAAACCTGCTAATATGGATACTTGTTCGAAACGGATTTTTTTCACTGTCACTAGTGATTTCGTTTTTGCAGGTTCTACTAAGATATTCAATAACCAATGTATTATAAATTATCAAATAAATTAACCTTGCAGCTAGATAGAGCCAGCTGTTTCGCGCCTTCATATAGGACCTCTCTCATTTATAGATCGAAATGACAAAATATAACAAAAAACTTCAGTAGCAAAGTAATTTGTTGCTCCTGTTTCTCATTATCTTGTAAATAGCATTTTGCATTAAAAGGTTTACTTGTTATGAAGCCTTGGAAGAGCTTCGTGCTCAAATGTTTAGCTATTTAGCTTTTCTTTCCGTTGCCTATATATGTCAGTTATGCATCACAGCACAAGTGTTTTGTACTTATCTTATCAGTTTTTAATTGGTCTTTTAACCCCTAACCCCCCCCCCACACACACACACACCTCCACCATCATCGCTGCAGTGGATTGTAACTACTAGTTCTTCTTTGTTGTGATATATGCACCTCAGTGATATATATCAGTTTTTCAATAAGTTTGAAAAAGTCCAACATCATTAAAATAGATTTCAAACGACTTTTCCCCATAGATCTTAATGTAACGAAATGTTTCGAGAGTCCTTTTAAATGAACTATAAATTGTACACACTTCATTTTCAGTACCGAACATGCCACTGTTATCTTCAGTAACATACATCAACTACATTGCAATCGGAGTATATTTGCGGAGTTGGAGCTTGGCCAGATGCCTAGACAAATCAAATTCTTAAACCTTTTTCATCTATCTTGGATATTATTAAAAAACCTATATTTATTTATCTTATTGGAAATATTACTTTACATTACTTGATTAAACAAATGCGCATTCAAACGTCATTAATTTCAAATAATATATATTTCCGAAATTAATTTTAGAAAAAATATGAATTGTAACGTATAAAATTTTTTAAAGATATCGATATATAGGAGCTTCAAATAAGTTAATCCAAAATTTCACCTTCTTTCTGCAAGTCATTTTGATTTATGCTTAAAAAACTACCAGCATTGAGATTTATTTTGTAACAATTAAAATGATTTTAACATTAGATGTTCCAAATTATAAACCTTCATAGTTTTTTAACTACTTGACTGAATGACTGATCACTTGGTATTGACAATATAATTTACCAGGAAATTTAAATTTAAGGTCAAATGAACTTGTTTATTAGTAATTTGAAAGTTTGATGCAATGTCTGATGTATAAAGACGAACCCCTAAAAAATGTAAATATAACATTAATTAGTAGACGTTATTACTATTTGATTGGTATCAATCACATTTTTATATGATGACTAGCGACCCGTCCCGCCTTCACGCGAATGGACAATGCGTTGACTACAATATAGGATAGGGATGTGTAGGTAATTTTAGAAAAATGTTCTAATATGGATAAAAACCGGGAATGGTACAAAAATGCAGTACTTACAAATTTTAAACTTAAAAGTTTGTAAAAATGAGATTTTTTTTTCTGTTTATGTGCATATTGAAATTAATAAATTGGTAAAATAAATAAAAATGTAATATCCTAAAAATACGCCGATCACAATAGCACATTCACGTCCACAAACCGCCAAATTGACAATTAAAAAAAAAAACTTATGTTATTTTGACGCAATCATACTAAATCCGTCGGCTTTATGATTATTTTTTTCTTTTTAAAAATGTCTTACGCAAGATATCTAATAAAAAATCAGCAATAGTTGCCTTATTTGTCTAATATTCCATAATCGGGTTCATATCCAATGTTGGATAAATTTAGTGAATGAATTTTTGAAATCACTGAAATACATGTTTAATCATTTTTTAGTACATTTGCTACCTCGAATTTTATGCTCCTACCTAAAACTGCTGCTGAGATATAAGGAAATGACCTAAAACGTTCGATCCCCCCCCCATTAAACCCTCTTATTAGGAGGTGAATTTCTAAAATCGCTGAAATATGTGTTTAATCATTTGTTTAGTACATTTGTCACCTTGAATTTCCTCTTCCTACCTAAAACTGCTGCTGAGATAAGTCAAAATGACTTAAAAAGTTGGACCCTTCCTTTTAACTTACTTGTGGGGTGGGGGGGATTTTCAAAATTCCTTTCTTATTGCTTGCATAGGTCATAACAGCAATCTACTCTCCAAATTTCGTGATCTTGACTTAAGTCGTTTCATCTGGGCGTTGATGAATCAGTCAGGCAGGAATTCTCGCTTTATATAATAGTATAGATGTGTGGCAGAGTTAGTAGAGAGGGGGAGGTGATTTTTTTACAAGACTATGCTTTATTGTTATTTATATAGAAATCAAATCTTTGAAAATAACTTAGTAGATATATTCCTCACACATTGTAAAATAAATAATATAGTTTCATTAGGAAGAAATAATATTGTATAGAAAGAAAATAAAAATGATTTTAAAATGAAAATAATTTATTTAACATCGAATTTAGTTACATCGCAATTGATTATAATCGTGTTTAGAATTTCCCATAAAATTTGCATTGTATTTATTTAGTAGTATGAAACAAAATCTTCATGAAATATACGAAACAATTTTTGCCAAATTATAGTAAAAGACAATTTTTCTTTTAAAGTTACTTTTGATTACGAGAGGTGTTATAGTAATATAAAACATACTCCAAATATTGAAACACTTATTTTATGTGGATTAAAAAATATAAAGAAAAAACAATTCAAACTTTAATTAAAAACAACTTAACTTAACCCCTTCGCGACGAGTATACTTTACAGAATTTTTAATCTTTTACCACCGGTTTTTCAAAACAGAAAATTTTGCCTAATTGAATCGCAGAAATCCTATCATTAAATAAGGCAAAACTTACAATAAAAATTAACTGGTGGGAATAATCGAGGATTCTGAGTATCTTATGCGTCACGTATACGTGTCGCCCGTCCCTAATAATGTTAATAAATAATATTTATTAAGTAATTAAACAAATATTTTATTGACATTTTATTAAGTAAACAAACGTGTACTGCTAACACAGAACTTTTTCTATCTTATTCGCAATATTAAATAAAATAGCGCAGTTATATACCTACAATACGAATAGGAAGAATAGACGTTTTAGCATTTAATATCGATTTACAGCGATTAGTGGACAAATAAAAGCATTACTTTCAGTTCTCTCCTAGTACGATATTTTATCCAAAATCGGATCACTTCATTTAATTTCACTAATAACATTAAATATAAAATTTGGTGCATTTCAACCTAACAGAAAATGAAGCACATGTATAATGTTCATCGAAAAAAATCTAGGGCTATTTTTTAACAACCGACGTTGGCATAAAAATGAACGATTCTGTTAACAATATTGTTGCAAGTGTATGCCAGTTACAATAATGATTAAAATAAAGATGTTTATTATACACCAAGCCACGCTGGCTAAAATACCTCAATTGGATGTGGACCATAGATTATGAACCATGTCCCAAAAATAGAATAGCAACGCCCCATGTTCATTGATCAAGGCCTTAATTGAATCACCATAGATTTTCCAAATTGGCATCTTGCACATTAAAATTTGTATAGCTTTGTACCATAGATGCCGAATTATAGCTATCACGAAAATCGTGAAAAATACAACATAGGCACACTACAAGGCCAAACTTATTATAGAGTTTGATAAAATTCCGTGCATTAGTTCTTGAATTGGTGCGGCTACAAAATTTGTGCTACACATTCATACAGACGCACAATCGGACAGACTTTTTACAAAAACGACCAAATCATTTTCGAACATTCCAAAACGTGGAGATTCATCACAAATACAGAAGACTAACATTTTCAGGAATCCAACATCTTCTTATGGATATAGAATGCAAAAATATTAAAAATGATTTGAAGTACGCCATTTGACGTACATATGAGCTGACATCAATGTCAAATGATATTTGGGAGGTATGCAGAATTAGCTGAAATCTTTTTAAAGCATCATAGGAAGATGATAAGCAGACTGCGAAAATGAATTTTGATACATATTTACTATAACTATAACTATTTAAACTAAAATATATGTATGTTTGCAAATGTAAAACACAATTAAAACTTACTTTTAATAATCATCTGTACTAAATGGCAATATATCAGAATATTTTTGTATAGCCCAGTAAAATAAGTATACAACCTTTAATAAGGAAAACAGAATGGTGTATGTTAAAATCAATTTCGCTGAGTTTAAGAAAATATAACATCCTTAAAACATATTTAAAACAATTACTGAGCCTGACATGGTAATACACCTCTAAAAGGAAACTTGCCGTAGATGTAACAGCATACTAAACTTCCATTGCCTTGCGCGTTCTAAAACTACCGAATTTAAAACTTGACTAAAAATATTTTAAAAGTTCCTTACAATAATTTACAACCATAGATCGTAACGTACTCAGTTTCTTGTGTGCGATACTGTGAATAGATTATACTTGATAAAGATTCCATCTTCAATAAGAAATATGTTGAACATGTTCAAAAAACATACAAGGTATTCTTAAAGTGGTTCTACTAAATAGGCGAGGTGAAAGTACTTAGCAAATCGAATATGTTTTGTTCAGAAATATTTTGTAGGTCAAAAATCACTCATATTCTGACAAAATTAAACCTGCTTCACTTTACCAATAATGCAGATTATGTAACGATATTTTCCACATACAAATTTTGCTTTGTGTGAAACGCGGTGAGATTAAGAGGAAGCCTGTGAAAGGCTCTCAATCGCACCCATACAACACTGAAATATGCATACCATAATTCGGAATGTAGCTGATTGTACACTGATTGAATTATAGTGCACTTCAAGCACATGCTATGATGTGTTCACAATTCACGCAAAACGAAGTTAATAATTTAAAAATTTCACTAAATTTAATTTTGTTAAAACTATGAACGAAAATCCTGGTTGGTGTTCGATCGGCCACCCTGTATATTTGTCAGAATAAGTGCTTTGTGGCCCTCGTTCCTACGCAAAAATTATTTGTCTATCACTTCTGTCATTTTTAAGGACATGTGAGATTTCAAATGTTCGGTTATGCACATTACAATAATCGTTGCATGCTTATGATTTTACATATATCATAAAGCACATATATCGGCAAGTTTATTTTTACATGAGTATGGTTCTTTGTATTTGAGAATGTGGTGCCCTCATTCCTGATACCTTTGCACTTGAAAGGAAATCAGTAAGTTTAGGATATCACTTTTGAGTAGGTATTTTTAACATTGTATACAGGGTATCCCTTTTCTATCGCTGACCATTATCTAATTCCTAAACTTTTAGTTTTAGAAGTATAGCTCTAATTACAAAAAAAAATATTTCAAATATTGGACTTCATCCAGTGAAAACTCATTTGCGTCAAAATAGCTCCTTATTTAAAACAAAGTTACGAAAGTTAACTTTTAGATGGTCCTCGAGTTCTATAAGTTATATTTAGAAAAACTTTCTCCATGCAAGTTAAATAATCAAGCGTCCATTCTTTTACATACAAAACATACCTAGTTATGATTTTTAAGAATTTTCCATGTTTTCTGGCACTTAACAAAAACGTTTTCAGTGTTAGAAAGCGCTGAAAGTTCATGAAATATAAAGTATCATAACTCGGAAAGTCTTCGTTGGACCAAAAGGAATTTTTTTACTGTTTTACCTTTTAGAGCTTAGATAACGTGTTTCTAAATTTAACTTATACCCAATCACCATATAAAATTTCAGTTTCGCAACTCCTTAAAAAATAATTATTTTGATACAATTGGATTTTGATATGATGGAGAACAATATTCTCAATATTTTTGCAACTGTAACTATACTTCTAAACCTAATGGTCAAAGATAAAAAGGGACACCTTGTACATGTGTGTTTGAATGTGTGGAAATAACTGTTATAAATATGTAGTATCTGTGATATTTATGTTCACAATCTTTTCTTTTCTAATTACAGTATATGCAACGACTTTTTAACATCTCCTACACATATCAAAATTGTTTAGCAAGCATTTAACGAAGAAAATAATGAAAATCAGCTTTTTAAATTTGTTCAGAATTATTAAACTGTAAACAGCTGCAAAATTAAACAAATAAATTATATAACGATTAAACCCCTACTGTTTTCTTTTGTATATAATATATTTTATGCATGTTTTGTAGGTTCATGTTTAAAACACGTATTTCAACACACGAACGTTTATGCCCGGTTTCCACAGAAATTATGAAACGTGTTTTCATTTTTTTTTATCTGTTGGAGATTAGTATACAACGTTAATTGCGAACGTATTTAGAAAATTAATAATAAAATAACAATAATTAAAGTTTTCTTCCACGATTATTTTTTTAATAGCTACTTTATTTTTTTATTATATGATCATTCTAGACAAACGCAGTAAATTTGAAAAAAATCCTTTTAGTAAGACAAGCTCCATAGATATAGGAACAACCTGTACAGCTCTACCATACTTCTCAATTTAATGGTATTAAGAAGAAATTACTAAAAAATTATCTAGTCATATTTAAGTCATCTTTTATTATCTAATTCCTCACCGAAATTCCAGCTTGAAACTTTCAACTGTTACCCCGATCTCATGTAGCGTTAGTTATCAACAATTCGGTTATCTTTTGTAAAACAGTGTTAGTCATATTTAAAAAATAATAATAACCGGAAAATTTATTAAATAAAATATGTGTTGTTTCTATGATGCACTCCTTTGATTTAATTTCTTAAGTAATGTTTCTTGTTCGAAAAAGGTTTATTTTAATTGGGTTAAACTGACACAATTTTACGGAAGAATACCGTATAATTTATCGTATACCGGCCACTATTTGTTACACTTGCGAAAAAAACGAACGTTCCATGCTACTTCATTACCAAAATATTTGAAAGAGGTGCAAAATATACCGTACAACAAACAGTTGTGTCTTCTATAAATCTGTATGTGTAAAAAAAAGAAAGCTTCGTCTGAAAAATAAGAAAAGAAAAGGGAAAAAACAGAAAGATCGGCTCCATATTGAAATAAAAATATGCTTTAAAAGCTTCAACGTTTGTGTTTAGCTCGGGCATCATATTTAAATTGGAGGGTAATTTTTTATTTCAAATAACAAATTTGGAGCCGTTTGGTGAAAAAGTTTTGAGAGTATACAGATCTAGAATTTTAATCTCGTAATGTTATATTAATTTTATTTATATTTTATTCTTATCCTCATTAACATTTTTCAGGATATAAGTTTTTCAGCGATGTTGGTATTAAATAGCTCAATGTAGGAATTTACGGTGGCTCACTAAGCTTCATTACAGTGCAAAAATAAAATAAAATAAATAAATATGCTTTAACCTAGTTTTCCTTATTATCAGTTATGAAATAAAATAACACGATTCATCATACAACAATGTTTTAAATTATATTTAAATAAAATGCAGCAAGTTTAAAAAATGATTTACATTCGAAAAGGTCGTTTTAATAATATAACGAAAAGATTTTCTTTAGAAGCAGTAATTTAAATACAAAGTCAAGAAATTATTACTTAAGGGTTAATAGTATCAATCATTATAAGAAGAGCAGAATTTTTACACACACACACACATCATAAGCAAATTCTGCTGTATTTGTAGCACGAAAACAAATATGGAAGAACCGGTATTTTTAATACGAAAAGTAGAATATTGTTTATATTTCTTTTAAATGCTAAAAGGTGTAAATTAACAACATAATACAAATTAAAATAACTTTTATTAGGTTGTTTGACATGTTTCGACTCACTCAGAGTCATTTTCAAAAACAAATGAGAATATTCCATAATTGCACGAGCTTTGAAGTTATTATTTTCACGTACTTTTTTTTAAATTACGCACTTTATCTTTTATTTTTACTTGGTTGTTTATTTTCATGTCTGTGACCATGGATCACACATGGAAAATTTAAAGAAATTGGATAGAAAATTAAAGAAACTCTTTCAACATGGCTTGTAATACAAACAAAATAGAATTTTGTTTTTAAGTTGCAGAAGACTAAAACACAGATTTCTAAGCTATGTAACAACGTTTCTTTATTTGACCTACAATTTATACACAGCTTTAGATATATGATTCATGTAATTATGAATCTACCCTAATTAAGCAGAAAATTATATCTAAATCTGAAACGTTTTAGAGACATTTCAGAGCCCTGTCTCTTCTTGGGTTGGGCTTTTGACGTCAAAAACTGGTTTTCAACATGAGGAACGTCTAAAACTAGTTTAAACAGTCATAAACTGGTTTTAACTGTCAAAAACTGTCAGAAACGTCTAACACAATAGGTGTAACAATAGGTGTACACTGTAAAAAAAATGTAAATTCATGGGCATTCTCCGTAAATTGCTGCCGTAATTTTACGAGAAATGCCCCTTTTTCAAGGTAAATGGTCAATTACCGTAAATTTCATGTTCTTATGGGCAAAAACCGTTTATGTAAGAACAAAGATCGTTTGTCTAGTGATAAAACCCGTTTTCTTATGGACATTGCCTGGAATCTCTGAAGCAATAATTTTACTGCAGCATTTTTTTTTAGTGTATATTAAGTAAGTCATAATGATTTATGTAAAAACTTTTATTTAAAATAATCGTAACTTAATAATTACAAAAAAATTTTAAACATTAATTGTAATAAAATATTTTGATTGGTCGGAATTTTCAATCAGAAGAAAATCATTGTAGAATTAATAATCCGTATCAATTTTACCCCGAAACAGACTGTAGCACATAACCAGCACATAGCCTATCCTGAGAAATGCACTAACTACTTTTTCCTTAGCTTTTATCACCCAATTTTTTATCTTGTCACTATTCAAAATCCATAACAGATATAATAGTATAAAAGGAATGTGCAGTGGAAGTGTCATATGATTACTTAGGGGTTTCATTTTATAATACCTTCCATAGAGAAACTTTACAGCAATAAAACTTCTAGCTAATCTCTGATCAGCTGCAATTTTTTCTTTCTGAATTCTAACATTGGTTTATTTAAAGATATAAGAAATGTCTCAATAGTGATATGTATCATTTCATGCATTCTAATATTGTTCAGTATCATTATCGGTTTGAATTACTAAGACATTTAAGATTTTTAAGTAAGAGAAAAAATGTGCAGCTCATTTGTGCACTTTCAAACGTTATGTTTAATTTTTTAAAAGCACAATTTTTCCAAAAAAGTTTTTAATAAAAACATTACCACGGTAGAAAGTTGCACGTAACAATAAAACTTTGTTAGATATCAATTATTGATATAAAGTAATAGAGAGATTTAAACATTATATGTAATGTTGTACTATTGCATGTAATGCGTGTAGTAGATATGTTGGTTATTCTATATTATATTGGTGATATATATAATATTGGTTATTCTATAAATATTAATATTTAAATTAGCAATGATGACAGTAGTGAAGGTTAATTACTTTTACGCTTACTTTTTCCCCATTCTTTTAAATCCAGAAAATCTTCTATATGAACGAACGATAAGCAACGGCTAGATTTTAAGAACAACTTTGCTACCCTACTTAAAACAATACTGAAAATGACTGTATACGGTCATCTGATGGAAATATGAGGAAATCCATACACCGCACAGTGGGGCGTTTTGAGGATCTAGGTGGACAAAAATATTGCGTTGAAGTTTAATTATGTTTTGCTGGGTTTTCAAATGTATCAGTAATAAAAT
Organism: Maratus michaelseni; assembly: GCA_963931845.1. Lineage (NCBI taxonomy): Eukaryota > Metazoa > Arthropoda > Arachnida > Araneae > Salticidae > Maratus > Maratus michaelseni. Next base: position 187,546,115 of record OZ007596.1, read on the forward strand.
AACCAAACAGTGATAAATATTTGAGTTATTTAAATATTTGTATTATTATTATTATTATATTTTTACTTATATTATTATTTTTTAATTATAATATTGTATTGTCATTGACACTACACATGTATTCAAAGTTTCAGCTCAATCGGATAATTAAAAGTGGTGAAAATTGACTTGCAAGATTTGAATTAAACACTCAGACGCACACTTTAAGTTAATATAACTTAATGATTCGCAAACTTTCGCAGGAGCTGTCTTAAGTTTTCAATACTTTAAGAATGGCACTTTGATTTAAAAAAATGTTTATTGCTTAATAATGCTAAATACTGTATTAAAAGTTAAGATGAAGTTTGAAAACAAGATGGCGCTTATTTTCAAACAATAATAGGTTAAATCGTGTGACAAACATGTGACATATGTCCAGTAAACTCCTGCTTTCAAATAAAACAGAAAAGTCACGACTTGCTTTCGAACTTTCAGAAAAATAATGCAACTGTTGAAAGTCTCTCAAATCAACTGCCTTCTTTACGGTCGTAGTTAATCGACGCATCGGGATTTTTCGACAAAACTCGTACGAATCTCGACAAAAGAGACATTCAGCTACCAGTATACGCGGTCTTGTTAAATTCCGAGATAATCGGAAAAATAATCACAACTTCAAACACAGCAAAAACAAATATTACACATTTCACTCGCATAAAAATTATATTATTATGCTCCATAAGATTCATGTTTATAATATATTCATATATTTTTCAAAAAAAATTAATAAATATTGTTTATTGGAGGTTTTAATGATCAAGTTATGGGCTGAGGACAGGTGACAGTAGTGACATTTGAGATACTGTGAAACTCGTTTAAGATACGCCCGCTTAAGATACGATCCCGCTTAAGATACGAATTATCTTCGGTCCCTTTAAAAATGCCTATTAAACGTGTGTAAAATTACCTGCTTAATATACGTACGCATAAGATACGATCCCGCTTAATATACGAAGAAAATTTGTCCCTTGATGTAAAAAAACCCGCTTAATATACGAAATGGTGCTTATATAATCCGTTTATCACGTGTCTTTAGGACTGAATAGCTAAAAAGAGCAACTGAATTGTGCTCAAGTCTTTTTTTGGCGGTTTTACCTCCGCCCCCAACCCGTTTCTTCTTCCCCTTTTAAGTTCGAAGTCCCTATGAAAGGTTCGGGAAAATTCTCCTTTACGTCATAATCACGTGATGTGACGCAACTCCATACCGTGCCTTCGCAGCGTTTTCCGATCTAGGGGAAAATCCCTAGATCTAGGGAAACTCAAGCCTATTTAGGGAATTCCTTATTATTTCTAGGGAATTTTCAGAAGACTAGCAATATTTTCTCAAAATCTAATGGAAAAAAAAGGATTTTTTTTAGACTTCTGTGTTTTTTTGGCAATGAACGTGATAGATGGAAGATGGGGATGGGCAGTGGGGAGAAATTGTCTTCAAGCAATTCTTTCGCTAACAGAGGGTGGGGGGGAAGGTTGTTTTTCTATAACACAAACCGGTGCTTATGAATCTCGTATGTGATTCAGTCAAGTCGTTACAGCCAATCAAAATGCAGAATTTTTTCCATGCCACGTGACTTTAGAAGCTAGGGAATTTTTATTCCGTAGTCTAGGGAAAAAGGCAAAATCTATCTGAGAACACTGTGCCTTCGAAACCTCTGTACCGGTAAAGCTGTCGAAAGGTCATTGCGTAACTCTAGTCTTTTGTTTATCTGCTGAATAGTAATAGGAGTAAATAATGGATGAACAACTTAAAGTAAAAATAAAAGCACTTTCTTTGACTAAAAAATTGGATGTCTTAAGGAAATACGACGCTGAGAATGTGATAAACAAGACAGTCTTTGCCAAATCTGTGGGAATCCAAGAGTCAACTCTTCGAGCTCTGTTAAAAAATAGACAGAAACTGGAAAGCAGTGCATCAGCTGGTGGCTCTGGCAGAAAGAAAATTAAGGTGGCAAAATTTGAAAAATTGGAGGAGATTTTATTTGAGTTGTTCACCCAAACCCGATCGATGAACATCCCAACTAATGGATCATTGATTAAGGAAAAGGGCCTGCGAAATTGCTACACGTTTTGGAGTGGATTTCACGCCTAGAAACGGTTGGCTAGACCGCTTCAGACAAAGATACGGCATAGTTTATAGGATGGTATCCGGAGAGTCGACAGCTGTGAATGTAGATGATGTCAATTGTTGGGAAAATAACGTGCTCGCGTCGCTACTGACAAAGTACTCAAGATGCAATATTTAAAATGTCGACGAGATGGGCCTTTTATTTAAATTAATGCCTGATAAAACTATGGCGTTTAAGGGTGAGAAATGTTCTGGAGGCAAACTTAGCAAAGAACATATAACTGTTCTTGTTGGTTCAAATATGAGCGGAACAGATAAATTAAAACCCTTCGTCATCGGCAAGTCGCGGAATCCTCGCTGCTTTAAAAATGCTAGAAATCTGCCCTGCTATTATGAAAGTCAAGCCAAAGCATGGGTGACAGGCGATATATTCGTTAAGTGGATCCGCAAGTTCGATGAACGAATAAAAAAATAGTCCAGGAAATTATTGTTTCTCGCCGACAACTGTTCCGCCCATCCCAAGGATATTCCCGGTTTATAAAACGTCAAACTAGTCTTTTTACCCCCTAATGCAACTAGCGTTGTTCAATTCATGGATCAGGGCATAATTCATGTTCTCAAAATGAAATATAAGAGTCGTGTAGTTGTACGTCATCTACACCAAATAGATCATCGTGAAAAGTATCTGTCCTGCTCAACCTGTAAGCCTATTAACCTCTTGGACGCCATGCATTTTCTGAGAGCGTCCTGGGAAGACGTAACACCAACCACCATTGAGAACTGTTTCTGTAAAGCCTTTGACGTCGACAGCACTTTTCAAAACGTTGACATCGCAGAAGAGGAGCAGTATCAAGAAGAATGCGAAGATTGGGACTCATTTGCCAATATTGACGATCAGCTTGTAACAAGTGAAGTTCGTTCTATCCCGGATATAATCGAGGATGTCAAAAGTTCCGATGAACCAAGGCCTTCAGAAGAAGCAGAAGACGACGCGGATGAAGAAACGGATGTGCCAGCCATACCATCATTCGCATCTGTAATGAGCTCGCTCAGCTTAATTCGACAGTACGCCTCTTCGATAGATGCTGGTCCCTCCGTCGCAGATTTTTTCTACCGCATCAACAAGACAGAAAGCTTCGTGATAAAATCTCGCCCTAAGTTGCACCAAACCAAGGTAAACGAATTTTTTTCAACAAATTAAAACTACTTCACGTACTTTAATTTAGATAATGCAACAATTATTGTTCCTGGCATACATGTTGTTTGTCTTTCTAAAAGTAATTATGCAAATTTATTATTTTTCCTGCTTAAGTATGTAGTGTATTTCAGTTGTTGTTTTCTAAAGATTAACAAAAATTTCGTTTTATTGTCTTTTTTTTTAATTTGGCATTTTAATTTTGTTATTGTACAAACGTGACTCAATAAAATTTTGGAGAAAAATAAAGTAATTCTTTATTTTAAAATCTTAAACTCAAATTTTCTATAATATCTAAAAATTGTTAGAAATGGGTAAAATGAGAGTTATAAATGGTTAAAATACGTTAATAACAATGTGCACTGTCTTTGTATGCATTATTACTTGAGAATCTATGAAATCCGGATAAGATACGATCCCGCTTAAGATACGAAATTCTCTCGGTCCCTTGATTCGTATCTTAAACGAGTTTCACTGTATTTAAATTACATTTTAAAGAAGAAAAAAACGATTTTCACAGTAGAAGTAACATAATATTGCAGTACAATCACAGAGAAACGTTTGAACATTAAATGAGAATATCCTTTCTTCACATTACCAATTTTTGCACTAAAAATTTTCCTAAATATTTTTAGGGATGAAGGACTGTTTTTTATGGAACTTTAACCATGCTTTTAAGTAATGTTTGAGTGTAAAAATTCGTAATATGAATAATAAATATTAAATATACAGACATAAATAATTGAATACCTTTTTAATTAAATGAGAATTTAAATTGCAAAGAAATGCTGAGAGGTATACTGGAGACTGAGAAATCACACTTATGAGATTTTCGCTCATATTTGAAGTTATGCTTTTATTTCTCTTTGAAGTTTCTTGATAAATACAGTTTTATTACGATATTGTTTTCAAAATCTATTCACATAAAATATAATTCTATATTTAAATTTTAATGAGAAATTAACGTAAAAATAAATAAATAAATAAATAAAAACCTAAAGAAAAAAAAGCCTTATTATTTCCCCTTTTCTATGTATTATCCACAAAGATGGAGTAAATTTGCTGCCACCATTATATAAATATCATAAAAAATTACAAACAAAAATATTAAATTGGAAACTAATTCAAATATTAAAATTCTGAGACCTTAAATGACATACTATAGTATCCATGCACATAAATGGTGTTAATATCATCTCTCATTGTTCTACGGCAGGGGTTCTCATTGTTCTACGGCAGGGGCGTACCAGTACTGGTACGCAAAGCTCTGGCTACTAGTACGCGCAAATGTAATGCTGGTACGTAAAATGAAACACCAGCATAGTATTACGAAATCCAAAACGGCATAAATTTATCACTTTGGAAATTTTCGAATAAAAATGAGAGACTGTAAACAGTTTGTTGTTGTTATTGTTGTTGTTACTAGAAATGTCTGAAATTATAGCAAACTCTCTGAAATCCGCACACGTTGCTTATGATACAACCAGTTTTCAGAAGTAAACACATGTAATTTTTACATTTATACGGGAAAAAATGTATATCGTTATTAAAATTTATATCGTTATAAAAATTTATATCTGCAATATCGTTTAGCTTCAATTTCCACCGCTAGGGGCCGCGAAATGATCTATATCTTAATTAGTTCATGTTAATATGAATGAACCAATTCCCGTTGAAGAAGATTCCAAACATTTTTTAGAATACTTTGGTCGAAATATGAAAATTCCCTAGGTTGACCACTTTCAACCACCCTATCTCCCACACTGCAACAGCTAGAGACATGCAACCACCATAGTGCACGATGGGAGACTCGAGGCTATTACCACACACAAACACCAGTGGTCTGAGCTAGGTAGTTGTGGCTGCAAGGTAGCTGCATAGGGATATACACGTCTATATATATATATATATATATATATGATTATACTATCTTTGAATTTCAAAAAACATATCAAGTTCTTGTAACATTCTAATTAAATCTCCTAAGAGATAATTAGTAATAAAGTGTAGACAGAATACCACATAGTTAATAAATTAACAAGTGCAATCATAATTTTACCATAGCATTTGCTTCAATGGTAATTGGCCCAAAATACTGAAAATATGAAGAATATTTAAAAAGAGGGAGAGAAAAACACAAACACCAGTGGTCTGAGCTAGGTAGTTGTGGCTGCAAGGTAGCTGCATAGGGATATACACGTCTATATATATATATATATGATTATACTATCTTTGAATTTCAAAAAACATATCAAGTTCTTGTAACATTCTAATTAAATCTCCTAAGAGATAATTAGTAATAAAGTGTAGACAGAATACCACATAGTTAATAAATTAACAAGTGCAATCATAATTTTACCATAGCATTTGCTTCAATGGTAATTGGCCAAAAATACTGAAAATATGAAGAATATTTAAAAAGAGGGAGAGAAAAAAAAATATACAATAAACCATAAAATCTTAATAATTTGAAGTTGATATCAAGTGAATACAAATGGATTTTGAAATGAAATATGAACTAAATATAATGGAAAATTGGATGACAAGAGATTTAAATTAGAATTGGATATGAAAAAACACGTGTAGATATAATCATCAGCCTGGATGTATCCACACGTGTTTTAAAAATAATACAGTATTTCATAAATATACTGGCATTTATGCTAAGATCAGTATATTCATCCAGGTATACTGTATTATTACCAGAAAACAATTGGAAATAGTAAAATTGGAAATAAAAAACTTGTAAAGAATGGATAAAATATTTTACTCACAATAATTATCCAAAATTCCGTGAACATCACAATTCATTTTATAGACTTTTTATAACTGATCATTAGTATCAATTAATATAAAGGTGATCGGCTAAACGCACATTCACCATGACTATATAAAGTGTAAACAATGTTCAACCAGCTTAATAATAGTCCTTATATATGTTTTAATTGTATTATTTGCTATATCATTTGCTATATTTTATCGCACTCTAAAACAAAATAAATTATTACATAACATGTTTATATTTATATAATGTAATAAATGTTATTTTATATAGATTTCGATTTCGAGATATGTAAGAACAGAGCCCTAGAGCCCTATTCTTAAGAATTATTGACTTCGTTTTTGATCGAAATTCATCAATTTCTCTTATTAGTAGTTATAAAATAATGCATGTAGTCAGCTTTAATATATTACATGGTAATAAAAGAAGAGTTAGAAGTTTTACTTAAACATACCAAAGTTCAATGTGGCATTACAATTGGAACGATGGATGTCAAATAGCTGAAATAGTTCAACATGTTATTTTTACTTTTATATTTTTGAAAAAGAAAAAGAATACTTCCCACTCCAAATGAATTTGTACAAGGTATGCGAATCGAGATGCTCTTTATATAAATCTGATTAAAGCCAATAAAAAGCCCTTCATGAATAATACCATTAAAATACCAGCGGAACACAACGTGACAACATTGGGCAATATCTAGAAAACGCTGTTTCAATACTATCAAATTAATTCCCAAAACAAAGGGATACCTACGTTTCAGAAAAATATCATTTCAGAATACACTAAAAATACTTCGTCATCAAGAAAATATTGAGATGAGATTCAGTGTGCAGCAATGGACGCGTGTGTATAAGTGATTCAGAAAAAGAGTCAATATGAAGGCACAATCATTCTAAATTTGTTTCTTTAAACAGTGAAAGGCTGTATGAAAAAAAAATGCTTATGTTGAAGAATATTTACTTTCAACTCTGCTTCGATAAGAATAATAAAAAACAAAACATAAGTACAAATAAAAATACAAAGGTTGGTATAACACCCATTAAATCTTCACAGTATGTTCCAACAAGAACGAAAAATCATGCGTCAAGCATAGATTATGTAACACTTTCCAACGTTCCAAAATAATTTTACAAATTATTACCGTTTAATAAGCTGAAAGATAACATCTAAGTAAACAATTTGGAAAACACATAACATATTTAAAAACGTAATTTTAGGAATTTCCAACATATACAATATTCGGAAAAATATCCGAACACTTTTATTCAGCCCTGTATATGATCTATGGATTTGTATAGGATGCCAAATTTTAGTTTAGTTAGGAAACGCGTAGAACAGTTTAAAATTCTCCTTCTGGAGTTTCTGTCAATAAACGGAAATGTGTTCGCGAACTTTTGTGCTCCCTGTATATGAAATACAGAATTTATACACACCAAGTAATAGACAAAAAGTGAGTTAAATTTAAAATCGCGTTCAGCAACTTAAAACGCACGTCCAGGAATTATTGTTAACAGACAGTAGAGAATTCTTTTGACTGTCCCTGTAAAGTAACTATAAGTTCCATATTAAGCTTCTTGTAATGCCCCTTAGCGATATATATCAATTACAATGTGTTTGAAATTGTGTAACATCATTAAAATTAACCGCAAACGATTTTTCCCCATAGACCGTAATGTAACGGAATTCTTTTGAGTGTCCCTGTAAAAAAAAACTATAAGTGCTACACATTTCAGTTGAAATAGGGAACATGCTATAGATAACGACAATAACATGCAAAAATTGCAAGGTGATCCGAGCATATTTACGGGAGTTAGAGCACGGACAGACGGCAGACGGCCAGACGGCCAAACAAATCGAAGTCATAAACGCTTTTCAACTAGGTTGGAAAGTGTTAAAAAGGATTAAAATACGCTTTAATATTTTACATGATGAAAGTAAGTGGACAATTTAAATTGCAGAAGTGATCAAATAATATTAAAAAATGTTATGTTTGTTTATGCTTTTAATAATAATCTGAAACATACAATTTTCGTGAATTCTTAAAACATGTTAAGTTAGTTGCTAACCAAACCTAAAATTGATGATATGTTTCAAATTTTCACAAAATGGCATCTGTTTGAAATTTCAGGTCAATTTTTGGCACGAAATTTTCATTTTCGAAACTATTTAAAAATTTGAAATCACTAAATATGATAATCTGTTGACGGTTCGTCTTGTAATTTAAAAAAATTAATTTAGTTTTCAAAAAACAAAACGTCGATATATAAGAAGTTCGAAAAAATAAAATTATTTTTTCACATATGCTGTTTCAATCAATTCATTCAACAGAAACAAAAAATGTCTGTGCGCGTTTTGACATTTAGAAATCATTATATCGTATATATATATAAATATATTTCAGCTTTACCTTTAACCAAGGAAGAAGATTCTAACTCCTTGCATTTATGTGACACAATTGTTGTCCCCTATTCACAAAAAGTTAATTTAAAGAAAACGAGTTACATAATCATATAATAAAATCACCAATTATCATTAAAATACAGATATAAATGCTTAAGTGATAAAAATAGAGCACAAAAAGGCTTATAAGAAACTTTTAATAGAATGATCGACATGTTTCGAACGTACAAGCGGCGCTATTATCAAAACCTACACGATAAACAAATTATTCTTGAAAAAGTTTTTGAAAATAAACTTGAAAAACGTAAACCACGAAATCTTATGTGTCACAAAAGCAGGTGCTTAAAAATAGTCAACTGTGAACGTGAAACTTAATATTTCCTTAAGGCTATTTTTTAAATTGAAAAACACCTCGTGCCAAATTTTAGGTAATTCAAAAGAGGCTGATTTATTGCATTTCTCGTTACGCATACAGATTTCTATTGATTCACGGATAATAAATGGGAAGTCTTGAGGGATAAATTATTTTACTATTCTTAAAACCAATTTTTAAATTCTCGGTCCTATGTTCTTTTGTTATGTTTGATATCTGCCATACGCACTTTTAATCTTGTTTTAAACTTTCTAGTTGTCATTTCTATACAATATTGCAATGTTACTTTTGAACGGGATTTCATAAACACCTGATTGTTGATATGGCTGTATTGCTTCTATTTTCTTATTACCTACGCTTTTAATTTTTTGGTTTTTCAAGTTTGTTTTCAAACGTTTTTGAAAGAATAGTTTGTTTATCGCGTAGATCTTGATAATGGCGTCATTTGTGCATTCAAAACATGTCGATCATTATATTAAAAGGTTCTTATAAGCCTACTAAGTGTTCTACATTTATCGCTTAAGCATTTATATCTGCATTTTAATGAAAAAGAGTTAATTATATTTTAAAGATGGTAATTAAAACGTTTTACAAAGGACCTAAAAATAAACTGGTTTATAGGGTAAAAATTCATTTGTTTCAAATCATGTTTTCAAAAATTAATTTTAAACAATGTTGAAAATAAGTTTACAATTTGTTTTCTATAAGTTTATAATAAGATACATATATTACTATTTATTATCCATATTACCATTTTACACTCAGACATTATCTAAAAACATGGTTAAAAGTTCCATTAAAAACGTCCCACATTATCAAAAATATTATAAAGTTTCAAATAAAAAATGTCATCATTGCATAAAAGCGCTTTCACTCTGGCTAGAGCATCATCAGTTGTTAACTCTCATGCATCTGATTCTTCACAACAGAAGTTGAGAGTTAACAACTGATGATGCTCTAGCCAGAGTGAAAGCGCATTTGTGCAATGGTGACGGTTTTTATTTGAAGCTTTTTAACATTTTTGATAATGTGGGAAGTTTTTAATGGAACTTTTAACCATGTTTTTAGATAATGTCTGAGTGTAAATTGGTAATATGGAGAATAAATAGTAAATATACAGACATCAAAAAATGAATACCTGTTTTAATGATACATATATTGTTTAACAGAAATTGATTTTTAGAAGCTTCAAATATGTGAATCTAAAACATCACCTCATTCCGTCAAGTAGTGTTACAGTTATGCTGAAAAAATTACAGGCATTGCCGTTCGTTTTACAACTATTAATAATAGATTTAACATTAGGAGTTCAAAATTTCAAATGTCCCAATAAACACAGATCTATCGGTAAGCAATATGCCGATAGCCGCTTTGCCGTTTCCGACGGCATCGGCTCGGCATGATACTGACTGTCGTAACTTTTTCGACACACCGACGACGTACGACGGACGCCCGACAGATGAGCGCACAGTCGGTCCGGTATCGGCACCGCTGGTAGAATCGCGGCACGCTGCTGTGCTCATTGTATACCAACAGTTATACGCACACCGACCGAATGTGGTCCTGTACCGGCAACGCCAATAACGGCGAGATACTGTACCGACCGCATTCTGATAACTAATCCGTAATATTGTCGAATGTGATCCAATATCGGCAAGCATTAAACTGCCGAAAGCACCCCTGAACATGAAAGCTAGCAGCAGAGGGGAGGGGGGGGGGTGTCTCTGTACTTAATAGTTCATAAATTTTCTGTTTTAACTTTGATTATTTTGGTAATAAAGGTGAAATTTATTTTTCACATGTAAGCAACCCACCCCCTCCTCACGGATACCGTTTTGCCATTGATAACTCTTTCCACTTTAAAAAAATCACTCTTTCATATTATATTAACTAAAAAGCATACATACAGGATATATTAAATAGGATAAAATTCAACTTTTTGCCTCCTAAAAAAGCAATTTTTTTTTTGTATGACGGTCTTGTATTTTATTAGGCGAGTGTTTTTTTTTTCTGTTTTATATTATTTTGAAACATTATCTTGATTTGATTTAACAATATCTTAATTCCGTATTTCTAAACTCAATAATTATAAAGTAAATAGTTTTTTTCCTTTAAAAATTTCATTGTTACAAAACGTGATATGTATTATAAATTCATTTGATTTTTGTTTTATAAAGATACAACAAATTTTATTATACAATAAGTAAAATTTAGATACATTTTCCAGATTTTTTTCTTTTTTTAAGTTCTGTAGGAAATTAACTTTTTTTTCATTTTATTTTCTATCGCTGTAAAACTTGATTTCAAAAAATAAAATATTTTATAGGAAAATATAAAACAATACATCTATTTTTTACACAATTTTTTTGTTATTATTTTTAAATCAAAAAAACTAAATTTAGTTCATGTCATTTATTGTTTAATTATTAACAAATTAAAAAGTTTGATCTTTTATTTTATTTACAGAAAATAAAAATTCAGTTTAAATAACTTATTTAAAAATGTATTCTGCTCCCTGTTTATGAACCCATGAAATAATTGTTTGTGATTTTGAAAATCCTTCTATTTTATGTCTCTTAAAATGCTGATAAGTATTGCTACAAATTATGCGTTTTAGGCTTATTAAATCCATCAAGATCTTAAGTGAGATTAATATTTTTGCACAATTTAATTTTGTAAAGATTAATTTCTTTTTAAGAACTACATAAAAACAAAATTTAGAGTTTATATAATTCCTGAGCAAGATCAGATTTTTGTAACTTATTTAAAAATATTTTTCCATAATCGACATGCTGCATTTTTGCTTATTTTTAGTTTTTATTAAATTATATAGCGTATAAAGCGTATAGCTTTATCCTTAAACTTCTCAGGTATTCATCTGGCAGCATTCATAAAGGTTTTTTGTTTTCACTGCAAGGGCCCTTATATTAGAAAGACAGGTCTCCACTTTCGGTGAAAACGAATTTATTATAAGAAAAATACTTTCTCGTTCATGGAATATTTTTTTAACAATAATTTTTTTTAACCAACAAACTCTTCATTGGATTTTTATTTTGTAGTAAAAATACTGACAAAGAAATTCATTTAAGGAAAAGTTAATGCAAAAATTCTGGTATAAGCACAACACTTGGAGATTGCAGGAAGTCTTTCGTATTGTACTTTGTAAACTATTTTTGTTTCTGTTTGATTTCATTTCTCAAAGTAGAAGAAATTACGTCCGTGCAATTAATTATGCCTTTCAGCTTTTCTGTATTTTTTTTTTTAGTATAGAAATTTTTAAATAATGTTAAAACAGACAAAAATGGAATATTAGAAAATCGATCATTTTAGTTTCAATCAAAGTTATATTTTTGCTTAGGTTTTATACCTTGTATATCTAATAAAAACATTTATTGTCTGAGGGAAACGAAGACACAGCGCATACACATGAAAAGGATTTTTTTTTTAAGTATTTTTCCGGAAAGAACAGGTTTTCCATGCAAAATAACTGTTAAATAACAACAACGGATGCATGCAAGCATCAGACTTTGCGGCATCATGGAGCCAAGGCTCACTTTGGACGCTTTCTGACTAGCTCGGAGTCATTATCGCTGTCCAGATCAGCAATCGAACTCGACACCTAATGATCGAGCCACGTACTATCGCAAGCACTACTTACACATGCTACACAGGAACCATATGGAACACTTTCACTTTCTACATGTTCCACCGCCTCTTCCCGCCTCCTCCTTAAAAACATATGCCAGTATAAAAATTGCAATCAAATTTAAGTAGTGTAACATCATTTGGTTTGTTTTGCGAGATCACTAAAGGTATATGTTAAAACATCAGTGGGGTAGGGTATGCGAGATCACTAAACATATATCTAAAAACACTATTGGATAGACTATGCGAGATCACTAGTATAACTGCAAAATAACCAGTTTCATACTGAATGTATGATCAGATAAGGTTAAAGTTTTTATGTACAATAAAATTCTAAAATTCCTGAAAAATACTTTTTCTTGAGTATGGTTACCCACTTTCTATAACGCATAATATGCAATGAAGCATAAAATGTTTTACGTATAATATATGTACTTAGTTGGTTCGTCGAAATATTTTACCTGACATGTTTGGTTGCTTCAATATATGCGCACATATATTATTTTATTGTAATTTATTTTATAAAAAATCCGCCTCCAAACTTCTCCTAAGCGTAAACTCCACTGGCGCTTTCAAAAACCAATCTGACACTTCGCTTGCAAATATTTAAACTCTTAAAGTCAAAATATATTTCAATAATAATTTCATTACAAAGAATATACATTATAAAGCATAGTCGTAACTAATGTGTAAATATTTAACAAAATATTATTTATTAATTAAAATTTTGGATTACTGATTCAGCAGACTGAGTATTAATTCTGATAAAAAATGTAAGCATATTAATAATTAGCCTAATTCAGAACCAAAATATAATGAAATTTAACAATTTAATTATAGATATTTAAGAAAAAACATTAAATTTTATAAAATAAATCATTATTTTAATAAAATTATACACTTTATTCCTGTAAAATAAAGTTGACTAAAGGAATCCAATTCGTTGCACATTTGAACAGGAATAGCTCCATGTTCCATGTAATCAAGGTCCTTCTTTATCGCTAAAGCATGCATTTCGTTTGAATAACTAGCTTGATGAAAAACGGCATAACGAACGATACCCATGCACTGCAGTCTCCAATGTCTTGCATGTCTCTAAAAACCACAGAACCTTTTAAAAACGGTTTTCTTTTTCAGAACATTTGATCGAATAAAGCAAATAAATATGTTTTTTTCTGGATCGAAAACAGGATCCTCACATTGCTCAAACGAATAAAATACCCTACGTAAACTTAACATCGTGAATTTGCACTTCACAAGCAAACTAGCAAGCAGATTCTTTTCTACCAGGATTATTTCGAGGTCTGCTTCATATACAGAGTGTTATCCATAATCACAATGGTAATTATAATAGTAAAAAAAATAAAGTTGTATTGCAAAGCACTCTAGTTAGTATAAATTAATATACTCTATTGGGGGTAGTCTTATTGCTAAAATTGAATGTTCCTAACATTAAAATCTTACAAATACTTCAAATGACAGGATTTCTTTCTTTCATTTCATTGTTCAATTTAAAAAAAAACGTGATTTTGTGGAATGAAACTATGTAAAGGTTATATATATTGCACCCTTTATTATCTCAAAATAAATATAAATATAAATTTTCATTTTCTGTATTGAATATTAACACTGCAGAAAAACACCAAGTAACTTAATTTAATTGTCTTAGAATTTACAAAAGAAAAATGCAACATATTCTGCGATGCATTATCTGTCTGTTACAATGATCCAAGCATAAAAATATTAATTCAGATAACAGATTTTTGGAAAAAAAAGTTAACTTAAATATTTCAAATAGCGTGTTCATATTTTATAAGTTATTTCTATACACTATAAAAGTGCGATTAAGTCTTCGGAAAACAATAAAACTAGAATAAAGAAATTTACTGCACTATTAAAGTGGGAATCTCTAGAGACAACTTTATTATCCGTAAAATGTTGTACTGTGTCTATCTCTTCTTAAATAGGGATAAGAAAATACGACCCAAAATGTCAAGGAAATCAAACACTGCAATACAGGACCATCCAAGCCACATGCTGAGGTAGGAACCTATGTAGCTAAAGAGTTCTATGGCCTGTAAAAGAAGTATTAAGAATTAAGATCATTAATAATACTTTACACATGAAATAGTCATCCGAAACATTATTAAACAAGAACGAATAATCATGCGCCAGGCATAGATTATGAACGCTTTCTAACTCTTCCAAAGTAATTTTACAAATATTTACCGTTTAATAAGGTGAAATATGATATAAGTAAGCAATTTGAAAAAAACATAACATATTTAAAAACCAAATTTCAGGAATTGCGAACATTACTCGGAAATATATCCGAACTCTTTTGTGCAGCCCTGTATATGTATATATAGATTTGTATATGTACTACATAGAATGCTAAATTTGAGTTCTGTTAGGAAACGCATAGCACAGTTTAAAATTCCCCTTCTGTAATTTCGTGAATAAACGGAAATGTACTCGGGAACTTTTGTGTTTCTTTGCATATGATGTACAGAATTTACACACACCAAGTAATAACAAAAATTGAGTTAAATTTAAAAACGCGTTCAGCAACTGAAAAAGCACTTCCAGCAATTATTGTTAACAGACAGTACCGAATTCTTTAGTGTGTCCCTGTAAGTGAACGATGAATGCTATACACACAATTTTCTATAGTAAGCCTCTTGTTGTGCGCCTCGGTGATATATATCAATTTTAATATGTTTGAAATTATGCAACATCATTAAAATAAACCACAAATGATTTTTCCCCATATACCATAATGTAACGGAATTCTTTTGAGTATCCCTGTAAAAAATCTGTAAGTGCTATATACTTTATTTTCAATACCGAACATGCCATAGTAAACCTCAATAACATATATCAATTGCATGACAATACGAGTATATTTATGTAAGTTAGAGCATGGACAGACCGATGGCAGACAGACAGAGAAACCTAATTCATAAACATTGTTCAACTATGCTGGAAAGTGTTAAAATGACATCAACCATCGCGCACAGTTTTTGAGAAATATTTGGCTAGAGAAAATACATTTTAATTCCCAACTTGTCACACCGGGTTAAAAAAAATAATAAATAAATAACGGTAATAGTCATTCGATTAAAAATAATGTATTTATTCAGTTTATGTTTAAAATAAAATTAGTAGTCGTCTTCATTTTGAAATTGTACCAAACTTTTAAATTTTGAATACAAACACCTAATTTTTGGAGCATGTTTGGCTTTTTCGGTAAATTGGATCGTAAGAAAACAAAAAGGAAGTCATTCAGTAAAGCAGTCCAGTAATTATAAAGATTGGAAATTTGGAACTCTTAATTGCCGATACGTCAGTCTGTCTGTCTGTCTGTTTGTTTGTCTGTCTGTCTGTCTGATCCGCGATAACTGCCATAAAAATCGACTTTTAGGTTGATTTTTGGTGGGTATGTTGGTGAGGTACCCGGAATTAGCTGTATAGATATTAGTTACGTTTGGTTCCTTCGTTCGAAAAGTATGGAATATTCCTTTTTAGGTCATAATGCTTTTCTATGGAAATGTAGACGCATTTCAAATTTCATTTTTAACTGAAATGAAAATCACATAGTTGAATAATGTATTTAAACTTAAAATTATTAATGCTAAATTTTCGATATGGAAGTTTTAAATATACCCAATAGCTTTGAAAATTTGCTGATACATTCATTAGAATTTAGAAATTATATGTTTAAATTATTGGAAAATATTTTGCATCTGTTCGGTAAATATAAAACATTTTATTTCATACTTTTTACAAATTTTAAAATGCATTTCTTTTTACTTTTCTCTATATATCAAAATAATAAAATTCAAGTGACTGGCACTATTTTGTTAGAATGATTTATTATCAAAATAAACTATTTTTGTATTCTATTGACATAAATGAAGAATTTATTTTAATACAAGTTTATTTTTTTTATCTAAAAAATTACAATAATAAGAAGTTCATAAGAATTTCAGAATATCATTGCATAAACCGTGTTTAATTTAAAGCTTCTAATTTCTGAAACTTCCGAAATATTTTATCTGCCTATAAATATGTATGTAATATAAAAAAAATAACTTGCGTATTGTAAGGTGCTAAATAATATGAAAAGTGAGATTAAAAAACAATAAATTTTAGAGCTGACGTTGAGGCTCCTGATCTGCAGATTTACTAGTGTTAAATCTATTTGTAATCGTTATACAACATATTTTAAGGAGGTTAGTTTTATGCTTAACTCGAAATCTAGTCGCCGAAATCATCTGTAATTCCCATTTCAAACTCTTAAAGCAGCTAGAAATTGAAGTCTGTTAAAAATGTCATAGTTTATAACTCATATTATTTTCGAAAATTGATTTAAAGCAATATGTATTTTCGAAAACAAAGTTATAAATATTTTCTTTTATAAAAAATTATATCTAAAAGCATAAAATATGCTAATCTAAAACATCACTTAATTTTGCCATGTAAAGTTTTAGTTATGCTTAAAAAACTACAGGAACTTCAGTTTGTTTAGCAACTATTATTAATAAATTTAACATTAAAAGTTCAAAAATTTTAATGTGTGTAATTCTTAAATTTACTTTTTGTTATTGTAATGTAAAAATGTACCGCAAAATCAAAATATGCTGACGAAATTAAGTGCTTCTTTGATACTTCTGGAGTTTCGCACAACCTCAATATTAAGACGACCCCTAAACTTATATTTTTAAAATAAAGTGAAAGAAGACATAATTTCTCGTCGAATGTCTATTTCGGGTTTTTTGTAGGAGATTTTGGAGATTAAATTGTATGATGGTCCTTATTTATATGAAACATAAAAATACATGTTCATATTATTTATTTTGTACGACTGCAAATAATACACTGAAAACATTGCAGTAATCTCTCTTAATATGCCATTATGTTTTACGAAATTACAGTGTAACATCCTTTTTACACAAGATTCAAGAAATCATACTCTTATCCTCTAAAATCATTTGATGAAGTTTCATTACAAAAACTCACAAATAAAATACGATTTCAAGTTTTACATAAATATTTTTGAAATAAAATAACCTCTTTTGAGAACGTGATTTTTTTTTAAAAGATGTACCTGGCTGTTTCAAAAATATGGGCAATTCAACAAAAAGTGGCCGATTTGGTATTTGGATAAAAGGAAAATAGTTCTAAGACTATACCTTAAACGCATTATTGTTGTTGATAGTTCTATATCTCTGCTTTAGGGAATGAGCGCCTGTAATATACTTTAAAAACATATTAGAAGAATATCAGGAGTTTTCTCCAGGTTCGTCAGTACTTTTTTAAACACCATACTTTATCACAGTAAAAAAAAATTCCTCCAACATATAATATTGAGATTTCGATCTTAACCTTTAATTATTGTCAGCCTGTTGACAAAGCAAAGATTCAGAGGTTCGCATAATTTATTCCTCAATGGAAATCGGTTTTTAGAAGAATTTTCTATGAAATTTCTTCAGACCCTTTAATGATTTCCCCAACAATCAAGCACACTCTGGGTTACAACAACATTTCTTTTCTTTATTTCAAAAAACCAAAATGCCCGTGTAAAATAAAAACATTTTGACACCTTTTGTCATGGATTCGTGATTTTAATGGCAACTAATCAGTTTGAAAATTCACCCCCCAATGATCGTCTTTACAATTTTGGTCGTTAGATTCCTTGCGACGGTCTTCATTTTTCAAATGTTTTGACTAAAGATTGTTACCTACACCCTCTTCCTGAATAGATATTTACCAGTTATTGATCTAAACATGGTTGAAAAAAGCTCAATATTGAAAGACATTAACCAAAAGTTCTTTCTTAAAAAATTGGATGTCTTTACAAAAGTAAATTTGTATTGGAACTAAGGGTCGCCCATCCACTCCAGAAAACGTCTAGATGCCCTAATGCTATTTCAACCACCTAAGTAAAAGGTTATTAACTTGAACAGATCAGTTTGAATTGTTTATCTTAGATTAACAGACGTGACGGTCTGCACAAAAAGAATCCCAATATTTATGAAAGAAAAGCCTATAAAGGTTCAGTCTTCAGTCAGCAGGGCGACGGGAGATGGCTTATCTCGTTCGTATCACATTGCGGACTGATTCCATGTCACTGAGCTCCACATTTTCCAGTAAATTTCTCCAACCATTCTGGTGGTTGAAAGAACTAAAATTGTTTTCGATGACGGTCGATACCAAGATTGGTTACATGACTTTAATCAACTATTACAGTATGTAAATCACAGAATACATTTAAAACGGGATCGTGTTTTTTTGTAAATGAGGATTATTTACGTCATTTACGACGAACCGAGGCTAACGAAAAAGACAGGCTATTACGGTGCATTCCACTTATCTTTTTTTACAGACCGCTAGAGTGACGTGAAGCTCTTTTCGTACATCTGCATTGGTGCATTCGAGCATCACGTGATTTCGCGGTCTGTAAAAAACGATACGCGTAAAGCACCGCGGTAGCCTCTCTTTTTCGTTAGCCTCGACGGCGAACAATCTTAACGAAATATTCTAAAATAGCATAGATGTCACATTGGAAAGTTATTACAACACGCCGAGTACACGTTACGGTCGTTAAAGCTTCAAACTATTTTAGTAAATTTTCATTAAAAAAATGACGAAACCCTAAATATATTTACTGCGCACGGAAGTAGCTGTTGTACAGAATTAATTGTTTGTGAGAAAAACTGGGAGGTTTTATTATTTGCAACGCCTAAAAGTCCAGATCGCCCACTTTGTGTTGAATTGCACACATTTTTATTTATGTGAGGTAACTTGTTTCTACTTCACCTAAAAGTTCATAAAAATAAAGAAAATGTTTCCAGAATTTTAAACAGCTACGGAGAACCATTGAAATTCAGAAAGTGTATATTTTATATCAGTATTTTTTTATAGAATTTTATATTGTAACTTTAAATATATTTGTCAAATAACTTTGAATTCCAACATTTTTTTTTTTTTTTTTTTTTTTTTTTTGTAAATTTTAGAATTCTACCTTTCAGCTACGCAGATCACTAGTTATGCAAAATGTTTGCTTGTTTGATTGATGTATATATATATACTAATTAGGCATATAGGTTATAAAAACTATATGTAAAGTGATATTTCAAAAAGAAAAAAATATATTCAATGAATTGACAGTAAATTAGAAGCAGTTGATTAGTAACAGGTTGCTGCTCCTCTGACCCTGATAATGATTGTAAATTGACTAGATATGGATTCAAAGAAGGCATAAGTGTTTTGGTAACATTGCATGCCAAACTGACATGTTACAGACTGACAGAATGCAATTAAAGACGCTGTTGAAGTATGACGTGCTTACACGCCGTTTACCAACTGTATTACAAAAGTGTCAAATGCGAGTTTAAATCCAGGCTTGTCGATAGTTCTTTCAATTGGCATGTCTTCTCGAACTGGGTACTGTTAGTGGGACTTTTGAAAGAGCTGCTAATTTGTTTGTGACTCAAGTTCTATCCGGTTTGCAAAAAACATAACAAGATAATTGAGATTGCTCAGATTACAATCTACGCATTTAAGAGTAGAGAACACGCTTTGTACAAATGCCAAATATTCAAAACATTGTTAATAAAATACATCTCCTAGAGTCACTGAGCCATCAAATCTTTTTACACTTTCAAGATATTTTGCTAGATTTATAGTTTCATGAGCTTGGCGACATATGTTTAGTCTACTATTAGCATTACACTGTTGAAAATGGCAATGTTTGAGTAAAATATAATAAACTGAATGTTAACCTATCGCCAAAGATTCAAAACATTGCTAATAAAATACATCTCCTAAAGTCACTGAGCCATCAAATCTTTTTACATTTCCAACATGTCTTGCTAGATTTATGGTTTCATGAGTTTGGCGACATATGTTTCGTCTACTATCAACATTAGACTGTTGAAAATGGCAGTGATTGTGTTAAATATAATAAAGTGAGTGTTAACCTATCGGAAAATTTAAATACAGTAGAACCTCCATAAGTTGACCACCCAAGGGACTGTGACTAAGTGGTCAACATACGGAGGTGGTCAACTTAGGGAATTTTTAGAAAATATTTAATACAATATTAGAAAAAATGTAGTAAACGTTTTAGTATTTTTTAAGGAAAAATTTAGAAAAAAATAGCACTTACTCATTTTTATTTTTACTGAAGGTACAGCACATTTTTACAATTTTTGAAAGAATAATTCAATTTTTGTTTGAGACCTCTTTTTGTTCATTAGGTAACTAACTGCAAAAAACACTTTCACACTTTACAAGTCAATTAAGCATGCGTGGGTATTTTTCTGCAGTGATATCTTTAAGTTGCTCCATCATGCGCTTTACATCGTCTTCCTTCAGAGTTGGGTATTTTTCAGTTTCGTCGTCACTCGGATCATCATCCTCTTCGCCATCCATTTCTTGTACTTTAGAGTCCTCGCTGTGCTTAGTTGCAGAGAATATCTCATTGAAGATTGCCTTTGGGTCTGGTGCAACACATGTTACTAACTTATCGTCAATGGTTACACAATCTTCAAAATCAACTCCATCAAAAACTGGCAAGGGAGATAGAGGAAGCCCATCCTCTTGCACCGATGTTGTAGCTGTAACAAATCCAGCTTTCTTGAAGCAGTTCTTAATCGTTGTTTGCGTAACTTTATTCCAAGCAGAATTAATCCAATAAACAGCATTCAAAGCATTTACTGACGCAGCTGTTGACGATGCCAATGCAGAAGGACCACAGGTTTGTGCTTTCATGATCACCCATTCCGGAAGTTGAGCTCTGTAGTGCACTTTGAAGGACTGAATAATGTCTTGATCTAAAGGTTGGGTTTTTGAAGTTGTGTTAGGAGGTAAAAATTTTAGCTTAACATTTGTGAAATTATTCACTTTCGGGGGGATGGGGCAGTTGTCCACGGTAAGTAGAATTGACCGCTTCTTTTTCCTCCTTTCTGTGTCAATTCCTTTAACCCACTCTTCGAACAAAGCACTGGTCATCCAAGCGAAGCGGATCTATTCGCTCTCCAAAAAACTGAAAGGTCTTCAGGTTTTACATTTTTAAATGCACGAGGTTTTTCGTATTTGCCAATCACCGTAGGCTAAAATTTTTCTCCAGTCATTCTAGCACATAGAAAAACAGTAAAACGCTGTTTTGAAAGTTTTCCTCTTTTACAAGTGTCACTCTTCATTACTAGACTTCTATCAGGCATTGCTTTAAAGAAGAGACCGCACTCCTCAGCATTAAAGATGTCCTCTTCTTTAAAACCGTTATCAAACTCTGGGAATTTTCAATAAACTTCTCCACCACTTCAGCTGAAACCTCATTCGATTCCCCACACAAAACCTTTTGAGAACTCTCGTATCGTAGTTTGAATTTTTCAAGCCAGCCTGCTGACGCTCGGAAGTCCTCTATTTTGAATTCTTTTGCAAATTTTTTTCTACTTCCTGAAGTATAAGGAAAGGGCACCTGACGTCACTGTTGGTTAGTAAAAAATACCTGTTCGTTCGTTACAACTCCTACTGTGTACATGAGATGGGGAGATTTGATTGGTCTACGTTAAATTGGTCTATAATATGATTGGCCTACTTCGTCATGATGATTCCTGCAAATGATAGCCACTACAAAAATGTAGTGGTAGATTAGTTGACGGAACTGTTTGTTTGTAAACATGCCCTTTCCTCATAGGTCCCGATATTCTTGCATTCATTGATCTCCTCTCTTTAAACCAACGAAACGTTGCTTCGTTCACAGCGTCGAGACACGTTGTTGTGCGTTTTCTTTGGAGTCCTCCGTTTTCGAAAGAATATCTTTCCAGATATTCTTCCTTGCGTTTTAAAATGTTGCTCACAGTTGGCATGCTTACACCAAATTTTTCCGCCGTCTTTTTTTGGCTGCTGCTTTCCAGAAAATTAAGATCTACTTTCTCCTTTAATTTAAGTTCTTTTACAGCTTTTTTTGCGGCATTTTCAAGAAACAATACGGTAAACAACCGGTCCCGACATGACGCGACATCCAGAGAAAAAGAACGGAATGTGTTTCACATGTGAGCGATACACGTTGTTTTCCAATTCTGCGTATAGCTACATCGCTACGCACATCACCCACTCCCTTGACATTTTTCAACAGATTCCAGGAATTCTGACATTTCCCTCCAATTGTATCATACTGGAAGTGAACAATGAATGGAGCACCACAAGGGGGGCGAGTGTTGCTCAGATAAGCCAAATGACTGATAAAGAAATTCCTGGAAACCAGATGGAGAACAAACGGAGGAAAAATCAAATTCGAGAAAACATCAGTGGTCAAGTTACAGAGAGTAAAACCTACTAAAAAGTGGCCAACATACAACTTACGGAGGTGGTCAACATAGAGAGGTAAGTCTCCATTGAAAATACGTTGTGACCATTCAAACTAATAAATTTCGGTCAACATAGAGAGGTGGTCAACATAGATAGGTGGTCAACTTTGGAGGTTTTACTGTATGTGGCTTCTCATTGACAAACATAAGTATCCAAATACTGCTTTTACCATCAAAAGGTAGACATTAAATGTCGACGTAGTGAGTCTTTATATATAGTTTCATGAAGTTTTAAGTATTTTTAAGCATATGTTAAAATAAAAAAAATTTACTGAAGCAAAAATTTTAAAATTTGTAGCTTTTTGTAAATAAGATAAAACTTCAGGAGACATTTTAAAAACGCACAACGCTGGCATCGGACGTCTACTTTCCATTGATGAAAACTGTATTTTGATAATTATTTTTCGTAATGTGTAATCCCTTGTTTTAACTTTCTCGTATATTAACATGGGATTTCGTGATTAAAATAGTTGAAGCGTGGAAGACTGTAACATCTAGCATGCTCATGTGGTTCACGTTCAACCTCACAAAGTATTTTATGTGATCGTGCAAAAGGATTGTGTCTCATAATTTTCATCTAATTCACGTAAAATATGCGGTAAACAACTTTCATTGGTGTCAATATAAAGTGGTTCCTGTACAGCTTGTGTTGTATCTAATACATACAATTGTGCATATTTTCTTTGAGAACCCTCTTCTGGATACAAATGCGAGGTGCGATGGTAAAATTTCCTTGTACTCTGATCCATGTCCTGGTGTGTTTCCAACAAGTTCAGCTTCCATTGAAGCAAAAGAAATTGAGCTCTTATATTTTCGGATGTTATCTTATCGGATGTTATGACCACCTCACAATTTGTGTAATCTGGATCGTGTGGATTACTCATTTTGCTCTGCAAAAAGGCAGAGTAACGCTGTCTAGGTATTAATTTAACACAACTTTTATGAAAATAAAAGTTAAACATACCATCTGATGATTTTTCAATTCAAAATGCAATGCTTTGCAAAACTGACATTTCATATTTATAGGGCCACAGTAGTGATGCTCAACATTATGATCAACGACATCTCCGTCCGCAGCAGCTACTTGTTGCCTGGTAGAATTCAGTCTTACATCTCTGATCCTATTTCTCTAACGTCACATGCTGTCTCTATTTAAACGGCGTCTTCTTTTAAGAGGTGTCTCAACATCTGCCATGTATTAATAAAAAAGTTTATGCAAAATGCAAAATTTCTCTCTACACTATAAACAACGAAATTTCGCTAAAGCATATGAAACATAGAAAAACATTTCAAAACAAATTAATCTATCATTTTTGCTGTTGCCAAATTATTTTAAACACTCTTTCGATTTATCTAAAAAATGAATGACTTATCACACAGCTTATTGTTTGTTCATAGAAAATTTAACAAGGATGATTTGATATGAGCTATTAAGATTCACGAAAATTAAATATTACTACTACTGGAGTTAAAATATTAAATGCGCGAAAGTTAAACATGAATCACTCCCCACACAGCTCATTGTTTGTTTGCATTTCTTTAAATTAACAAAATTAAACACTATGATTTGTATATGAACAATTAAAATACTCAAAATTTCAATATTAATACTACAGGAATTTATGTATTCAATTTGCGAAAGTTTTATGTTATTATTATTTTTTTAATCTTATCAAAGAATCTGAAAAATTACTGACTCAGTACACAGCTTATTGTTTACATT
Organism: Maratus michaelseni; assembly: GCA_963931845.1. NCBI lineage: Eukaryota > Metazoa > Arthropoda > Arachnida > Araneae > Salticidae > Maratus > Maratus michaelseni. The sequence goes on from OZ007596.1 coordinate 187,570,713, forward strand.
ACCAAAATTAAACACGATTTATGAAATGGTTTGTCGGTTGTGCAAATCATTGACATTCTGTTAAATTAAACCCAATAGACAATATTCTCGTGATGTCACAGTAAATATGATTTTTTATTCACATAAAAACAAAGTACGCGTGCAGAAACCTGCAAATTAAAAAATATACGTCCAAAAAGCCACGAGTCTGAATATTTTTCATTATTTCTTTTTTCTAACTCTGTGAATCCAATGTTATAATATGGATGGGTTCGGAATCAACATACTGAATTTTATATAAAATGTTCTTTAATAAATTAATAATTGAAATAAAATAAATAAAATGAAATAAATAAAATGAAATAAATAAAACAAAAATTTAACAGTAGTATTATAGAACTGCACGCCTAAAAACTGAAATAATAGAGAACAAGAACGAAAAATCATGCGTCAAGCATAGATTATGTAACACTTTCCAACGCTTCCAAAATAATTTTACAAATCATTACCGTTTAATAAGATGAAAGATAACATCGAAGTAAACAATTTGGAAAACGCATAACATATTTAAAAACCTAACTTCAGGAATTTCCAACATATACAATATTCGGAAAAATATCCGAATACTTTTATTCGCCCTGTATATGATCTATAGATTTGTATATATACTACATAGGATGCTAAATTTTAGTTCAGTTAAGAAACGCGTAGCACAGTTTAAAATTCTCCTTCTGGAGTTTCTGTCAATAAACGGAAATGTGTTTGCTAACTTTTGTGCTTCCCTGTATATGATCTACAGAATTTATACACACCACATAATAAACAAAAAGTGAGTTAAATTTAAAATCGCGTTCAGTAACTTAAAACGCACTTCCAGGAATTATTGTTAACAGACAGTAGAGAATTCTTTTGTGTGTCCCTGTAAATGAACGATGACTGCTATACACACAATATTCTGTAATAATCCTCTTGTAATGCACCTTAGTGATATATATAAATTTCAATGCGTTTAAAACAGTGAAACATTATTTAAATAAACCGCAGACAATTTTTCTCCATAGACTGTAATGTAATGGAATTATTTTGACTGTCCCTGTAAAGTAACTATAACTGCTATGCACACTATATTCCATATTAAGCTTCTTGTAATGCATCTTAGTGATATATATCAATTACAATGTGTTTGAAATTTGTAACATCATTAAAATGAACCGCAAATGATTTTCCCTATAGACCGTAATGTAACGGAACTCTTTTGAGTGTCCCTGTAAAAAAACTATAAGTGCTACACACTTCAGTTGAAATAGGGAACATGCTATAGATAACGACAATAACATATAAAAATTGCAGAGGAATTCCGAGCATATTTACGGGAGTTAGAGCACGGACAGACGGCAGACGGCCAGACGGCCAGACGGCAGACGGCAGACGGCAGACGGCAAACGGCAGACGACCATACAGCCAGACAAACCGAAGTCATAAACACTTTTCAACTAGGTTGGAAAGTGTTAATAAAAAAGGATGCTGTAAATACCGAAATACTTGGCGATTTGTATGGCTGCCAACTCTAGCATGCGTCTAATACGAAGGTTTCGCATTTAATAAATTTCCAAAATTATATTTGAATACAAAATTGGATTTTTCATACAAAAATCCTTTTGGTGTTGTCAGAAGGCAATCTAAACTTGTCAGATGTGCCAATTCCAAAACTTTTTTCTATCTCATACATGTTAATACTTCAAAATTCGCCTTCACAGTTCCAAAATAAAATGATTCTTTATGCCATCGTAGAGATTCTAAATGTATAGGTTAGTTGAAGAACGTGCATTTAAAATGGAGATATAATCATCTCATTTTTCAAAGGAATAATTGAATTTCAGCACCTACACTCTTAAATGTCGGCAACCAAAATTTTGAACCCAAAGAACATAACAGAAACACCTGTTGGGCAGTATACACTCAAGCCTAATAAAGAACTATTTATGTGAAAGTGCAACATAATATATTTGATTAAATTGCTTGCATTAGTTTCTGAGATATAGCTATCGCAAAAATCCGGAAAAATGTAGCATAGCAGCGTCACCTGTTATACGATTTACACGAAAACCTAATCAGCACAAATTTATGTCAAGGTCTAATAGAATATGAAGTTTGGTCAAATCCCGTGCATTAGTTATTGAGATATAACTAGCGTTAAAATCGTGTAAATCGGAAAAACTGCAGCATAGCAGCACCACCTGTTAGGCGATTTACACCAAAAATTAATCGGCACCAATGTATATCAAGGTCTAACTGTATCTAAAGTTTTATTAAATTCCATCCAATAGTTCTTGAGATAGAGCGCTCACAAGGTTTTTGTCACATACGGACATGAAATCAGACAGAATCACAGACATACAATTTCTAAAAACAGTTAAAACGTGTTCAGGACCTCCTAAAACGTATAAATCCGTCAAAAACCGGAAGTCGAAATTTTAATTAATCCAATACTTTATTCTTGTAAAGATAGAATAAAGTAATAACAAACTAGTCGGATGTGCCAATCTGTTAGCCAAGTGTCTGTTCTGTTAGCCGAGATGGCACCTGGTGCATGTAAAATCCGTCGTGAGTGCAAAGCCCTCCAAGTTACCTGTGAATAATACCTCTGGGGGTGCCTAGTCAGGTGAGGGTCTCGTCACCTGATCAAGGTTCTAAATTACGAGACCTATTAAATCTGTCAATTCAACAAAGTTAAACAGAAACCTTGAACCGGCAAACAAAGATAGCGGTAGCAAATCACAAGAGAGCAAGCACAGCAGCGATGTGAACAAATCAATAGTCAGGTGGATCACAGCCATGCTGTGATCAGGCGATTTCCGCCCCGCACCCAGGTACTAACCCGTTAAGCTAGGCATTCATGCCGGGCAGGTAGGGGCCTGGTTAGCGGTATAAAAAAAAAAAAAAAAAACAGGTTCGACCCGATGGATTTTAATAAAACTTAAGTGTCGTCACGATATTATTTTTTTATATAATTATCTTTTGATTTTAGAAAAATATTCGCATTATTTTAATAAAGTCTTTTTAAGTAATAAAAAAAAATGGGGGAAAATATTTTTTAAATTGAAATTCATAGAATATTTTAATATAAAACATGCATTAATAGCCTTAAAAAATAATTTTCAGTAGATTGATTTTTTCAAAAATGTGTATTGCATTTAAGATACAGAATACTAATCTGATGAATATCTCGTTGAAATCTATATTATAGAGCAAAAAACATGTACGTGAGTATCAATTACGTTATATCGACGGTGGAAATGACTTGCACCAACTGATTTCGAATATTTCGTAAATTTATTAACTTCTAACCCCAATTTTAAGTTTATTTTTTTTTTACTTCTTTAAAAAAAGGACATCAAAAAGCAATTTGTCTGAAAACTGTATCTCAATTTACTGATTTTTATTTTATTAAATATAATTTTCAAACAGGAAATTTTAAAAAATATATCTGCATCTCTTGCAGCCTAATAATGAAAGATTAATCCGTTCGAACTTAAAACAATATAAACAGTTCAAAATTTGTATTTGATTAATAATCTTAAGAAAATTAAAATACCATCACTAAGTAAATAAATTTCACAGTAAAGTCGAAGTACGCTCTTAAATAGTAAAATACTCAGAGTAAAAAAAGCTGCTGTAAAAAGTAAAATTTTTGGTGATTTCTTAAGCTATTAAGTAATGTAATCGTTGTCAATAAAAACGGTTGAATCACTGGACAGTTTTCTTGAAATTTTTAATAGTCTATCGTATTGTAAACTATTCTTTTTTTAAACAAAGTTACATTAAATGACAGCATTATATTATCACAATGTAATTTTCTGTTCACACAATAATGTTCCATCGTTTTCTTTAAAAACAAACATAAAGTTTATGGATCAGAAATATACACTTGTTTTAATTTATTGGATTGTTAAGAAATCAAAAAATATTTTTATTTAAAATGTAGCTTCTGTTACAACCTTATTTCCTCTATTTTTAAAACATTTCTAACACAAACGATACATAATTTATGCAGAAACAAGTTATTTAAGCGCGGAAAAAAAAAATCAACATGAGGTAGGGCCAGTGTTCCTAAGGCAACCTACCCTCCAAAATTAGAATTAATTTCATTTATAATCACATGATGGCGCTATTGCGTATCACGTAACGTATCGTCAGTGCACGTGGCTGAATTTGGAGAGATCAGATTGATCGGCCGCCATTGTATACACTGATTTCACTTTTGAGAAATAGTCGTTCTAATTTCTATGTAAGAAGATATTTTAATTTCCATGTATTTAAATTCTTTGAACTTGAGTTACGAGAAGTTTTCTGGATGCTTATTTCTTTCTCTTTAACCACATTTACTTCAATTCTAATAAATTTTTCAGATTAATAATTTTACACCGTACAAATGACGACCATATGCATGTTCCCAAGGTGGCCGTGGCTTCGGGCCACCTTGGGTACACGTGGGGCATCTAAGGAAACACATGTGGAAATCAATGTAGTAAGGGTAATTTTCAAAACAGAATGTTAAATACTTTGAAAACTGTTTATTGTAATTTTTTCCTTGTAATTAAATACTCACTTTTAATTGAACATTGTAACACTCTTCTAGAAGAAAAAAAATAGTTTACGGAGTATCTTTTCATATTTTAAACGCGATTTCAATATACGGGCGACCTTTGGAACACTATGCGCCAAAGATAGAACACAAGTTCCAATTTAAAATTGTATTTTAAAAATAATTAAATTTTATTTTACAAAGAAAAGTATACTTGAAATTTGTTAGAGATAAGTGTAACATTTTGCAGAAAAAAATTCAGCCACACATTCTTAACCTGAAAATTATGAAACATCTTCAAACCTTAACTGTGGCTACCTTTGGCTCCCCTACCTTATATCTAATACTCCGTTATCACCTAACAGATACTACAAAATAATAAATAATAAATACTCTAATACATATTTATTTAGTCTTCTATTAATACATAAATATCGAATTAAAATAATTACTTCGAATTTTGGTATGTCCTCATATTCCTTTGAATTTGAAATATCAAATGAAACTTTAATTCCTACAACAGATGTAGCATTGAATAATATCAATCTGAAACATACAAAAAAAATATTGAAATTGTACATTCCCTATTATGTGTAAAAGTAAAATTTCACAAAATTACTGACTATTTTCATACGCATAGTATTCATAAAACATACCAATTCATTTTAATTCCACTAATTTCGAAGTTAGAAGTCAAATCTTGAAAGAAGAAAATGCTTTTGACATTATGATGTTATTGCAAACGTGCATTTTCATTGAGTAAATTTTTAATATACACTTTAAATATGATTTCTTACTTGAAATTTAGTATTTAATAAAATTACTATTATTATTTGTTTTCAAACGTACAATAAAATTTACATTTCTTTTTCCTGCAAAAAATGTCTTATGCAATTTAAATGCAACACATCGGATTCTAACGCAGCTAGTGATTTATTAAACTGAACCACTTTACGTATTTTTTCGTAACTTAGCAACTAATGACCAAAAGTAAGTAAAAACTTTTTATGGGGCGTTTTTTAACAGGAGAACTCTAACGGTGACATCTAAAGTATATGATAAGATTTAGGAATTTTTTTTAGCCTCATTATTGTCTAAATATTAGTATTTCAAAACAGATTTAATTTAAAATACGCACAAGAGTTATACCTGAGAATTTAGAAAGTATCATATAAATTAAAGTAAAGATTTTTTAACATATATTTCTTAGGCATGTTAATCTTCATCAATCTTCATCTTAAAAATCACCCCGAATTTTCTGACTGCAATTCATACAACTCCGAAAAATTTCTCTTACACGTTAATTTGGCGTGGGCTCCATACCCTATTATGTAAATTTCTCCATTTTTTATGCTTGGTGAGAAGTAGAGAATATTTTAAGAAATATATTTTTGCTCTCTTTCTTTTTTACGTTATAGCTACAGGAAAGAAAAAAAAATATCTTTAAACTATATTTTAGGATTTCTAAATTGTTTTCAAATTAAATTGTATTGTTAAGAATATTTCTCTGTTTTATTTTTCCTCACTCTTTACTCTTTAGCTATATTTTCTACTTTTCAGTGTTTAAAATATTCCGTTTTTGCAGTTTCACAACCTAGTTGGCCTATTTTAGCGAGCGTATTTGGCGCATAATTACATCCATTTATTTTGTGACTCGTATAAAATTATAACGATAAAGAATATTTCGCAATTTATCATCTGCGAACCGGATAACGGAAAAATATCTTAAAACAATATATTAAATTATGTTACAGTTTCCCTTTGTCTTGCAGACGACTTTAACGCATTCTTTCATAATTTTGTTTTTGCTGCATGGCAACTGTTAGTTTTTCCAGCTTTTTGTTGTGATATTCGCACGAATAATTCAACACAGAATAAACCGCATAATGGAGCTACTTTACTAGCTAAAATGACTATGGGTTCAATGAAAAGAGGAAGTTTCAAAGTTTTTTTAAAGACATTATAAATGTTCAATGTGTCCACCGTTTGCTGCACGGCAAACATCTACGCGATAGCCAAACTCGTCCCACACACGAGAAAGCGTATCTGCTGTTACTGAGTGCACGGCAGCAGTGATACGGTTCCGCAGATCGTTCAGAGCTGTTGGTAGTGGCGGGACGTACACAGGACGTACAAGCCGTGCATTCAGTAGCAGCAGAAACGCTTTCTCGTGTGTGGGACGAGTTTGGCTATCGCGTAGATGTTTGCCGTGCAGCAAACTGTGGACACATTGAACATTTATAATGTCTTAAAAAAACTTTTAAACTTCCTCTTTTCATTGATACAAAGATTGTTCATTTTGGATTTGAACTTTAATAAATATTTTTTTTTTAAAAATGGGTCCATCATTTAGAATAATTATTTTCAATCTGTCATGGAACAGTATATCTTTAATTTTAAGCCGTAATTATTTTCCAAAGGTTTTAAATTTTTTTTTGGCACCGTGTCCCCTTAAAAATGACGACAGATAATATATAGCAGTAATTATCTTTTCTTATTCTCCAATTTAATGTACTATTGTAACATAATAGTCATTATCGTTAGATCATTAGATCTTTAATAGTCATTAGGTTAAAAGATTTTAATATTAGTACATTTTAACTTCATTGGCAAACACAAAGAGTAGCTAAATAATGCTTTCAAAAAGCTAGTGCAGGAGAATACCTTAACGCAGTTTCAGAAATTAAGTTTTAACAAGTCAGCATGATATTGTTTGTCTTGAAATCACAGTACGGTGAAGTGGAGCTAATCTAAATTTCAATTTGTTTTTCAATATTGAACATCGCGTCATTTACTGCTTGCCTACTTCATGATTTTTATATTTAAATGCCAAATAGTGTGTTTAAAAGGATGTTTCATACATGAAGAAATTATGCTTTAAATATGTTCTAAAATAGCTTTTATGAATCAATAAAATAATGTAAGCTGCAAAGTTGTACATTCCATTTAACACATTAAAAATAGCTTGATGTGATATTAAACTATAATTTTCTAATAACACAGTAATAAGCAAAATACAATAACTGCACGAAAATACATACTTTGGAGTGATATTTATTTTTAGTACGATAATAATATAGAAAAAAATATAGAAAAATATCTGTGATGATCTATTAATGCTTTAATAATAATTTTTAAAACTCCAATTTTATAGCTAAAAATTCAGAACGTAATGGCATGCCTATTTTTCCTTATAAAGACCTTATTTTTAGCAGACAATTGGTCTAATGTCTTTAATTTCAGGTTTAAAATGTATTTTCCTTTCTATTCCTTCCATTCCTAGAAAGTTTTCCTTTCTATTTTATTTTCCGTCTCAATAAAAGTTCAATTAGAAGAACAAAGAAAAGATTCGAACCAGCCAAACTTAATCTAAACTTGAACAAATTAATAAGATCTAAGTATATACATCAGAAAGTCGGTAAAAATGTTTTGTATCGTACCAATCGGTTCAGTAAAAATATTTTGTAAATGTTTTAGATCCAGTTTGGGCGATTCCAATCTTTTTTTTTTTTCAATTGAACTTTATCCGTGAGACATAAAGTATAGCCGGACAAAAAAAAAAGTTTTTTTAATTTAACCATTTCGCGACCGGCGGCTTTTACACAAATTTTATTCGGTTGGCACCACTTTTTTTAAAAAAAGCTACCTTTACTAAAACTATCACAAAAATGCTCTAATTAGAGAAAGCAAATATTACTTTTATTTTTTACTGATGCCTAAAACAAATTCTGTGTGCTCTTTTTGAGGGTAGCATATATGCACCCACGGTCCCGAATGGGTTAAAGAATAAAAAGCTATTACTTTTCATAGTGCACATTGTAAATTCTAGCGTCGGTCTATGTTTTTCTTTATATAAATTTCACAAAATATTTTTACTGATTTCTTCATATATACTTAGATATTATTAATTTATTCATGGTTACATAAAGTTTGGCTGGTTCGAATCTTTTCTTTTTTCCTCTTATTGAACTTTATCATTTTACATAAATACAGTCGTTCCCACTCACACACCCCCCCCCCCCCCCGCCCCCACCAAAAAACAGAAAGAAAGAAAAGTGACAACCTTACACATTTTAATTTCCTAAGTGTCACCAAAAATGAAATAGCCAATCAACAAGAAATTGTCTTTTTACACTTATTTTTAAAATAAGCTTCATGCTAAAAGTTAATTAAACTCTGAAAGTTTTAATACGAGCACCTAATTTTGCCATTATATTTGTCTTTTTCGATAAATGTTACGTTATAATACCAAATCGGAACTGAATAAGTTAAGTAGTTTAGTATATGGAAAGGTTTAAAATAATCGTAACATTAAATTCAATTGTAAGCAATGCAAAATAGATTGCAAAGCGGGTAGTTTTCTAAGGATAATAATACTCAAAAACTACTTGGCGAAATGAGATGTAATTTTGGACTGGCATATCTATAGCTTAAAAAAAAACTCTTTAAAAAAAATTATAGGCTACAATTCACGTTTCTTTCTAACTTAAATTTCAATAAATATTTTTTTTTGCAATACATTTTCGAAATTTTTATGAATATTTTCATATTGTCGAAAATTTTATGAATTAGTCACGCATAATTATTACTTACCCATCATACGTAGTATAGGGTAAGTCTTGTAATCGTTTTGAAAATCGAAAATTTTTTTTCACGGATTTACACGTTTCAGACACTGGAGATTCCGAAAAAAATTTTTTGCCGTCCGTCTGTGTGTCTGTGTGTCTGTAAACGCTCTATCTCCCAAAAAATTTGAGATAGAGACTTGAAATTTGGTATGTACTTAGTATGTAATAAGGGGAAGAAGCCTATTGAATTTCAGTAACCTCGATTATCCGGAACTATTTTTTTCGGATTCTCGAAATATTCGTTCTGATAAAAGGTATATAAAAATTTTCGAAATTGTTTATTTTAAGGAGTGAATATAAAAGACAATAAAAAACATAAATTTTGCATAAAGCATGAAGTCGATCGGATAATGAGTTACGGAGATATTTGTAATCCTATTTCCACACTCTTCGATTTTTCATGACCCTATATTAAATCCAAATTTCAATTCAAAGATATATTTTAATTGGAAATGAGACGCTTAATCAGATGCAATAAACCGCTAATTATAGGATTATTGTTTTTGGAGTTATAAGGATGTTTCTTTTAAGCAATTCAGTAATCGAGCCTTCAAAGTTTATGACGTCATCAAGCCACGATTTTATTCGAATTGCAATGCATTTTATAAGTAATGAAAAAAATCTTGTGTGGATAAATATACTAAAAATAATAACGTTTGACACACAATAACATCGTATAATAAACAGACGCACGTTTCATGAGTATCTTGGACTCACTTCCTCAGTGTAAATAAAATTAAACCCTATTGTATCCCCCCCAAAGACATGAAAATGAATCTAAAAACCCAAATGAAAAACAACAACACACCGAGAAACTCCTCCAATCTGATTAAGCCGGTTGGTTGGTTGTAGAGGATTCACTATGACAAAGCAACTCAACCCAGAAAGGTGAGACGTACGGTACACTTGAAAAATCATTGACCAGGGAGTTACCAAATTTATGAATATAAACTGCCTCAAAGAAGTCTAAATCTAATGGAGAGTTACATTTCTTAATAATAGTGGCTGAGTCGAAGTTAAAATTATGTCCCTCACTCCAACAGTGACCAGCAATAGAGGATTTTTGTAATATTTTTTTCTTAATATAATTTCTGTGTTCATTGAGTCTGAAACGGAGTTGTCGTTTAGTCTGTCCTATATAGGACAAACCACATTGACATTGGATATTGTAAATGCCCCAAAAGTTTTGATGTGAAATTTTATCCTTTAACTGTGAAAAATTTAGTTTATTAACTGGCTTAAAAACAACCTTAAAATCATATTGCCTTAAAATATTAGCTATTGTATAGCTAATGCTATTGTGAAATGGTAAAATAATGAGGTTAGAAAAAGATTCTGGGACATCAGAAGAAACAAGATTACTATTTTTATTTAGACAACGAAAAATTAAACGGTTGATATAAGTCAAACTAAAACCACGATTAATAGCAACAGATCTAATATAATTCAATTCTGTACCAAGGGAAACATTATCAGAACAAATGGAAATTGCTCTATTAATAAAGAAATGAAAAGCCGAGGCTTTCTGAGAAGGGGAGTGACACGAATTAAAATGAGGGGGGAGTGAGGCTGCAAAGGGTTTCCGGTATACACAGGTATCAAATGTATTAGGCTGACGTGTGACTAACACATCAAGAAAGGACAATTTATTTTCAATTTCAACTTCATATGTGAACTGAATAACAGGATCTATTGAGTTTAGAATAGTTAAGACGTTATCAATGGATGAAATAGACAGGTCCAAGAGTGAAAAAGAATCATCAACATATCTACAATAAAATGGAAAATTTATAAGATTAAATAATTTATCCTCAAAATAATGCATATACAAATCTGCTAGGAAAGGACTTAAAGGATTACCCATCGCTAAACCATCTGACATAGAATAAAATTGATTTAAAAACCGGAATGCATTTTGCGTTAAACAAATACTGAATAACTCAATAATGTGGTTTATCTCATAATCTGTGTAATGGAATTCTTTTAATCTTAAAGTGAGACACTGAAGTGCACCTTGGACAGGAACATGGGTAAACAGTGAAATAACATCAAAAGACACCATGCGTAAAGAGGGGGAGGGGGGGGGGAGTTCCTAATACGGTTTACAAAAGCACTTGAATTATGAATAGTATATAAATTGGAAACTGAAAGAAAAGAAAACCGTTTAACCAAAAATTTAGCAAGTGGGTAAGAAGCAGAACCAATATTTGATACAATAGGACGGAGGGGGACACCAATTTTGTGTACTTTTGGAAGAGCATAAAAACGACTGCAGTTAGCTATGGAAAAGTACACAAAATTGGTGTCCCCCTCCGTCCTATTGTATCAAATAATGGTTCTGCTTCTTACCCACTTGCTAAATTTTTGGTTGTGTGTGAGTAACTGTGTGTGAGTAACGATTACAAATGAATTTGACATTAAACGTTCCAAACTTTAATCCTTCATAATTCCTAAATTACTTGACCGAATGACTTCTCGTTCGGTAACCTAAAGCCGAAAAAGCCAAAAATCATGTCAAAGTTCTTTTTATCCGTATTGAAAATTTAACAGTTTGGTGCAATCTCTGCATGAAGATTATTTTTTAACATAAATTGAAAGAAGATATAATTTCCAGTCGAAAGGCGTTTTTCGATTTTTCTAGAAGAAATTGGTGGTTATGAATGGAGTGTTTTTTTTTTCAACTATACCTTCCGATTCTGCACGATTTTCTTTATTTTGTCTTTTTACTTTTACTAATATCACTTTCTGAATACAAATTCATTTTCTATTTTTTGCTGTTCAGATTGGTTCGTGTTTTTTGTGCAATTTTCTTCCCTAAATACACTTCAATCAATTCTCAAAACCAATTTTCTTCGTTTATTACAATTGCTCCATCGACGCACAGTAGGGCATTTGACTGACGCATCTGACAAATTCAATTTTTCAAAAAGCAGTTGAGGGGAAAAACATCATGCTAATTGGAAGGTAAATAGTTGGAGAATCTCCATATTGTTATAATTTTTTACTATCTATAAGCCAATTAGTGCCAGACAAGTTGAAACTTGCTTCAGTACGTTGGTCGTCTGTGCTCTCAACTTCCATTTTATAATTGCTCATTTCACTGACATTTTTTTTTTTAACTTTTACTTATGTGAAATAGTTATGGATTATGAAATACCAAGTAAGTATGTTTGTATATTTCACATGAATATATATATATATATATATATATATATGTGTGTGTGTGTGTGTTTAATTAAAATATATGATAAAGCGACATGAAATGTACCGTATAATTTGAAAATTTTATTGTTAATTTAAATATTCCATAAGACATTTGTTAAACTTTCCGATATAAGACCAGAAGACATTTATTTACATGAATTCAGAGTTTAAGATATGCACAGTTAATAACTTTGAAAACAACAGTTGCTAATATATGGTAAATTGCAATAATTTCTTTCAGACGTATATCTGTGTCTTTCTGTAAATCATAATATTTTTCATTTTTCTTTCTTTAAATGTTTATTTTACAATAGTTAAATTGTAAATGCTGCCCCAAATTGTAATCAGCAGACAAAAAATAATTCTATTTTGTATATCGGATTAAAAAATTTATAGATGAAATTAAATTTATATCAAAACAATACTTGTTCAACCTTATTAGTAACCAACATTTGCCTAATTTAAATAAGAAATTTGAATTTCTCGAGAATTTCCTCGTCAAAAAAGATAATTATTCAGACGAGCAAAAGCGTCAGGTAAAGTATGTTTTTTTCAAACTTCAAATTAGAATTTCAGCATAGAGGGCATAAAGCAAGTAGGAACAAGTACATTATCTCTGAAAAAATACATTTGGTTGCAGGTAATATTCTAATTGCCGGAAGTAGCTGTTCGTTCGGGTTATTCTCAGAAAGTATTCGGCGACTGTAGTCCATGGAGCAGAAGAAGAAAAACGAAAGAAGTACACAGCAACGCAAATTTTTAAATCCTTTCTGATGCAGTCACATCATCACAACAGTATGCTGCTGGACACCGGATTGCTTTTATATTGCTCACACAAATTAGATGGGCTCTGCATGTTGCAGCTAAACGTAAACAGCTGTTGGTACTTCTCTATTATCCCGTCGACCAATTTACATAAAAAAATACGTATCGCCAAACTGTAACGCCCAATAAACAAATTAAATAATGTTGCCATTAAAATCTAAAGAAAAATATTACAAATAATTCGGAAAAGCCCCACTCACTAAAGTATCTACAATCTGTAACTTTAAACAATAAAATGTAAACAGAAACAAAATAGTATTCTCTATTTATTTATTTACATTATTTTTCTTAATTATCCTAGTTGATAAATATTTGTGACGTCAGTTGAAACTGATCTATTGTACGTAATTATGCATCGCAAAAAATTTTCAATTTTTCATTTTTCATTTTTATATTTTTTGTAATATAGAGTCGCAGTTTAAAGGTGTAATTGGTACTTTAATTAACGAAATAACTAATAAATCAGAAAAACATCTCTATAATAAAACTGTAAGTCATGTGACTGTCCTCAACAGTTCCGGGATGCCGCATCGCTTTTTCATATGCCAAGCAGCCATTTTTATTCAAAATTATTTTTTCGAATAAACTGCATAAAAGTTACATTTTAAGAAAGATCGTTCAAAATAAATTAATATTTGAGAGATGACTTGCGTTCAATTATGTATATATTCTGCAATAACTTCAGTCGAAAGATTCGCAGTTCAAATTCTCTATTCATAAAAGTAAACAAAAAAAAGATTGATTCGTCGTGAACATTTAAAATATTAAATCATGGAGGTAATCATTCGCAAAGCAAGTTCTCCGCGAATGAATTTTTGGACCGCTGCCTCGCGTCAAAAAAATAATTCGCACCAGTGAGACAATCAAAGTTTACCATAATTATGTGCTATACAACTCAACTTTCGGACCTTTTCTTGACGTAAATTGAACTCATGTAATAATATTTAATGAATCAGATTTTTAGCATTTTTAAAATCGCTAATACAGCTTTTATTTATCGCGTGTACAAATTAGAAATGATACTTTGATTTTGAAATCAAATGTTTTGATTTATGATATTATTTCTTATTTATTTATTTATTTTCTCTTTTAAATGAAAAGTGTGAAGTATTTTAAATTTATGTAATATAAGCATTTTAGATTAAAGTTAAGTATTTTAAATGAAATGAGTGACAGGTTTATAATTTAAAATTAAATTAATTGTAGTATGAATGACGGTGATGGGAACGATATTTGGCGAATTATCATCTGCTCCCGGCTAACAAAAATACTCATAATTAAAAAAAAGAGTAAAAATAAATAAATGATAGTTTGTTGTAAATAAATATTGATATACATATCAAAAATAATTTATAGAATTAAAATAAAAAATAAAAGCAAATAAACAACAATTTCCATAACAAAGTTTTCGCCAAATTGGCGGGGGAGGGGGGGGGGAAATCGCGCCAACGTGCGTATGTGACATTTGTGCCCAAAAAATATGCGAAATGCTACCATGATCGCAAAAGTTCATGATTTGTCTATTAGAATCTTCCGATTTGGCGAAGGATTAAGGGAAAATTAAATTATGAATAAATGTAACGTGTTGCAATGTTTAACATACATTTAAGGGAGACCAAACTGGTCGCCAGTGGCGGCTAGTTATTAAATATACAGATAAACATCAAATTAAAAATCACATGATGACCTGACAAACACATGTAACGCACTTGACGCAAGTGAATATGATGCCTCGATCATGCATTTTTGACGTTAAATCGTATAATTTGGCGATAGTTTTTTTATGAAAAGTGGTCGACAGGATAATGGAGAAGTACCCAGCTGTTATATAATGATTATAAACCAACTTATTTGCAGCTCTTCACTATTTGGGCTTTATTTGATGTTTTGAAGCATGTCTCTCTAAAATACAACACATCCAGACATCCACATAAGAAAATATATCCTTCCAACAATTCGCTACAAATGTAAATAACTATTAGCCAAATAAGAACTCCTATCAAGGTATTGAGACTTCTGCTGAAATTCAATTGTAACATTTATTAGACCACACCATTACACGAATGTTGCACTATCTGAAAGAAGTTGCCAAGACAATGATCTATGACGAATGCTGTACAATTTTAGTAAATTGAAAGTATGGATATGACGGCTGTCAACAAAGAGAATGTAAGCAAAAGCTTAAAAAGATGTAAATTTTTATGGAAAAGGTAGCGCAGTTCATTTGTACTATTCCAAATTCATGTTCAGTCAAACAACAACAAAAAAAAACTCGTTTGGCAAAATCTAACATCTTCCTTACCATTTATTGTCCATTTTACCAATATTCCTTCAGACATTATTTAAAAAATCATGGTCAAAAATTTTCACTATAAACGTCCCCCACTTAAAAAATGTAAAAACAGTTTCCAATAAAAAATCTTCACCACTCCACAAAAGCGCTTTCACCCCAGCTAGGGCATCATCAGTTGTGATCTCCAACTCTCTGCCTATCCGTTATATATATGACTACTGGTTGAAGATCTCCCCCTATCGGCATTCAATACTCTCTCTCTCTCTCCCTCTTCCAACATTTTTTTCCTGCAGCAATCAAGTAATGAATGAACCATGTTTATAGTGAAAATTTTTGACCATGTTTTTTTAAATAATGTCTGAAGGAAAATTGGTAAAATGGACAATAAATAAGTAAATTTACAGACATTAACAAATGAACACCTGTTTTTTTAATCTTCCTTACCTAAATTCTACAGATTCAGAAGAATTAGGATTGAAAGGAATACTTAGAGAATTGAAGTTTATGAGAAAACGTGTAACGTGGACATTCTAAGTCGATTACTTCTGATTTACGATAGACTCTTATCTTGAATGAAATATATATCATGCAAAACAAATCTGAACCACTCTTAAAGACCTTAGCTCTTCAAATGTTATTATATTTCAAATAAAGTGGAGAGTCAAAATACGTCCATTAGAATTAACTTTAAAATATTCACTAAAACACTTTTTATTTTGCTTAAAAGACGTCAACATATCAATATAAACATTAAAGATGTTAAAATTTAAAATTTACATGTTTCGATTTGTTCATCAAATCGTCATCAGAATATACACAAACCACAAATACAATTAAAGATACACA
Organism: Maratus michaelseni; assembly: GCA_963931845.1. Classification (NCBI taxonomy): domain Eukaryota; kingdom Metazoa; phylum Arthropoda; class Arachnida; order Araneae; family Salticidae; genus Maratus; species Maratus michaelseni. Next base: position 187,587,073 of record OZ007596.1, read on the forward strand.
AATATTATTATACAGACATACATACAATAAATACAATAATCCAACACGGAGTGAAAAATTAGCCAGAGCCAGGAATCGAACCTGGGTCCACAGGGGTGAATTTTTCACTCCATGTTGTATTATTGTATTTATTGTATGTATGTCTGTATTATAATATTTGTGTATCTTTAATTGCTGAATGCAGGCGTTGTTTATGTGTGTTTTAACACAAATACAATGTACATAAAAACCAGAGATTAAATTAATTAAAAACCAGAGAGTCTGAACAGTCACTATATGAAAGAAGGTACAGCGCCCTCTACACTTTTAATTTTAACACCGCTCTTAGATCCATCTACAGACCACATCCCACTATTATTCAACCACTTAACCCAAATCTTCGGAATATTAAATGACAACGTATCATTACATGCTTTCGAGTCTGGGAAGCGGTCTGTAGATGATCTAAGAGCGGTGTTAAAATTAAAAGTATAGAGGGCATTGTACCTTCTTTCACATAGTGACTGTTCAGATTCTCTGGTTTTTAATTAATTTAATCTCTGGTTTTTATGTACATTGTATTTGTGGTTTGTGTATATTCTGATGACGATTTGATGAACAAATCGAAACATGTAAATTTTAAATTTTAACATCTTTAATGTTTATTGATATGTTGACGTCTTTTAAGCAAAATAAAAAGTGTTTTAGTATATATTTTAAAGACCTTAGCTCTATTTATTATTGCTGAATATTTCAGTGTTACAGCCCGTTAAGGTCAAATAGTGATGAATGCTATTCTATTTACAATTTTGAATCGTATGTAATTAATAATATTTAGTCATCTAATATGTATCTACATTAATTTATCAAAATCCAATATTATATTTGTAATATTTTGTTTTTATTAAATTAAATATATAATGTACGTGATTAATAAATGCTTGATTTCAATTCATTATTATTGTTTTACTCTGCTAAAGAGTCAACAGAAAATGTCTATTTTACAAAAAAAAATAAGGTGTAAAAATACATAAAAAAAGAGCTTTTCAAAGTTTTAACAGTTTTCCTTAAATGAAATATAATCCAATTTATGATCGATTTCCGAATTTTCAAAGACGTATAGAGAAAATGTAAAATATCCAATCTGTATCTATATATCAAAAAATATTTTTTTGCAAGTTTTAAACGAATTAGAACATGACGTTACAAATTTTCATATTTCAATTACTCTATATAAAAAAAATGTTTTATATTGATCGGTAAAATACAATGGCAACCAGAGAATTATCGCTAATATTTTACTGTCATTAAAGTTAGTTTTACATATTACAATGATTTTCACATATCCTATATTTTCAAAAGTAAAACTACTATAAAGGTATATAGGAATATGACAAGCTGATAAAATATAAACCTTACATCTTTATTTTATTTTATTTTTTATTTTTTAAGAAAAATTTTTGGCCGGCTAAATCCGACAAATTCCCCACTGTGCGACGGTAATACTTGGTAGAAGTATAATAGCAGGATTTCACATTTTGTTCAGATCAGTACTATAATGATCTAAATTTATAAATAGCGATAAAAATAAAACAATATAACACCAATAAAAATCTCCTTCTGAAATTTCAATACAATTGAGATTTTAAAAAAAATCTGTAATATTTAAAATCTTATAGTTTTGATACTATCCCAGTTATTCAAATAATCACCAGATCTGTTGGCAAGAGGAACTTCTATGTCGTCTTCACAAAATTAAATAAATATTGGAATTATTCCACATCACCTTATTATTCGATTATGATAAGTACTATAATTTATGGTATATATGAAGCAGTAACTTACGCCTCCTTAATAGCTATCTGAAAATAAAAGATTAAATAATAGATTATATTATACAATAGAATATATCAGATTAGATTATAAAATAGATTATATTATATTATAAAAAATTTTAGATTATATTATAGAAAATATTATATAATAAAATTACAAATACTGTTAAAATTAGATTCAAATTTTCCTGTTTTAAATAAAATTATACATTACATTCCCATGCATCTCAGTTGAGGCCAAGTACTTTGTCTCACTGAAAATAATAAGTAATAGAAGATTAACATGCGATACTTTACATCCGAGATTAACATACATTTTTTGAAAACGACAAAATAATAATGGTAATATCTGTTAACAGTGAAACTGCATGAAAATACCATGGCTGATATTAAACAGTTTCAAGTGATTTATCTAATTTGCACTCTTTTTTTTTTAAAAAAAAAAAAAGAAGAAAAAAAGAATCCGCACATGAATATTTTTCAATTAAACTTGTTTTCATCCCACAAAAATCTACAATTCTACATATAATCTGGGAAACATTAGTAGCATCCAAACATAATAATATATTCAAAATTTATTTTTAGATATTACTGATAATTACAGCTCTATTAGTATTTTAGACATTTTTAGGTACAGTAAATTCTCTATATCCATTATAAACTGCCGTTCATTTTAATAATACATATGGTTATGAAAATTAAGAATAAACTCGTATTTACGCATGACACATGAATCGTTTATTTTGTTTTTATGGAACATTTGAATAAAAACCAATAACCAAAGTTGAAAAACAATTTATTCTTGAAGTTTTTTTTTCTAATGGTTCTTTTTCTTGAGTTTTTTTTATTGATTTCTCTTCTAAAAGAAATTCTTAATATTGGATATTTTGAAGTTATATTTTTTTCGGTACTTCTCCATTATCCCGTCGACCACTTTTCATAACAAAAAACTATCACCAAACTGTAACAACACATAAAACAAACAAATGGAAGAATGTTGCCATTGGAATACCAAAATAAATGAATAAATAAATACAAGAAATTCGGAAAAGCCACGCTTACCAAAGTGTCAACAATCAGTAAGCTTAAACAAAAAAAAAAATTACAATATATTAATGAAAAAAGAAAAATAATAATCTTAGATATTTAGTTAATTCCATCATTTTTCTTAATTATGGCTCTCGGCTAATGAATAAATGTTTCTGACGTCAGCTGAAACTTATCTGTTGCACGTAACTATGCATCGCAACATTTTTTCAATGCATTTTCACTTTTAATATCATGGAGCCGCAGTTTAAAGGCACAATTGTTATTTTAATTAACGAAATTACTAATAAATCAGTAAAACATAATGAAAAAAAAGGTAAATATCGAATTAAAAACTACTTGATGACATAACAAACACGTGAAATGCTTCTGATGTCAAGTGATGGGATTGCATTTTTGGCGTTAAATCGATAGTTTGGCGATGGTTTTTTGTATGAAACGTGGTCGATGGGATAATGGAGAAGTACCTTATATTTCTTGTACATGTATCTTCTGTATGAGAATACGTTTCTAAAAATATAGTTTCTCCTGCATTACTAAAAAGAATGTATTGGATTCGTAATTTTTATTTACCACATTTGACAGATATACATGTTTTAGAATGTTCAGAATACGATTTTCGTACTTCTACATCTACGTTTTCTACATAACCTGTCTTATTCTACATTACAAACATTTTGGGAAAGGTTATCTCAAGAACTAACCCACTAAATTTCACAAATCTTCATATTTAATTAGGTATCGATATATATTGATGCTGATTAAATTTACTTCTTAAACTTGATTATTAAATAAACTAAGCATCTTCTATATTTATAGGTATCTGTCAGTACAATCTTACCAAATTATATTTGCAAAATGCTAATTTAATGAAAACTTGCACAATTAAACTTAGGTTTTGATATCTCATCAGGGGCGCTGAAGAGCTATATTTCACTAATTATATCTTAGTTTCTGTTGCGTAGAAAAATGCAAATTTTTTATTTGAGTTTATTAATGTAAATTCATGTGTTAATTTTGTAGCAATATGTTTTATTTCAGCATGAGTTATTTTCCACATACCTATTCTGAATGCAGTTTTTTATCGCATTTTATATTTGCTTTTAAATTTTAAACTCCTTGTATATTAAAAATACTATTTGTTTATTACACTTTCTGTTCATTTCTTTTTAATCTATTATTAAAAATTATTATTTTTTTTAAGTTTTTCTTATTATAAACTTTATACCTTGAAAAATAGTCATCATTCTCATTCATGAATGATGCATTTATTTAATATTACATGACTTTGCATTACATGGCTATTTGAATGAACGTATTACTTTACCGAAGTATAGCAAAGAAAAGATGAATTTTAAAATCCTATAATACATTTAGTTTTTGAATTTTATAACAATTTTAAGAATTCTTAGAAAAATCCTGCTTCACCGTATTCACATGTATGTACTTCTTTACTCTTTCTATATTTTTAGATTTTTCTCATTTCGCTTAAAATAGGGAAGTATGAAAATTTTAATAATGATAAATATTATAATAATGATCATTTTTTAAACTGATAAAAAATGTTATTTTTTAATATATTTTTTTTATCTTGTTCACGATATATTTTTCTCTCTTTCATTATGTAATAATTATTTAAGTTATCTTATAAGTAGACTAAATTGAAAAACAAAATATAATAATTATATTATGGTTTTTATTTATTTATTTATTTATTTTTATTTTTATTTATTTTTTTTTTTGACAACAGCAAGGAAGATTTCCATTACTCAGACATATTTTTCTCTTTTTAGATTCAACCTTTTATGATTTCAAATGAAATTTACGTTCAGAAATTTGTTTAGGTGAGATATTTTTTTAATCTTTTGTTTCTCAATTTATTTATATGTCCACAATATATTACAGTGTGAAATATATATATATTACTTACAAACAAGCGTCTTTGCATTTTTCTTGACATGTTTGAATTTTAAAATCCATTTCCGGATCTATATAAAATTAATAAAGAACGTTAAAAAAAAAACTTTAAAATACTAACAATAAAATTTGTCACGTGTAATTAACGTGAAATATGAAAATACGTATAAATATATAAGTTAAAAATTTAAAGTAAGAGAGATTTCTTTCGGCAGTCAGCAATGAAAAAGAAGCATACAAATTTTGCTTTTATTCTAGAGCAACCGTAAATGGTTAATCTTTAATGTTTCAGTTTCAAAACTCCTTATACAAACATTGAGAAGATTTAGAGGGCAAATCACAGAAAATACCTAACAAACACCAAACGCAAGTGTTTATGATTTGACAAACTAATGCTACCAGCTTTATATATATATAAAAAATCCCTGACGGCTTGGCCTACAGGCACCGGTAGATTTCGAAGATGTAGACCGTGGGGCGCCTGTTTGTTGGGAATTACCGAAGAAATGACCTTTTTGCCATGATGCTTTAGTTGGAAACGCCCACTTCGAAACTTAACTTGTTTGCAGGCGGAGCCAGCAGGATTTTTTTTTTTTTTTTTTTGCTATAAGGGTTGGTCCTGTAAAAAACTAAAGCACGAGAATGTGATGTATATAATTAGTCTTACTCAAATAATACTATAACATATTAAGGTGTAATAACTTCCCTGTGTGTATATAATTTGCCTTAATTAAATTATCCCATCCCATCCCATAACATAGTAAGGTGTAATAACTTCCCTGTGCTGCGTAATTGCCAAGTCACAAAATAATAATTAACTAAAGATGTAGAGACTAGGAGTGATTTGTGAATGAAAATTTCAAAATTAATAAGATAGCTCAATTTGGCTTTATACGATCTCAGTACTTTTTACGGTAAATGAGTCACGAGACTTGGCTGCATTTTTTACAGGTGAAGTTTTTGTTGAGATGATTGTTTCATTTCACATGCTACATACCATTTAATATTGGTTTTTTCATATTCACCTGGCGCAGTATAATAATATCGCCAAATACCGTTCCCATAACATCTTCATATTGCATTCATTTCATTTAAATATTAACCTTTCACTCATTTTATTTGAAATACATACAATAAAAATACATGTATTTTATTCATTTAATTTAAAATACATGCATTTCACTAATTCCATTTAAAATAATAAAAAGAAAAAGAAAATAAGAAGAAATAATGCCATAAATAAAAAACTTTTATTTAAACATCAAAGAATTGTTTCTAATTTACACACGCGAAATAAAACAGCTCCTATTTGTGAGATTTGCGCCAAATCTGTAATACTAAGTTATGCGGGTTTTTTTCTTTCGAACAGAAAAAATTCCAGATTTTCTCCATTTTTATTAAACGGAAATATGTTTTAGTTTACTGAATATTAGTGCGTGCATATTTTTTTGCTCTATGTACTCCATGAACTTTTGAAATCCGATTATTTACGAAAATCTCCTCAGGTGAAATTGACGTATGCACTAAATTTTCGTGACGTATGTACTTAAATTGGGTTTTTTAAATCTATTTTTTAATATAATTACCAAACGGTTTGAAATTTATTCTTCGTAATAAATAGGTCTCGTTGTCACCTTTATCGGTACCTGCTGTGAAAATTGGAACGTCTTCCGTCAAATATTTTTTGAGTTATGCTTTACGAAAGGTTTTAATATCCATCATAGCTATATTTGGGGCAAAGTAATATTACGCTGTGTATGAGTCTTCGTTTTCACTCAGACAATAACTAATTTCGCTATCCCATTAGAACTTGCATTTATTTGTCTTATTTAAAGTCTAAATAACTAAAAACAAGAGGAAAAATTCGAAATAATCTGTAGATCCTTGATATGTTTAGACAATATAAATACGCATAAGTATCTTTTGGTGCATAATAGTGATATTTAAATAGTATTGTATATTATACTAGCCGGTCTTTGCCCGTCTAGCCGGTCGCTTCTGAGTGGGGACCAAATACATTCTACAGCGTACTGTTTTGACTTCCCTTAGGGCCCAGAAATTGCATTTTACATGCAAACAGAGAAATTTAAATAAAATACTTTATTTTAAACTATACGAAAATAACTAAATAATATATAGCTGAAGAGTACATCCACATGTGTTTTTTCATATCCAATTCTTGATTGGTTCTCTTGTGGTCCAGTTTTTCCACTGAATAATGTTCATAATTAATTTATTAATCCAATTGTGTTTACATAATAGCAACTCCAATTTATAATTTTTTCCCCTTTCTCTCTCTTTCTTTTTAAATGTTCTTCAGGTATGAGTAAATTTGGCTAATTACCATTGAAGCACATTCTATGGTAATTTTATGATTGCACAAGTTAATTATTAGCTATGTGGTATTCTGATTACACAATATCATTAATTATCTCTTAGTAGATTTTAGTAGAATGATATTAGAACTTGATATGTTTTTGAAATTCATAGATATTATAATTATATATATATATATATATATATATATATATATATATATATATAAGCACGTAAATAAATATTTCGTGACATTAATAATATTTTTTCCATAATCCCTCTGACAAAATACTACTGGCCCTGTGCGTATTTATCTAAGATGAGCGGTGAGCTTTCAGATGAAATAAATAAAAATGGGATTGCCTAAGATAAATGGCTATCATTGTAAATGTGTACTGTCAGGCCAATAAATTATTAATGAGGTGATCAAAATAGCGGAGCACTATGTATTTCTCAGCCATACATCGTTAATGCTGCGATCACTATAACGTGGTTCAGTTATTTTGCGTGCATAAATCATTAAAATGAAATAATTTTAACAGGATCCATTCGTTTTCACGCTTGTAATCTGACTATACGGTAATCACCATAAGGTATCCTTGTGCATACCCTAGCTCATAAATATGCAATCAATATTTAAATCGAATTTTTTTATTTTCACAAAAGGTATTTTGTAAAAGGTGGAAGTGTAATATTTTGTTTAAAATTTTAAATCCGATCACTAAAAGACGAAAATCTAAAAAATATATATAAAATGAGAAATTAAAAATATTTTCTTTGAAAAAAAATCACATAAAATATATAATAAATAATCCGCAATAGTTCACTTTTTCGTCTAATCTTCCACAATCGGGTTCACAGCCGATGTTGCCCACAAACTCGCTAGCTCTAAAATCGCTGAAATACATGATTAACTACTTTTTTTTTTTTTTTTTTTTTTTTTTTTTTTTTTTGTAGATTTGTAAAGAGGAGTTTCACATTCATACTTAAAACTGTTGCCGAGATATGGCAAAATTACCTAAAACTTTCGACACACATTATGATTCCCTTGATGGATTATTCTATAAAATTGCTGAAATACATATTTAACTATTTTTTAGTACATTTGTTACCCTAAATTTCATGCTCATACTTATCACTGAGTTATGTTAAATGACATACAAAATTTGACCCCCATTTAACCCCCCGTTAGTGGCTGAATTTCTAAAATCGCGGAAATACATGTTTAACAATTTTTCAGTAGATTTGTTATCCTGAATCTGTGATTTCAAGCTCCTAACTAAAAATGCTGCTAAGATATGGCCAACATTCGAAATTACCTAAAATTTTCGACCCCCCATTTAGCCCCCTTAATGGGTGAATTTCTAAAATCGCTGAAATATATGTTTAATTATTTTTATAGTAGATTTGTTATCCTGAATTTCACGCTCTTATCCCAAACTACTGATGAGATATGGTAAAAAGGTGAAATCACCGAAAATTTTCGACCCTTCATTTAACCCCTTTTGTAGTTGAATTTCTAAAATCGCCTGAAATGCATGTTTAACTATTCTTTTGCAGATTTGTTATCCCGAATTTCACGCTCCTAACTATAACTTCTACTGAGATATGAAAATGCCGTAAAACATTCGACCCCATTTAACTCCTCTTAGTATCTGAATTTCTAAAATCGCTGAAATACGTGTTTAACTATTTTTTTTAGTAGATTTGTTATCCTGAGTTTCTTGATTCTACCTATAATTTCTACTGAGATATTTCAAAATGACCTAAAATATTTGACCTCCTATTTAACCCACCTTAGTTGCTGAGTTTCTAAAATTGCTGAAATAAACGTTTGTCTATATTTTTGTATATTTATTATCCCGAATCCCGAGCTCCTAACTAAAAATGCTGCTGAGATATGGTAAAAAGGTGAAATCACCGAAAATTTTCGACCCTTCATTTAACCCCTTTTGTAGTTGAATTTCTAAAATCGCCTGAAATGCATGTTTAACTATTCTTTAGTAGATTTGTTATCCCGAATTTCACGCTCCTAACTATAACTTCTACTGAGATATGAAAATGCCGTAAAACATTCGACCCCATTTAACTCCTCTTAGTATCTGAATTTCTAAAATCGCTGAAATACGTGTTTAACTATTTTTTTTAGTAGATTTGTTATCCTGAGTTTCTTGATTCTACCTATAATTTCTACTGAGATATTTCAAAATGACCTAAAATATTTGACCTCCTATTTAACCCACCTTAGTTGCTGAGTTTCTAAAATTGCTGAAATAAACGTTTGTCTATATTTTTGTATATTTATTATCCCGAATCCCGAGCTCCTAACTAAAAAGGCTGCTGAGATATGGCAAACAGGAAAAATGATCTAAAGCTTTCAACCCCCCCCCCCCATTTAACCTCCTTAGTTGTTGAATTTCTAAAATAGCTGAAATACGTGTTTAAATATTTTTTAAGTAGATTTGCTATCGTGAATTTCACGTTCCTACCTAAAACTGCTGCTGAGATATGGCGAAAACGCGAAATGGCTAAAAACTTTCGACCCCCCATTTAACCCCCTTAGTGGTTGAATTTATCGCCTGAAATACATGTTTAACTATTCTTTAGTAGATTTGTTATCCTGAATTTCACGGTCCTACTTAAAATTCTTGCTGAGATTTGCCGAAAAGACGAAATTATCTAAAACATTTGACCCCCATTTAACCCCCTTAGGGTGTGAATTTTCAAAAATCCTTTCTTAGTGGTTGCCTAAATTTTGTAAAGAATATGTCTTCCAAATGTCATTGTTCTAGGACAAACGGTTGAGGCTCGGCGTTGATTATGAGAAAATCAAGCTACTGTTTTATAAGTATAAATTATTAGAAGTAAATTGTTCAAAGTATTATTTTTGTTATACCATTACACCATTAACCAATACTGAAAGTATTACAAGCGTTACCATGCTAAATATCATTATATAAAATATTCACATAATATACAGCAATTTCTAGAATGCGTGTATACAGGGTGCCGCAAATTATTGAAATGCGCCATTTAAACACGTTGATTTTTTTACATGTTAAGATACGTAGGTAATGTAAATTCCAAAGGTGATCAAAACAGGGTAGGGATGATGATTATACTGTTGAAATATTCATGGCAATAATTTTCAAAAAGTTACACTTTTAAAATTTTGATACGGTCTTTGGGTCCTATAACTTATATATAAAAAAAGTTTCTCCATGCTCTGAAAACTACAACGAAAAAACTTCAATATATTTTTATTTTTTTATTTTGGGGATGTCTAAATTACAGTGTATATAAGTAAAAGTATATTGCTGGGTAGGCTGAAAGCTAGCATAATTAGGGATGTAATAAGCATTGAACCTGAAACAATAAATGCTGCGGTGTACCATGCTTTTTTGCGTTCAGACGGATTTGGGTGTTCACATGTTGTAAGAATGTTTCTTATTTTATAATAAAAACATTTTTAAACATATGAAATACTGATTTAAAATTATTTATTTTTGTTAACATTAAAAAAAAAAGAGAAAAAAATTAAGCAAAACCTAACGTTAAATATTGAGCTATTTTTCATTGTATAACATATTTCCGAATTCTCTAAACAACTAGTTTATTCTCGAAAACTTTTTAAAATAGTAATAATAGTTTAGTTTGTACAGGCCTTGCATTTTATTATCGCCTTCCTATATATTAATTTAAATAGCACTGTTACACATCAACAATTGAGAAATAGATTGAGTGTCTTTGAACTTAACTCGGAGTAACAGTGAACGGTGAATAAGAAAAGGCACGGTTGAACAGCGTCTATGTTAGGGATTCAAATATAAAATTGCACCAACAAGTATATTTTAATTAATAACTTCAAATATAAAACATATTGCATTTCTAACTAATATAAACTGAGATAGCGCTATAATTTGCATCTTAAAAATATAGCATAGCAGCGCTCTCTCTTGAGTGTAAAGAGAAAATTGAATTAACATACATAATTTTTAATAAATGTCTTACATATAATTTTGCTGAAATTAGAACCCATAATGGAAATTTGAATAAAAAAATTGAAATAGTTTGTTCTAATGATCAGATTTTGACGAAACTGAAATGGGACCACCTGGGGGCGTTACTCTTCCAAACAAAAAAAATTACCAAAATCGATGCACATTTACGAGAGTTATGCGTGAACAACATAAAACATACATACATACGGGTCGAATTGATAACCTCCTCCTTTTTTTAAGTCGGTTAATAAAACGATGATATAGCTATCACAGAAATCGACACAACAATAGCATTGCAGCGGCTCTCGTTAAATGAACAAAGCCAAAACTATAACGCCATAATTTTTAATAAAAGTTCCTACATATTTTGTTGAAATACCATGCTATAGGATTCGAGATATAGATATAACGAAAGTTGTGAAGGGTCAAATTTCTTTAAAATGGTTAAAAAAAATCGATTTTTAGATTTTTGCATGTTTAGAAAGATAATTCTACACTGAATAAATCGATACCAATCTTTTATTTGTGCGATAATTATTTACTGAGATAATAGGGAAAATGTAGTCATCACTTCTTCATTTCCGATGTAGATGCCCTGCGATAACACTCATGGCGGCTTGTTTAGATTTTGTTGTCACGTTTTCACATTATCGGAACTTTGTAAATATGCTAGAATGCGCCAATAATTTTATTTGAATACTATTAATAATAATATGAATGCTTTAAAACACTAACTTCATCTTCCACATGCGAAAGTTTGTTTACTTTCATGATTTTGCTGTGAAATATAATCGCAAATTTGCCTACCTGTCTACATTTATTCGCTATCAAGTGCTTAATTTGAAACGAAACTTTTTTTTTTCAGACGAATATTTTCCTGATTTTGTAATATTATTGCACTTTTGAGAATTTATTAGTATTTATAACGAATAATATCGCGAAACATACTTCAGGACAGCGTCCAAGAAATCTGCATTTTAATGGTAATAGCTACACAAAATGCGATGATAACAAGAACGAAAAATCATGCGTCAAGCATAGATTATGTAGCACTTTCCAACGCTACTAAAATAATTTTACAAATCATTACCGTTTAATAAGCTGAAAGATGACATCTAAGTAAACAATTTGGAAAACGCATAACATATTTAAAAACGTAATTTCAGGAATTTTCAATATATACAATATTCGGAAAAATATCCGAATACTTTTATGTAGCCCTGTATATGATCTATAGATTTGTATATATACATAGGATGCTAAATTTTAGTTTAGTTAGGAAACGCGTAGCACAGTTTAAATTCTCCTTCTGGAGTTTCTGTCAATAAACGGAAATGTGTTCGCGAACTTTTGTGCTGCCCTGTATAGGATCTACAGAATTTATACACCCCACGTAATAGTCAAAAATCTAGTTAAGATTAAAATCGCGTTCAGTAACTTAAAACGCACTTCCAGGAATTATTGTTAACAGACAGTAGAGAATTCTTTTGTGTGTCCCTGTAAATGAACGATGACTGCTATACACACACTATTCTGTAGTAAGCCTCTTGTAATGCACCTTAGTAATATATATAAACTTCAATGCGTTTAAAATAGTGGAACATTATTTAAATAAGCCGCAGACGATTTTTCTCCATAGACGTAATGTAACGGAATTATTTTGACTGTCCCTGTAAAGTAACTCTAAGTGCTATACACCTACTATTCCATATTAAGCTTCTTCTAATGCATCTTAGTGATCTATATAAATTTCAATGCGTTTACAATAGTGAAACATTTTTAAAATAAACCGAAAATGATTTTTCCCCATAGACCGCAATGTAACGGAATTCTTTTGAGTGTCCCTGTAAGAAAACTATAAGTACTACCCACTTCAGTTCAAATAGGGAACGTGCCATAAATAACGACAATAACATATAAAAATTACAGAGCAATCCGAGCATATTTACGGGAGTTAGAGCACGGACAGACGGCCAGACGGCCAGACAAACCGAAGTCATAAGCACTTTTCAACTAGGTTGGAAAGTGCTAAAAATGTTTCCAAAAATACTAATTCATCTGATAGAAAACTAAAAGTAGTCAATTTTGCAGTTATTTTACTTCAAGTGACAGATTACGATACAGATTTATTTATATTAATATTTTTTTAGCAAACTCTCCGAATTTTTGTGTTGCAAAAAATGTGAATCAGATATTGAAATATCAGAAAATTCATACATTGAATTTTTTTTATATACTTTATAGCTAAATTGCGAAACCGTTTTCTAATATCTATGTTCGATCAAACAACTATTGAACATTAATTATTAAAAAGAGAATTCTTGAAAATTTTTAAATGATTTTTTTAATTTAAATTTGAAACTACGTAGTGTAAAACACGTTAGAATACATTTTTTCTTGATTTCTAACAATTTGTTTTCTGACAGTGTGTAAAATATTGTAAAATAGGCATCTTAACCCCTTCGCGACGAGCGTCCTTTACAGAATTTTTAATCTTTTACCACCGGTTTTTCAAAACAGAAATTTTCACCTAATTGAATCGCAGAAATGCTAAGATTTAATGAAGCAAATCTTACAATAAAAAATAACTGGTGTGAATAATCGAGGATTCTGAGTATCTTATGCGTCACGTATACGTGTCGCTCGTCCCCAAGGGGTTAATGACCACTGTTATAATATATATATATATATATATATATATATACGAAAAAATATTTTTTGTGTTTTTATATACGTTAGAGGCAATTTTTAGAGACTAAGACATAAGTCTGGCCTAATATCTAGAGATTAAGACTTCAATGAAATAATATATTGACAAACAGATGAGCACCGGTCTTCTAATTAACATTATGATTACATTATAGCGCAATATCACCCAATCTGCAAAATACGTTTCGCAGTACTAAATGAGCAACTCAACTTGGAAATTTAAGTTAAATCAGAAATTTAAAAATAAATGAAAAATAAATTATAGTATCGTTTTGAAATTAGAATAATACTAAATATATAGACTGTTATTTAAAAAAATATATGTTAATATAAATATACAAAGCAAACTCCGTATACTATCATTACAATTAGAAGCTTTGTTGCTAACAACAATATAGCAAACAACGATATTTAGAATTGGAGTAACGATTTTTGTTATTTCATTATCTCTATATTTTTTACTTTGCCCCTCTAATTCAAAAGCTAAATCATAAATCTTCAATAAAGTATTTTTAATTCCTTTGACAAAGTTGGTATATTTAACATTTTTGAAATGTTACTCATTTAATTCTTATTTGCTTTTCACAAAAGGTTTATTTATGAAAATCATAATAATTGTATGTTGTTAAAATCGTCTGTTTATTAGATATGTGGTTTACATAGCTGCCACCTTTTACGCTTTTTTGTTATCACTAAAATTTAATAGAAATTTTTGTGTAATTTAATCAACTAATTGCGGTGATTAAATAAGATATCATTTACTATTAAATTTTAGTGGTAGGAAAAAAGCGTAAAAGTTGGCAGCTATGGGTTAAGACAATGTTCAGAGAATAAATGTAATAATAAAAAAAATCCTACCTACCAAAATATACTTTATCTAGGCATAGTTTTTCCTTATGGGGATAACTAACTTTTAAAGTAACACATCCATACTGTTTTAATTCTTCTTTAAAGTGACAGTTCTGATAGCATTCCTGAAGACGTATAAGAGGACGTAATAACTAATTGCGAATTAATTAAAACAGAAATACTATTAATAAAATGTACGTTACGATAAGCAATACCTCCTTTGTCAAGGGCCCTTTTTTTCCATTTCTCCACCACATTTTTCTATAATCCACACATTGACTTGAGAACGGTGGAGGAAGTCGAACATTATTGATCTAATGGAGAAAAATACGAAATATGTGAATCTCATGGTATGCTGACTGACAAAGAAAGCGATTAATTGATAAACTATAAAGATAAATTTTAGCAAGAAAGAGATTATATTTACGCATTTTATAAATTCTAAATATTTAATTTAACTTCGTATTATTCATAAAAGTCTAACAGTAAATACACAATACGTAAAGCAATTTATGATAGAAAAATATTGTGTATAAAGTTTTTATCAGCAAAGGAATAGGTAAACAAAGTTATCTGAAACTATTTTTAGCCTTCCTGTTTAGAGGTCGTCAAGATCCAAACATGTGATACTTATCTGTTAAATATTTGTTTAAAAACATTACTTTTAGAGAGGTTGAAAAAAAAAGTTTAAAACTATTTTTCTAAAATTATTTTTGACACTTTCGGTTGGCTTTGTTCATTTTTTATCAATATCTACCTGTGCAAATCTGTACGCATATTACACATTCCTGAAATTAATAAAATCCATAATGTAGTTACCATTAGTTTAAAGCTTTCCTAATTTTGATCCAATGTCATGAGCTCCATAGACATTACGAGAACTGGTTTCTATTATAAAAAATGAATTATTGTTGAAAGTAGATTCAGAAACAGACGGGAAATTTTGATCTGCAATGATGAAATGAGTTTACGTCTTGACTCATACATAATGGTTGAACAAATTTCATTTTTGAACACTTCCCAACATAGTTGAAAAGTGTTTATGAATGAAGTTTGTCTGTTTGCCATCTACCCGTGCTCTAACTCACGAAAATGTACTGTTATTTCCATGAAATTGATATATGTTATTGAGATTTACCATGGCTTGTTCGGTACTGAAAAAAACGGTGTAGCGTTTACAGTTCATTTACAGGGACATGCAAAATAATTCCGTTACATTACGGTCTGTGGGAAAAATCGTTTTCGTCGCACTTTAATCATGTGACACTATTTCAAATACATACATTTAATCGTTATTGAAAATGACGGGCATATATTTCTTCTGATTTTATCCAAAACTTTTTTGATTAAATATTTTTGTGGTTCTTCGCTTAGAAAGTTAATTTATGTACGATAAACGACAAAGATAATGAGATAATGAGATAGGGATACATGAAATAGAGATTTGATATCCGTGCTTGCTAGTATACTATTATCACACATATACGCTAGTATACACATCACGCTAGTATACTATATCATATACACATTTTTAATTTTCTCAATAAACTCTCTAGTTGAATTGACAACCCCTCAATCAACGTAAAAGAAATAGAAATTCTCATAAAGCAATTCACAGATAATACCACAGCATATAACGATGAAATAAGAACAACAATGAGTTCAAGCATTAGTTTGATTAAAAATAACAACGTACTTCAATTTAATGGAAAATTTTATAAGCACACAGAGGGGGCCCGATAGGTTCGCCCATTTCAGGACTACTTGCTTAGTTAAAACTTAGAATCCTAGAGAAGGATATTATATTCAAATCAGTTTTAAAACCTCAGATATTGTTGCGTTATGTTGACGATATATTTTTAATTTAGAATCACGGCATCCCTGCATTGTATGAATTCTTAAATAACGCTAATAACCTTGATCCAAACATATAGTTCACCTTAGAAATCGAACAAAGAGGAGAGTTACCATTTTAAGACGTAGAATTGGTAAGGAACAATGCAGCATTGAAAATAGATAGGACTGATTACAGAAA
Source organism: Maratus michaelseni (assembly GCA_963931845.1). Lineage (NCBI taxonomy): Eukaryota > Metazoa > Arthropoda > Arachnida > Araneae > Salticidae > Maratus > Maratus michaelseni. Next base: position 187,603,761 of record OZ007596.1, read on the forward strand.
ACCACGCAATTCAAATAATAAAATATCATACAATAGCAATGTCCCATTTAAATATAAATCTAATCTGCAGCTTACAATATTTTTATATAAAAAGAGCCATCGAATTCTGTACGAAAGATTGCCTGAAAGAAGAATTACTCAGTATTAAGAAAATTGCTATAGAAAATTGTTTTCCCCTTCATCGTATTAATAAATTAATTTTCGACATCCAGCATAAAGGGTCAGTTAAAAGTAACATTAAAAATAAAAAATAATCTTAAAAATTATCTCAAATTTTACAGTTTCAATTACGTACCTCAATTATTTGAAAGAATTAGATATGCATTACAGAAATATGATATCAACGCAATCTTTAAACCATCTGGCAAATTGAAATATCTTGTACACAAGAAAATAGACCCAATCCCTAACGACGAAACTTCAGACGTATATATGATACTTTTACAGATAAGTTAAATCAGAAAAAACTCTATTACATAGGAATGACACCTAGGAAATTTAAAGACAGACCCAAAGAACATATCGCAGACATGAAGTATAGTAAACCCTCAACAGCTCTATCCAGATTAAACCTAAAACAAGACATCGACATAGACTTCAGTAAAGCAAGAATCATAGCCCGCACTTCAAATTACTACGCATCAATTATCAGAGGATCTTAAGAAATTTTATCTCGAGGAATTAACACTTGCAATGATATGCTCTCATACAATATATCCAGGATCTGGTATAAAAGTAAGCTGCGCGCAGGCGCCCTGAGGGAGCACCCTGCGCGTCAGACGAACACCGAACCCATGTCCTGAGGGACTTATAACGCGCCAGCAGGTTTATCTCCCTGCGGCGCTTCGGCCGGCCAGAGGACCACCACCTGAGGACCCTCTAACCTTGAACTCACGTGTCGACGACGTAGGCCCTTGCAATACGTGGTGAATATATCTGGCAATTTTGGAACTTAATAATATCCCCCTTACCCTACCTCCTCCTTCCCTCCTCCCCTCCTTTGAAATAGACTTTGTCTCTGGTGGACATCCATGACTTATCACACTTTTCGAGATTCCCCTGATAATGACTGTTTAGAGCAGTTGAAAGCGCTCGGGTTTTTAACATCTTTTTAACAGGTTTTGACAGGTTTTTACGTTCAAAAAAACTTTTTGTATATTTGCACCCTTTTAGTAAAATAAATATTATTATATATTTTATTTATATAGGTAACATTTCAAATATATGCAATATTTCAACGGCGGCAGATGTAGTCCATATTTGTAACTTTCGCTTTGTAGACGAAACACTATCTCCCTCATACTGTAGCGTTACCTACCTACACTCTTAGAAATACTTTCTTCAAATCACGGAAATATTACTGGCAGCACTGCTGCCGGCTTATTTCCGTTATTTGAAGAATTTCCGTTTATTTTTTTCTCTGTTACACGAGGGAAGGAATTTTTCCGTTATTTGAAGAATTTCCGTTCATTTTTTCCTTTGTTACAGGAGGGAAATTTTCCGTTATTTGAAAAAGGGCGGATTTAAAAAACTGTCTTTCTCTTTGTGCTGCCATCTATGGACTATTGCGGAAGTATTCATTATTTAATACATTTTAAGAATATTTCCTGGCTCACTTGGGGATCAAACTAGGGACCTGCCTGTCTTGAGTCAAGTATGCTACCGATAAGGCCAGTGGGCACTTGATTACAGAAGAGTTTGGAATGATGATAGGGTTTTCTTCAAATGCCGGCTTTGGGCTTAAAAATTTTGGGGTTTAGAAAGCTGGCAAATTGGAAGTTAATTGCAGGAAGATTGTGTCGTTAAGGGAAGATGTTTGGGGTTTTAACACTTTAGTATTAATATAGGATAAAAATATGAATTATATATATTCTTAATTTTATTGATAGACGTAAAATATGGATATTATATTTTAAATTAAATTCGAGAAGAAATGTTTGCTTTTTTAATAAAATCGATTTCTTTTTCAAGTATTATACTGTTTTTTTAAAAGGTGTTCAGTTCGATGAAACGTGTTCGATGTTTTAGAATATATTTTAACTTCGATTTTTTTTTTTTTTTTTTTTTTTTTTTTTTTTTTTTTTATAAATTTTAAAAAATAAATTGCGAATAATTTTAAATAAGTGAGAAATTTTTATGTTACTTTTTTTAAAATCGAAAGTATTATTTTTGTTTGTTGCTTTTCTGAGTAAAATCGATTTTTTTTCAACTGTATATATATATATATATAACAAAATTTAAAATTTATTGCGATACGCTAAATTATTTTTATCCCATCCTATTCTAAATTACTCTATAATAATTATTTTCTCCATTTATTAATGTATTTTAACTCTATTTATTCCAAAAACCTCATATCTAAATTCAATGTTTTAATTACTGCTAGTTAGTTCAATAAATGGCGTCTTTATCTTTAAATTACAAAAACTTCCTTATATTCATCCCTTTAAAAAAAAACACATTATTCCATTTTTTTCAAATTCCTAAAAAGGCTGTATTTATTTTAATAATTTCAGATACTGAAAGTAACTCTCCAAATCATAAAATCTGTTTCTTATATTAAAATGTAAAACATTTTAATTAAATTCCATTCTGGCTTTGATCCAAGTTCGATAAACAATTTTTCTGATTTTCTTTTTTCCTTTTCGTAAAAGTAAAAATCACTCCATATTCTCAAACCAGTAACTAACGATAATCAGTTAGCTTAAAACACTCTGGGTCACAGCTATTTTATAGAACATTATAGAATATTCTGCGCGCTTTTTTTCGCGTCGTTTCTTAGCGAAAACCACTGTGCCTCCGAATTCTGGCGCGTTTCGCAATGAATCCCTATTCTCCATTGGCTCACAAGCAATCACGTGACACTGTACTCATACTCTTTCTGAAAATGATATACCGCTGCTCTTTGCTTCGAGTAGTAGTCAAAAAGAGAGGCCAGAAGAGTGTGTTTGGGCTCCTAATAAACTCGAATATGTACCTAGTACTGGAGAAATGGAGATGAAATCTTTTTCCTAGATACTGCTTCGTAATAGATTATTAAAGAAGGTTACTGCTAACATCTTTTAAATCCTGTATTTTGTCGTCGAGTGGATTTAAGCTAATGACATCTGCTGCTAGAATGTCATTACAAATTGGTGCTTGTCTTAAAATCTGAAATGACGGATAATGGTGAAAGAGGGTCTCCGCCTAGCCTATTAAGATGCAAATAAAAGTCTTTTGGTGATTGCTGGAGTACTTATTTTGCCTATTCACACCGATCGTTGTAATGAATACGAAGACTGCAGCTTGAAACTTCTAGCGTGGACCGACCCTCGGCTGAGTATCTCAAAATAACATCGAGCATCCGAAAAACTATTTATATAAAATGAAACTGCCACTGCATTACACCACCTTTCATCCTTAAATCGTGACATATATATATATATATATATATATATATATATATATATATATATATATATATTAATCTGTTTTTCTTAGACTGTATTTATATGCGAATTTTGTTTTATAACTTAAAAAAATAAATTGCGGATAATTTGAAATGAATGAGAAAATTAATTGTTACTTCTTTAAATTGGAAAGAACTTTTTTTTTCTTTAATAAATTCGAAATAATAATGTATTGAATTTTTAGTTTTTCATTTATAAAATGTTCAAACTTTAGTATTAATAGAGCCCATACGCATGTGTGCTGGGAATAAACGGACATTTTCTCTCTTCTTCAGACTTTCGAGAAGAATTCGCGGAAAAAGCATGTTTCTAGGAGTACGGAAATTATTTGTTGAAAAATGAGGAATAATTTAGTGTAAAAAGACGAGTTTTTCTGACAGTGTAGTCACTTTTTTGTTGTATCTCTTTTGCTGGAAGAAAGCGTCCAGTTCACTCTGTGGCAGCTAGTCGCATGCATGGAAATTTAAAATCTTGATTAAAAATGCTTCCTTATAATGGGCTTTTGTTATTAATCTCACGCAAGAATAGAGTTGTAGAGATTGCTTTCAAAGGAAAAGAAACTATTGCACCTTAATATATAAATATATATATACATAAATTCTTGAATATTTGGCTGTAGTATGCCTGCTTAACTTACCTGTATCACTTTCACTTTGTACTGTACAAAATCTCGCACTGCAATTCCCTCGAAATATGGATTACTCAGTCTAGAAGGATCATGAAATGATATGTAGTATTCACGTGATTCGGCAATGTCGTTGCTCAAAAGATTTGAAGAAACAAGATCCGAATTGCTCCATTTCAATATCATGCCAAGATCTAAAAAAAATCTCTTCATCACGTTTGAAAATTAAATGTGGTTCATAATAATCAATACACAACACCCAGATAAAAACTTCGTTTTACGCCTTAAAATGTTCATAAAAATATATTTCATTTCTACTTTGTTACCAAATTACGGTTTTGTATCTGTAAACCACAATGTTGCGACTTGAATGGGGCAGTTTCTTTGTAATCTGTTAAGAACAATAGCTTAACTAACAAGATAGGACACTACTATAGAGCGTAATGGTAACACGATGACGATCGTCTCTAGAGACGTGGGGGAGGGAGAGGCATTTTTTGCACGAAATATTTCTTCTGTTGAATCTTTACCTTAATATAGTGTATAGTTTCCTTAAAATGTCAGATGCTTACGTTTCCAACAAAACCTAACTTTTTCGGCTGTCTATGTATGTGTGTAAATTATTGGTTAACAATATTAGTTCAAACAAATGACAATAAAAAGCTATAAATATATTAATGTTATTAATAATGTGAATTAAAACGTAAAGCAATGGTAAAAGCAGGATGATGAGCAAACACATTTTACACTATAAATCTTTTTGGTGACAAATTATTGAATTATTATGAATAGTTTAATCCAAAGAATTTTCCAAAAAGCAAAAATAGATATATAAAATCCCTGATATTTTTTATTGGTTAGGTATGTAGAAGTTAAAGGTAAAGCTATATTTTAACATTTCTCTCCCTCCCCATCTCTCTCTCTCTCTCTCCCCTCTCTCTCTCTCTCTCTTTCTCTCTCTCTCTCTCTCTCTCTCTCTCTCTCTCTCTATATATATATATATATATATATATATATATATATATTATGTATATATTTATTGCGTGCATTGTGTGCATTACGTATGTATTTAAAAATGAATACACATGTGAAGTACGAAGGATAAAACACCATAAAAAGCAATGGAATGGATACTGAAGGAATTATACTGAAAAGGATGAAAAAGCAAAATTGGAAAACTATGAATATCTTATAGAATCTTCAGAAGGGCTTTATAAGAATATTCATAGTAAGTATATGTTATTTCAACAAATATTGTCAGCATTATGCCTGAAATCGACAATACTAAGCCCCTAAAAACATACAAAAATGAAACAAGAAAATTAAGGACCGACATGAGGTTCAAATGACAAAATAATATGAAACAAGAAAATTAAAACCAGACATGAGGTTCAAATAGCAAAATAAATAAATAAATATGCAATTGAAATAGAAATTAGATAAATAAAAAATTATTCAACTTAAATAGCAAATAGAACATAAAATAATGTTCAAGACTCACCAAAAAGGACAAATTTGAAAGTAGATGTAAAAATATTGTAGTTACTTGACATTCAGCCAGACACCTGAAATCTGCTCTAAATGGCTACATATTAAAGCCCAAAACTTTGCTGAGAATAGTGATAATATAAAATTATGTAGTACCACCATTTATCCCAGAAAATTATAAGTAAAATCTAAAATTGTAGACAGGTTAAAAAAAATGCTAGTGCTGCCATCTGTTAGTGATGAAGATGAAATATAATGAAAAGAGAGAATGAGAAACATATATTGACAAAGCAAATAGTATTTGAAATGTGAGGAAACTTAATAAAGTAAATAAAATTTAAATTTATAAAGATCATATGAGAAGACAAGTGCAATAATTAGCAATGTATAATAAGACATTGTGTGCATTTATGTTGTAGAAATGATGTTGTGATGTGAGTAAAATGATTAAATGCATAAAACCCTTTTATTTTCTTTTAATAATTTTTTTTAACTTTTTTAGCAGTCCCGCCACATTTCTCCTAAATGGTATTTTTATTTTATAATTTTTGGGGGAGAAATTTTGTTGTTTTATGATTTTTTTGTAAATTGTTAAAAAAAAAATAATAATAATTTTTTCAGCAATCCACGCCCACCCTCCTAAATATTGTTTTCCATTTTATAAATTTTATACATATTTAATGTCCATTCTGGTAATATATATATATATATATATATATATATTTATTTATCCTGTCTCTGTTTACACAAACTTCCCCTAAGTGTTTTAAATCAAAACTGCGGCAACTGCGGAATATAGAGCCCGCAAATTTGAGGAACTGCTCGAATTACCAGGACATTTGGCCCACTTATTTATTGGGAAACGCTGACGTAATTATGAAAATCACCTATACATAGGATAAATGGCAGGTAAAATTTCGACAGGCACTATGCTACTTTATTAGAACACGATGACATATGCGGAAACTCAACAAACAGCCTTTTGAAATTTAAAAGTGGTATAAGCGGAACTAAGTCGTATTAGTGTTCTATGTAATTCCCCCCCCCCTTTTTTTCTCTCATGAAACAAATATTTGCAACAGTATTCTTTGTATGATGATATAAAAACTGCGATTCAAAATAGCTACAGTACGTTGGGCAACAGTTCTATGCCTACGCAGAATGCATATAAAAGTCATGTGGAGACCTCGACAAATGTCTAAATAAAAATGCAATTATATCTAAAAGTAGTTTTGATGTGAGGCTTCTATGTACTTATAACGTCATTCTAAAATTTTGATGTTGTTTCTTGTTTTAAAGCAGTTCAAGAAACTATTTGCAAAACCGACGTAATATAAATTGCTATAAATGAAGATTAAAAATAATAAATAAGACTGAGGAAAATATTCAATGTAACAACTTTTTGCAGAATATATAACACACATTTTAAAATTTCGTTTGTATATTATATTTAACAATAATTTAAACATTTTCATTCTTACGTTCAGGCTGAGATGATGATAATTACTTGGCAAATAGGAACACGAAAGCTACAACAGTTAACGGTATTTATTTTTGTCTATAAAATTTATAAATGAATTACCTAATGTTTGTAACTAAAATAATAAAATACATTTCCAAGCATAGTATGATAATTTTTTAAACAATTAAGATTTTATTGATATTAATTTATAGTTCAACATAAAATGAATTTTCTTTGACAGATTTCAGTGTTGCGATAAAGTGAAACATCTTATGATTAATCTTCAGTAATCATGTCTAATGCCAAATGGCGTATTTCAGCAAGTATGATTTGGCTGAAGTGTGTTTTTTTTTCTTTTATCTTTAATAAATTTCACATTCACTTTTTCAATTACTTAGAATGACTCATAATCGAATCATTGAGATTTATTCCGTGAATCGAAATTTTGCTGTGAACCTAAACTAAGCAGAACGGAGTTTTTCTGGGTTTTTGCAGCCGTCCAAAAGTGTACGCATTTCATGACAGAAAAATCCTTAATGAAGAAAGTAGGACTTTGCTGATAATAAGCTCTTTGCTTTCTGCAGTAAAAAATACGAAAATATTTGTGTTGAATGAAAGTTTACTAAAACAATACGAAAATTAAATATAACAATATACAAACTACTCGGATGTGTCAATCCCAAAACTTTCTTCTATCTCACACACATTTCGTATACACTAAAAAGAATCAGCACCAATTTATATCACGGTCTAACTGAATCTAAAGTTTTATTAAATTCCGTGCATTAGTTCTTGAGATATGACTTTTGCTAAAATCGTGAAAATCCTGCAAATACAGCATAGCAGCGCCACTTTTTAGGAGATTTAGGTCAAAACCTAATCAATAACAACTTATGTCAACGTCTAACTAAATCTGAAGTTTGATGAAAAGCTGTGCATTAGTTCTTGAGATATAGTTATCGTGTTAATAATGAAAAAAGTAGCATAGCAGCGCCACCTGTTGGGCTACTTACACCAAAACGTAAGCAGTATCTATTTATGTCATGGTCTAACAGAATCTGAAGTTTGATGAAAAGCTGTGCATTAGTTCTTGAGATATAATTATCGTGTTAATAATGAAAAAAGTAGCATAGCAGTGCCACCTGTTGGGCTACTTACACCAAAACGTAAGCAGCATCTATTTATGTCATGGTCTAACAGAATCTGAAGTTTGGTGAAATTCCGTGCATTAGTTCTTAAAGTATAGCTATCGTAAAAATCATGAGAAAAGTGGTATAGCAGCGCCACCTGTTGGGATATCTACACCAAAACGTAAACAGCATCTATTTATGTCAAGGTCTAACTGAATCTGAAGTTTGATGAAAATGAGTGCATTAGTTCTTGAGATATAGCTATTGCGGAAATTCCGAAAAATGCAGCATAGCAGCGCCATCTGTCGGGCGATTTTCACCAAAAACTAATCAGCACCAATTTATAACAGGGACTAAGTTAATATAAAGTTTTATTAAATTTCTCTCATTAGTTCTTGAGATAGAGCTTCCACAAAAATTATGTCATATACAGACAGACAGACAGACAGACAGACTCACAGACTCACAGACAGACATTTTCTAAAAACAGTCAAATCGTGTTCAGGACCTTCTAAAACGTATAAATCCGTCGAAAATTTTCATGAGTCCAATACTTTCTTCTTGTAAAGATAGAAGAAAGTAAAAATTATAACAAATTAAAGTACAACAAAAACCGTATTAAAATATAACTATAAGAATACGAAAGATAAAATTCTGGCACATTCTAAAGTTATGGATATAAGAAAAGGTTTGCAATTTGTAGTAACATCGAAGGAAACAAGAGAACAGAAAAGAGCAAAAATCGTGATTTCTATAAATGTTAGTTAAGACGTTGAAATTTGAGTAAAATATCTAAACATAAAAAATACAAATTTATATGCACATTAAGGGAAGGGTATTAAATTCTTTACTTACTTGCTTGGGGATTTAATATGTCTTCATCGTACGAGTTTGAACTGCTGTTAAAAGACAGTGTATAACAAGCTCCGGGATATTTATCTTTGTTCAAAACACGTACATATACAGGTTTACTGAAAGAAAATAGTTTGAAATATCTGGTAAAATTTCATTTTTTATAATTTAAAAAGTTATTTTAAGGCACTCGTGAATTGAAACTTAATTACATAATATAAAATTAATATCTGTAATATGGAAATCTGCACGTGAAATAAATTTTGCATTCATGCATTTTTGCATAATAGTGCAACAGCTATTGCATCAAGATCTGAATATTTATAAAACTCTTTATTGTACGAACGCACCTCATTTGTCACGTTTGACGTACAATTTCCAACTTGTTTCTTTTAACAATGGAGTAACTTTGTTGCCGTTTTTGGAGAACTTTTGTTACATATATATATATATATATATTTCCGAGACCAATTAAAAATTAAAAATTTTGGGTATTTATGTAACATCTTCTTGTCCACATTTTAGTAAGAAGAGTTGTAAAATACAAATATACAGCCAAACTTTAAAATGATAGATATATCTAATAAAATTCAAAATCAGTCACGAGTGAGGTAATTTAATAAGGAATTTATATCTTTCAATTTTAATTTAATTGTCTATAGAATTTTTATGCTCCAAATTATTTCAACATTTGTTTTATTTGTGGAGTTGGATAATTTTATAATTACTTACGCTACTGTTTTAGGGTACGTACATTTGAGTACCACTATTTACGAATTGTAATCTTCACATTGTTTAAGGACAAATTCTACGCTTTTTCGGAAGTATTTTTTTTTTTTAAATATTAACATTTCGAAACAAAATTAAATTATGTTTTTCGACTAGACATTATGCTATTTTTATAGCCGGAAAAAATGTCTGACAATTCAATACATTTTTTTTCTATCCTATTAGAAATTATTCTTATACCACTGTGTCGTTTTTGTGCAATTATATAATTTTAATGATATGAATGTATGTCATAGTTTCTGTTTTATTTATTTACCAAATTTTTCCTAATACATTTCATATCGACATGTGCGAAACTTGATAGGCATCGAAATTTTATCACAATGAAGAAAACATCTGTGCTCTACTGCTTACCTGCATGGTATAGAATATCCCGTGCGTTTATCTGTGCTAACATTAGCCCATGCACAACGGGAGAGGCACTCTGAAATCTGAAATCCACTTTCCTTGACGAAATTATAATCATAATAGAAATTAGCGTACTTGATACTTAACTTTTTGGGAACCTAAAGTTAAATAAATACAAAAAGGATCAATTTCGCATTATGAATGAAATATCACATTTGAAAATAATTTATTCTGTTTCGACTGTTATGCCCAGTTTAACAAAAAAGAATATATATTATACTAGCTGTTCCCTGTGACTTCGTTCACGTAACATTAAAAGGATAATAAATGCATTAATTAAGCAAACCGCATTTCACTCCTGATAATTATAAATATATATAATTACCCATGCTTTATCACTTTTTATATGAGACAATACGGTATTTCTTTGTTATATGGAAATTAATATAACTTTGTCTTAAAAAGTGAAATTTTGAGCCCAATAATATACACAATCGCAAAAATGAAACTGCAACCAATTGAAAAAGCAGTCCAAGGTGAGAGAAGTAATGATCATCTAGAATAGCATTAAATGTTTTACCACGCAAAAAAAATAGAAAAAACCTGGTTACAAAAATGTATTTACTTTTGCGAAAAATTTCGCTCGCTAAAGAAAGCAAATTGGCTACGGACCCGATTACATAGCCTAACCATCCTATTCTTGGCTATATTTTTACCTATATATGAAACAAAATTCTACTATATACAACGCGCTTTCACGTTTATAATATTAGGGATTTGATTATTTTTAGGAGTTGGCACGATTGCCTTGTTCAAGTCTACGCAATTCTTAATGAGGAAAATTTTCATTAGTTTTTTATTTCTGTTTTGCTCTTGCTTTAAGCGAATTTTTCGATAAATTTTATTTTCATTTCGATAACATCGTTGTTTATTAAAAAAATTTTAAAACATTGCAAATACATTTAAACATTGTAATGGAATACATACCATTTTTCTAATCCTATAATACTTTACACAAATCTATTACCAAAAAGAAAAAAAAACAAGAACGAAAAATCATGCGTCCAACATAGATTATGAAACACTTTCCAACACATCCAGAAAACTGTAACGAAAATTCTCCGTTAAAAAGGGTAAAAGAAGATATGTATGTAAACAGTTTAGAAAATATATACCACATTGAAAAATACAGTTTTCGAAATTACTTTCCATTGCAAAAAAAAGTAGAATTATTTTGTGCAGCCCTGTATATGATCTGGAGATTTGGATATATAATACATGGCATGATAAAATTAAGTTCTGTTTGAAAATTAACATTTAGCAATTTTCGCCAATCGATAGCAATGCACTTGAAACCTTTTGTACGGCCCTGTATGTTATTTAAACACATTTCTTCACATCACATATTAAACTAAAATTTAATTCAGGTAAAAAACGCACAAGGCAACTTAAAACTCACATCCAGCAATTACCAACCATAAACGACAATGTATTTTGTTCTTTGCGTAGCCATGTAACTGAATTTATTTATATTCTACAAACTTATATTAGTCTACTAAATATAGTTCAGCAAGAAAATGCGTAATACAATTAAAAACTACCCTTAAACAATTCACTCCCATAGTGCGTAATACTTATGAATTCCCTTCTGTATATGATCAACCGAATTTATACACACCACGTAATATGAAAAAATTTTGTTAAAATTAAAAACGCAAGACAAACATGAAAACGCTTTTATCACACATAGACTGTAATTATCCCACGTATGCTGTAACCGAATTCTTTTGTGTGTCCCTGTAAATGAACGATAAACGCAATGCACACCATACTTTTAAGCGATCAATTTATAGTGCACCTCAGTAATGAGTATAATTTTCATTATCTTTGAAATAGTGAAGCATCATTAAATTGCGCTGCAGACGATTTTCTCCGTAGGACAATGTGTAACAGAATTCTTTTATTTTACCCTGTAAATGAACTATAAACGTAATGCACACCATACACTTTAGGGAGCAATTTATAGTGCACCTCAGTAATGAATATAATTTTCATTATGTTTGAAATAGTGAAACATCATTAAATTACACTGCAAACGATTTGTCCCCCTCGAACAATGTGTAACATAATTTTTTTGTTTGACCATGTAAATGAAGAATAAATATTTTTCTCCCCGTATTCTACAAGAAGTATGTTTTATAGCGCTTTATAAATATATATCAATTTCATTATGTTCCAGATGGCGTAGCATCAAGGAAATGTCCTTGAAACGATTATTTCCCATTGACTGTTATGTAACGGAATACTTTTGACTGTCCCTGTAAAAAAAAACTATAGGTGCTACACCCTTCATTTCAAATAGGGAACATGCTGTAGTAGATGACAATAACACATAAAATTTTCAAGGAAATCCAAGCACATTTACGCGAGTTAGAGCACGGACAAACGGCCAGATGGCAAGACAAACCAAAGTCATAAACACTTTTCAACCAAATTGAAAGTGTTAAAAAGCCATTTTTATAAATATCAAAATTTTTGCTCCTTTAAAGCTGAAAGAAACGTGGAATTAAAATCCGGTTGCCAAACCACGATCTAAAAAGTGTCTCGATTGCACCAATGTACTCCAAGCCCTCTAGCCTCAATTTTAATACTGTAGAGGGAAAATGATGCAATAATATTAAATCTTTAAGTTTTTAAGAGCGAAAATGCCCCTTTCTTTAGTAAAAAAGTAATTTTTATTCAGATTTCTTGAGATGAACATCTTAAAAATTAACACTCGTCAAATATTGTTTTTTTTTTTTTTTTTTCAGGCAATCAGGGATATTATTATTTTTTGTTTCTATGAATGAAAATAATTACTTCCCGTTAATCATGACGTCATTTTCGACATGGATAATTTTACGGTGCATATTATTGACATTTGCTATCCATTTTCTTTTCAAACTTTTTTTTTATATTTATCTTAGCTGTGCGCAGACAATAAACCTCGCCATCATTCTTATTGTATTCATTTAATTTAAAATACAAAGCTTTAATTTTAAGCACATACATTTAACATATACATATTGTGTACATTTAAAATACACATAATATATATATTTGAAATATACTCATTTCAAGTGTAAAACAACAAAAAAATAGAAAAAAGTAGAGAAAAGAAAAAGAAACAAAATAATAAAAAGTAATTTCATAACCCCGGCACATTTTATTTCAACATCAAAGCATATCAGTTTTATTTTCGATCTTTATGACGTCATAATCGCCTGCATTCCGTACTTATACTCTGATTCCTGCATCTTGTATTATTATCAAATGCTTGAAAATGTATGTTTTATTTCTAATAATGTTATTTCATCTTGTTTTTAATTCTTTTTTTTTAGTTCATTAACATTTTTCACGTGGAAAATTTTCTATTGTAAGTAAATTGTTGAGTAAAAATTATTGCTCCGAGTTTTGATTTAGTATTGACAACACTAAAGTATTTGCAACGATAAAGTAAATTTATCCATTTTAAAATTTTATACAAAAAAAAATAATGACCATTTATTCTCTATGAAAATAATGAAATTTTAAATTATTAAGAAATGTTTGAAAATATACGTTTTATTTCTAATAATGTTATTTCATCTTCTTTTTAATTCTTAAATTTTTTTATTTCACTTTCATTTTTCACGGGGAAATTTTTAAATTGAAAATAAATTGTTGACTAAAAAATATTATTCCGGTTTTGATTTGGGATTGGCAACGATAAAGTAAATTTAACCATTTTACAATTTTATGCGAAAAAATGTCCATCTATTCGCTATAAAAGTAATCAAATTTTCAGTTATTAAGAAAAATATACGAATAAAATAAACAAAATCTAGCCTATGTTCATTTCTGGATTATAATTCATTTATATGCACCTATACAACGCCATTAAATCCTCCATTTTCACACTGGTTACAGCCAAACATTCACACACACAATCGGATTTATAATATTACTAGCTGTTACCCGTGAGTTCGTTCACGTAACATTAAAAAAGAATAAATGCATTAATTTAGCAAAGCATTTCATTCGATAATTAAAAACATATATTTAACCAAATCTTTATCACATTTTATAGGAGACAATACGTATTTCTTTGCTATAGGGGCCTTAACGTAACCCAGTCTTAAAAAAGAGAAATTCCATGCCAAATAATATATACAATTGCGAACATGAAACTGCAACCAATGAAAAAAGAAGGGCCCAGTAAAATTGTGAAAATCGACGAATCCCTCTTCGTAAAACGTAAAACAACACTTAGAGAATTCTTCTATACAACAGTGCATTTTAGGTGGTTTTTGGTGTGAAATTGGTATATCGATTCATTTCTAAATGGGCATTATTATATTGTTTATTTGTATAGACATGTGTTATATATTTCTTACTACATTATTATTTTATTTCTTGTTTATGTATATATTAAATAAAGTGCTTCTTGATAAGTGGTGTAAATATTGAACAAACTGCTTGTGTATTTTATACATTGATAGATATTTCATAAATATATAACAATCTGATGCGATTCTAAAATGTAAATAAAAGTTGCTAGAAAGTGCTTTAAATTCTGCCCATTTTAACCTCCATTTTTTTTTCTATCACGTTAAGGACATTCTAAACAAATGAATACCGACAACACCAATCTCATGATCTAAATTTACATATTTTAGTTAGTATATATTGGATTATTTTAATTTATTTCGTGCGCTGGAAATTTTTTACTCTTTTTCTAGGGTTAAGTGTCGAATAAATGTATTTTACTGTTATTTTATTTTGCCATTTCTATTTATTCTATTTTCCATTGATTCCATTTATGGGTATTGATTTAATTTATATATTCGTTTCAAAGAATATTGTTTAAAGTTATTATTAGGATTAGGATAGGATACCATTAGGGTTAGGATTAAGAATAAAAATTGGACGACAATGGTATGATTAATTCAGGTTTAAAGGATAAACCAGGATGCCTATTTACATCATGAAGTAATAAGAAAATTAGAAAATTATCGTCTGATATTTTTTAATATTATAATGAATCCATGATGTTATAATTTAAAAAGGGGTAGCGTGTGGCCTTTTGATATGGATTTATTTCAATATGTTACTTCGAAACAAATTTTATTTAATATTGGTCTCGAATTTCTTAATATTTACAACTCATTACAACATTTTTTTCAGCTGGTTTCGTTTCAACTTGTAATCAATTTATAAATCAATAGAGTCCAGTCTTGTGCAGTAATTTGAAATCTTAACATCCAACCGGAGTATCTTTTTCACTCCTCACAAAAAGTTCAAACGACGGCCTTGCCGTTGCCTTCAGAGAAATCCTCTCTCTTTTTAATATCTGTCAGCCAAACTTTTTCTTCCCCATTAAGATGGGAATCCGTCCTGAGATGAGTGTTTTTCTACCAACACTCGTCTCCCTTCAAACTCTAACTAACCTCCCTCGATTCTTTTTCTCGTCCCTTGGCTCCAATAAAAGTCTCTCCGTTCACCAATCAAAGACGTTTCCGCTCACGTCATAGCATTCAGTTTTTCTGTGATTCAATCGGGATTCCTTTTTGGGAGGTCTTACTGAAATACCAAATGTTCGCACGGGTAAAGTTCTCACGCTAAAGCGACCACACATGAAGCCGGCGAGATCAGTGAAATATTTTGCTGTCGAAACAGTTTCCGTTCACAGGATTGATCGAAGCTATTCTGTGCCTTTGCAGGTCGGCGACATTCTTGCAAGCTAGCAGAAAAATATGACAGAAGTTTTCCAACACCTGGGAACTTCTATCCTTGATTATTTTGCATAATTAGCAGACTGTGGGAGATTTAATGAAATCGTTACAACACCCCCACCTTTAAAACATTTTCCGGGTGAAACACGGAAACTCTGCAAAAAAAAGGGTTAGCTCAACATATTTGAGTGGCTCAAATAACATTACAATTTAACCTCACTATATACATAAGTGACCCAATTTCTTATATTCTGTTTACCATTGCTTGAACATCTAGCTTTAGAGACTGTTTTTTTTTAAAGATACCTTTTTACTACACATGCCAAAATAACAATAAAACTAAAAATAATCAAATATGTACAAAAGATTGGATTTTACTTAAAAACTTATTACTGAATTTCTTTACTTGTGTTTGCCGAACAATACGTTTTACACAAACGTTCAATTTCTTTAAAAAGAGTGTCACAAAGGCGTGAATTTCCACTGTCCATACTCTCTTTCAACAGAATTTCGAAGGATCTTAGAAAACTCTTTGTGAATCCGCTCACTTCCTCCAGATTAACTTTCGAAGGATAATCCTTCCTGTCAACACTCACTTCCCAATTTTCGCATCTATTTTTCGAATTTCCCTGCCGGTCGAAAACCAACTCATCAACTTTCCTTGACCTATTCAAAAGGGTTTCTTTTTCCCCAATACACTGAGAACGGTGGTTCTTCATTTCGGGGGGAAATGACAAAAGAATTTCTTCCTGCCCTTGGGGATCTATTAAAGGGTTTATCTCATTCCCCGGGTTCTCACAACTGGAATTAGTTTGTGATTTTTGCTTTCGCTTTATCTTTTCATTTATTAAAGCTTGCGTCTTATTACCTAAGATATAGTGTTTAATTTTAGAGTGTCTAGGCAGGATTGCCGCTTTCGTATTTACATATCCGAGACCTTTTATTTCCATTTTTATACGTGCACTCTAAATCGTTTTGGATATTTATCAAATGTCTGTTTAAGCCAAACATTTTCTTTGCCTAATTTGCTTTTATTTACCAAATTCCATGGGCAAACACAATACGAGCTACCTGAATCTCTAAGTACACGCGCCCTCTTCCCATTTATTTTGTTTTCACTCAAAAAAGGTCGGAATAAGCTTTTGTCTTCGCTTATATCGCCTAAGTGATTTATGCTCTCGAACGCTTTTACTTCCGTACTATCCCTTTGTCTTTTCGGACAACGGGCCATTAGGTGAAATTCGCTTCCACACGTATGGCAGCGCCTCTTTCGTTCAAAGACACGTTCCCTGTCTTTAATTTCTTTGTCTCGCCAATTTATTTTTTTGTCGGAATTTTTTTCTCCTCCAGAATTTTCCTCGAGTTTCGTTTCTTCAGATTTCCTATCATAAAAAGATCTCGCATTCTCTTTTTTATCTGAAATCCCTTTTACTGCTTCATATTCGTCCAGACATTGAGCTAAAATTAAAGGGTCTTTGTAATTTGCCCACGAATCAACGAAATGCTCTTTCATTTCACTAGAAGCACGGAGCTTGATCTGGTCAGTTATCAATAAATTTTTCAGACTACTGAAATCCGTAACACCTAAACAATTCAACCAACCCTCTAAATAACTGTTGATCTCGAAAATAATGTCCTTCCATAATTTAAAAAGGGGTAGCGTGTGGCCTTTTGATTTGGATTTATTTCAATATGTTACTTCGAAACAAATTTTATTTATTATTGGTCTCGAATTTCTTAATATTTACAACTCATTACAACAATTTTTTTCAGCTGGTTTCGTTTCAACTTGTAATCAATTTATAAATCAATAGAGTCCAGTCTTGTGCAGTAATTTGAAATCTTAACATCCAACCGGAGTATCTTTTTCACTCCTCACAAAAAGTTCAAACGACGGCCTTGCCGTTGCCTTCAGAGAAATCCTCTCTCTTTTTAATATCTGTCAGCCAAACTTTTTCTTCCCCATTAAGATGGGAATCCGTCCTGAGATGAGTGTTTTTCTACCAACACTCGTCTCCCTTCAAACTCTAACTAACCTCCCCTCGATTCTCTTTCTCGTCCCTTGGCTCCAACAAAAGTCTCTCCGTTCACCAATCAAAGACGTTTCCGCTCACGTCATAGCATTCAGTTTTTCTGTGATTCGATCGGGATTCCTTTTTGGGAGGTCTTACTGAAATACCAAATGTTCGCACGGGTAAAGTTCTCACGCTAAAGCGACCACACATGAAGCCGGCGAGATCAGAGAAATATTTTGCTGTCGAAACAGTTTCCGTTCACAGGATTGATCGAAGCTATTCTGTGCCTTTGCAGGTCGGCGACATTCTTGCAAGCTAGCAGAAAAATATGACAGAAGTTTTCTAACACCTGGGAACTTCTATCCTTGATTATTTTGCATAATTAGCAGACTGTGGGAGATTTAATGAAATCGTTACAATATGTTTTACAGTCATTGTTGTCATCAAAGGTGAGCGAGGAAATGATCGTCTAAAATACCATTAAGTGTTTGCCCCGCAAAAACAAATCTGGTTACAACAATGTATTTAATTTTGCGCCAAATTTCACTTGATAAAAAAGGGCAAATTGGCTATGGACCCGATTACAGACCCCTAATCTTCCTATTCTCGGAAATTATCTACCTATATGTGAAAAACTTTTCTACTATATACAACGCGCTTTCACGTTTATAATATTATGAATTGGCACGATCGGCTTGTTCAAGTTTACATAATTCGGCTGGAAGAAAAGTTTCATTACTTTTTTATTTCTTCTTTGCTTTTGCGTTACGCGAATTTGTCGGTAAAATTGATTTTCGTTTCGATAAAATTGTTGCTTTTTAAGTTTTTAAAAATATTGTAATTTTACTTAAACATTGCTTTAAAATCTATGCCATTTTTCTCAACCTATAAGACTTTGCAAAAATCTATTATGAAACAGAACTTAAAAAAAACTATATTTAAAAATGACAACAAAGTTTTTACTATTTTAAAGCTAAAAGAAATGTAAAATTAAATTCCTGTTCGAAACGACCATTTAGAAATGTGTATTGATTGTGGGAAAATGATAGAGGAAAATACTGTTACTTCGACGCAATCTATGGGTTTTTTTTTTTTTTTTTTTTTTTTTTTTTTTCTTGTTATAACGGTTGGTCCTATAAAAAACTTGTCAGTATAAAAGTTTTAGATAATATTAAGATAATTTATAATAAATTTAAGCGGATTTGATATCTTGTGAATTGACGAAGTTATGAATTTTTTTCTTCCAAGCCCCCCCCCCCCCCCGTTTCCTCCACCGTCTGCGTGTGTATAAATAATTTTACTTTTTTGAGATAAAGAAATAAATCAAAATGTTCCCAAAACATGACACTAAAAAACATCTGCAATAAATTATCTTTATGGTATATTGATTTCTACAAAAACATAACTTATTTTACAGCTTTGCATTTGCTCTTTACCAAACAAAAGTGGCAATTCTATATTAAATGTAAAGAAAATTTACTACTATATAAAGGCACGAAATCTATTTGTCAAATAAAATCTTTCTAGAAAAGTAAATACGAGTAAATAAAATTTCTGCCTTTCGTATCCATTATTTAAATCATTATAACTATCAAGCCCAATAATTATTGTGCGTATTGCACAAATAATGATTAGTTCTTTATAAAGACAAGTAATATAAAAAAAGATTAAGTCAATTCCTACTTTTTAATCATAAATATATAAAATAAACCCGTGCAGCATTATTATCTTTATTGAACATTTTTTTTTATAATCATCGTTGCGGTATTTTATTTTTGTGGCATCACTCATTTGAGGAAAATCTTTCATTTCTTTTATGAAAACAATGGGAGAAATTTTTTTCTCCCATATAAAACTAAAATTAATAAATTTAATTTAATTAATGAATTAATATTTTAAAAAACAGTATTAACATCAAGTGTCATCCACGAGAAGTTTAAAAAAATGTATTTGAACTTGATTGGATGAATAGAAAATATTTTATTAACAATTGAAAATTTGAACAAGATATATAAATATAGAGAGAGTGTGAGCTAATAGTAGGAATTGAAAAGAAAAAAAAAGAAAGAAAGAAAAATCTGAACGAAAAATATATATATATACTTTAAAAAATAAGAAAAAGTTATATATGTTGTTAAATTGCAAAAATATTGTTTTTTTTTTCCTTTCAAAATATTTTATTTTTTATATTACTTTTTGAGGTCAAAAGATCTTGTAAATTGATGCATGTTATCTTAATTTAAATAATGTGCATTTGTAATAGATTGTAAATTAAATAACCAATTAAATTCAATTTCAAAAGAGCACACACACAAAATAAATAAATAAAACATCCCTGAAATAAGGTTTCTGGAAGCGTACTCCTAAAATAATTTTATGTCGCCGAAATGAGTGCTATATCACCCGATATGACAACCAAATTAAGCCAAGGGTGTTAACAGGCAATGCCAGCCTTGTACACACTGCCCAAGTATAATGGAAGTACCTTTCCCCAAGTACCTTTCCCCAAGTATAATCGAATTTTCTCGAACATATGATCTAACCTAATGGTCTTCCCGTAATCCAAAACGGTAAGATAAAAAAAATTATTCAAAATCGTTAGATTCTTTTTTTAGATAAAATTAGCTTGACCCACAATGACACTAAATAGAGTCATTAATCGATTTTTCTCTCGAAAATGTGACTTAACCCAATGACCTTCTAGTGTCCGAAAATCGTAAGATACAAAGTTTAACTAAATAGTTAGAGCCGTTTTTATTAAATAAGTTTAACCCGCAGTGAACCAAAAATGACTCACAATCAAAATTTCTTGAACATGTGAGCTAACCCAATAGTCTTCTCGTTCCCGAAAACCGCAGGATACTAAATTAAGTTCAAATCATCTGAGTCGTTTTTAAGATTTAGCTTGACCCATAATGACCCATAATCAAAATTATCCCCTAATCGAATTTTCTCGAACACGTGACCAAGCTCAATTGTCTGCTTGCGCCCGAAACCCGTAGGATATAAAATTTAGTGACAATAGTCTGAGCCGCTGTTTAGATAAAATTATCTTGACCCACAGTGACCCAGAAATGACCCACTAAAAGGATTTTCTCGAGCATGTGACCTAGCCCAATGATTTTCTCGTTCCCAAAAATCGTAGGTTACAAAATTTAGTTCAAATCGTCTGAGCCGTTTTTAAGATAAAAATACCTTGACCATAATGACCCAAGACCAAAATGACCTACTAATCGAAATTTTCCGTACATGTGACCTAGCCAAATATTCTTCTCATTCCCTAAATCTGTAGGATACAAAATTTAGTTCAAATCGAATGAGCCAAGATAAAAATAGCTTGAGCCACAACGACCCATGACCAAAATAACCCAGTAATGGAATTTTTTCGAACATCTGACCTTTACCCAATAGCCTTCTCGTTCTTTAAATATTTAGTATACAGTAGAGCCCCGATTATCCGAATCCTGGTTATCCGAAAATCGGTTTAACCGAAAACCTTAACCCCTTAATCGTCGCGCCCGACACATTCACGGGCAGAATAGGCTACTTTTTTAAAATTCAGATTGTTTGATTCCCACCAGTTTTTTTTAAATAGTGTAATTGGCTTTATTCTCGTATTATTTTATCTGCATTAAGTAATTCGAATATTTCTGCTTAAAAAAATTGATAGCAATAAAGCAAACTGAATTTGTAAAAAAGTAGCCTAAGCTTATCTGGCGCGACGATTAAGGGGTTAAAACCCCTTTTTCTTTTTTTTTTTTCAAATATGAAAAATTTTATTTTTAAACTATGATGCTGTTTATGAAATAAATAAACAGCGTCAACTTACTTATCTGGACCATTTCATAAATGCAGGCATTTTATTTCATAGCTACAACACTTCATTTCTTTACAAAAAAAGTTTTAATGTTTTTTTTTTTGTTTTTCAACTTCGCATTACTTCAATGATGCCTTATCACGCCACCTTTTAAACAACAACACATCTGACGTTGTTGCATCTTCTTGCACTTCAATATATTGAAGTGCCAGTATCATAGAAAGTGCCAGTGAACATAGAAATAGATAAAGACTTCTAACGAAATAGCCTTTCAAAGAAGAAAACCTTTCCTCATAAAATATTTCAAATAGGTGGCGCCTGTATAGGGCAGTTGCTCTATACGTCACCAGTTCGTCTGCTTGACTGCCATCGTTTGGTGGGTATTCGATATACAGTTTTAGTTTGTTGCTGTCGGTGGTACCTTAGCAGAAATGCTCGCCGGCTGCGCAGAAACATGCTCGTAGCTGCCATTAAGGTCGAAAGTCGCGACACGATATTAACACAATTTCATTAGAAGTCCGTATCTATATGTTCATGGCAATATCGACTTTTTTTCAACGCGTTGAGATGTTCATGCTTATAAAAAACTGTTTGTGCTGTAAAATAATATTCATCGTAAATAAAGTTTGGAGGAAATTAAAACACATGTAAACAGGAAGGGGAAATCGCTCAGAATACGGACTCTTTATTCACCTACAATCAGGAACACATTACCTGACTGTGGGGAAGTGAGAAGGGTGAATAGTGTCATCTGGTAGAATAAAATTAGGAAGCCTCCCGGCTATCCGAAAATTCCTATGGAACCCCGGTCAACCGAAAATCTTTTGGTCCCATTCTTTTCGTATAACCGGGGTTTTACTGTACTTAATTTATTTCAAATCGTCTGAGCCGTTTTTAAAATAAAAATAGCTTGACCAATAATGACCCATGACCAAAATGACCTACTAATCGAAATTTCGCGAACATGTGACCTAGCCCAATGATTTTCTCGTGCCCAAAACCTGTAGGATACAAAATTGAGTCAAAATCGTTAGAGCCGTTTTTTAGATATAATTAGCTTGAATCGTAATGACCCAAAAATATCCCAAAAATCGAATTTTCTCGAACATGGGACCTAGTCCATTTTTTTTCTCGTAATCCAAAATGGTAGGATACAAAATTTAATCAAAATCGTTTCAGCCGTTTTTTAGATAAAATTAGCTTGACCCTGACCCATTGTGACCCAAAATGAACCACTAATCGAATTTTTCGAACACGTGACCTTGCCCAATGGTCTTCTGATGCCCCAAAACGGTAGGATATACAATTTCGTCAAAATCATTAGAGCCGTTTTTAAGATAAAATTTGCATAACCACACACAAGATTTGCTCGTATCTTGATATATGATGTATGTCTATAATCAATATTTAAGAAATAAACACCGGGGTCAATGTTTTTGGGACACCCATGTAACACATGGGCTGATAAGTTCCCGGTCTGGCACACAGATGGCGTTGCAATCGCCGAACCTATGTTTTTTTTAGTAAATACTAACCTTTAAAAGGTAGTAGAAAAAATGCCATGACGATTCGCCGTGTGGATAAAACGTTAAAGTGGTTTTAGTTGAACGACTTTGTTGATAAACAAAAAAAATGGATAACAAGAATTTCAAGAATTGTTATTTGATGGGGAAAAAATGCCGTTCAAACAAAAGCTTGGCTAGATAAGCGTTATCCGGACACTGCACCAGGTAAATAAACCATTATTGACTGGTTTGCTGAATTTAAACGTGGTCGTACGGACACCAGTGATGCACCACGCAAAAGAGGTGGTTACTCCGGAAAACATAAAAAAAAGTCCACAAAATCGTTTTGGGGAACCGTAAAGTGAAGTTGCAGGAGATAGCTCAGACTCTGAAGATATCCAAGGAACGTGTAGGTTTTATTTTGAATGAACATTTGTCTATGAAAAAGCTGTTGTCAAAGTGGCTGCCGCGCGTGTTGACTTTTGACCAAAAACAACAACGAGTTCTGAGCACTGTTTGGAGCTTTTTCGTTATAAAATTACGTTATTTATTATTAAATTATTATTATTAATCATTTATTAAATTATTATTATAAAATTATTATTATTAAATTATTTTTTAAATTATTATTATTAAATTATTATTATAAAATGTATTATTTTTAAATTATTATTATTATTATTAAATTATTATTATTTGTTATTAAAGTTATGTTATTTATTAAAGTTATAAAGTTATAAAGTCATAAAGTTATAAAGCTTTGTTTAAAAGTTGTGTTTTCTTTATTAGACCGTGAACTTATCAGCCCATATGTTATATGTATTAAAAATGTAAAAAAAATCTATTAAGATTTTTTAAAACCAAAATAACGGTCTTAATCAATGTTATTTAACCCATGAAATCTGGGTTAGATCCCCTAGTGATTTTAAATCAAAAATTGCAGGGGAGACCAATCATTAGCTTATTTTATACGCAGAGCCGTCTTTAGGGGTGTGCGACAGGTGCGGCCGCACAGGGCCTCGCGCCTAAAGAGGCCTCGCACCCGGACGCAAAATATTTTTTCTTTAATAAAATTAAGAAGGTATACTATAAAATCTTTAATATAAATTTATGATTTTAGTTAAGAAAAGATCTTGACATAAAATATAGCCTATGTTGGAAGAGGGACTTTCACCATCAATTTGCCACCATTACTTTTGAAATTGGTTTAGTAGTTCCAGAAATTATCCCTACAAACACACAAACAAATGCTACTTCTTTATAGTAGGTAGGGGATCGAACCCGGGCTCCCCGGGTTACAGTATATAGGTGAAAACCATTTTTTTATTAATAGTATAGATAAGATTATGTTAAGAATCTGGAAGGAAAGGGCCTCGTAAAATCCCTGCACCGGGCCTGGCTTTAAGTCGTCCTCGCTAAGGACGGCTCTGTTATACGTAGTTTTCAAAGTGGCACTAAAACAAATTTTTAGATATTATGTTTTACAGAGGTTTTGGTGTCCAGCCATTTCACTCGTATAGTGCAGTACTGTTTACAGCATTATCTTCTTTTTAATCCATTAGTAACTGTCAAATTAACGCTAAAATGAATTTTTTTTATCGTATGTTAGTTTTAACATAAGCTTATTTTCTATTTTAAACGAAATTTTCAAAGTGCCAAAATTAATTGTTAAATTCTATAATTAAAGAGGTTTCGAAAGCCTCAGTTCCCCCATAGTGGAGTAATTTTTTTAGAATTTGTTTTTAAAATTTTATTTAAAAAATTCAAAATGACACTGAAACGAATCATTTGTTCTTTTAATTATACTTGTTGCGATCCCCGCACCCCCCCCCCCCACACACACACACACTTGACTCATATAGTGCAGTAATATGCACTATATCTAAAAAAATCTAATGTTTCCAACATTAGCTTTTTTATTCCATACATAATTTTCCAATTGACGCTAAAAGAAATTTTTAGATCTTATATTTGTTTCGTGGACCCCGATTGCATATAAGCGCAGGAATCGCTTTAGCAGAAGTTAATTTTAATTTCTACGTAATTTTAAAAGTGACGTTTTTTTAAAAACTCTTAGACTTTTTTTTTTGGGGGGGGGGGATGCCCTTTAACTCAGAGTGAAGACATTTTTTTTACTTTTTCTTTTCTTTATTTTACATATAAATTTCAATCTGAAAATGCTACTAACACAAATTTCCAGATTATATATATTTACATTTTAGAAGACCCCATTCGGCTTATAGTATAGTACTGGATTGTCCGAAAAGTTCG
This sequence comes from Maratus michaelseni, assembly GCA_963931845.1. Lineage (NCBI taxonomy): Eukaryota > Metazoa > Arthropoda > Arachnida > Araneae > Salticidae > Maratus > Maratus michaelseni. Next base: position 187,629,265 of record OZ007596.1, read on the forward strand.
TGCTGGTTAGGAAAAATTGTACCGGAAATCATTTAAATATTAGAAAATAAGTCCGATATCATATTCTTAATAATTAACGGGTCGAATTTTCCGGTGCAAATTGATTTTCCCAACGGCACGAACTTTCCACCAATACATATTTTGAACATTTATATACTTTTATATAATTTTAAGGAAAATGATATGTTTATGTGTCTGAATGTAATTTTTTAAGTACAGCTTTCCTTCTGAAACCGCCCCACAAAACAATGCGTTTCCTTTACCACCAGCAACAGCCATTGTAAACACAAGTTCGTGGCTTTTTGAGACAGAACGATTCCAGGATGAATTTGATTTTTGATTTTTGTAATTATTTATTATAGACATACAATTTGTTGTGCCTTTCAATGTGATTTTCCAGCTGACGATAAAAAAAAAACCTTTCAGAGCTATTTACTGAAACATGAAGCCAATTTTTGGCTCAAGAAAAGAGGGGAGGGATCGTCCCTCATCAACATTCTGTAGGATCCGCGTTTGATTTCTGATGGAAAAAGAATTGACAGTGAGATGAAAAACAGATCATGAAATTTGTGTTGTCATTTTCCGATAGCGATGGATAAGTGAAAGTAGTCGCTAATAGAAAGTCCAAAAACAACGGGACTGTTAGTGCAGCTGTTAAATTGTTCCTTTGGAAAGCCCATTTCCAGAAATGAGATCGTCCAAACTTTTTATCTGTAAGTTGTCGAATATTATATATATTCTAGCTATAACAGACAAAAGTGCATACTCATATTTTCTCACGATTTTTTTTTTTTTAAATAAGGACCGAAATGATGAAAGTGAAAGAGAAACTGCGGAGATACACGGGATACTGTGCAGTCGCCCCGTTTGACCAAAGTTTTTGCCGGCTCTGGCTACACAATGATTACTTAATCCGTTTGTTTGAAAAACTCAAGCGTCAGAAAAAATAATTTATTTTATTTGTTTATAAGCTATCTTACATTTAAATAAATATCATTTTTATTCCAGCAAAATGGCGGGAAGATTTTGCAGAATTTCTTTAAATAGCCGGGATCTTTACGGATAGCTCTTCTGTAATCATCGCAAAGTGTAGGATACTTCTCACAAAAATATCGGCGACTAATTCTGAAATTAAAACAAAATAAACAATGAAAAGTGCAGAATATATCTATCAAACAGACAACGGATAAAATTTGAACTTTATATAAATTTACAATAAAATATTTTTGTTTAAAACATTCGACATTGGCATTCCATTTACTTCCACAAAAAATAATTGTTGGACAACAATACTACTGTAATTTCCGGCATATAATCCACGGATCAAACAATCATGTTTGGACCCACAAATTTTATTTTAAAATATGTAACTTACTAAATCACTGAAAATATTTGACTTCAATTATTGAATAAAATTTCTAGGTTGAAACAGAATTGTTTCATCCGCGGATTATACGGAGGAAATTACGGTATTAATTAAGATATATATATATATATATATTTAAAACATTTCTCCCAATTATTTTACTATATTTTGTGTTATTATTTTACTCTATTTCCCGTTTCAAAATTCTAAAGGATTGAACGCGTCATAGTTTGTTTTCCATTCTACTTTTAGGTAGCTTTCAATACAAAAAAGTATAAAGCTACCTATTGCAGCCGTTTGGAGGAAAGAAATTTTGGAAAATTTCAGTATATTTTCACCGATCATGACCCGCGGACTCCAAAACCACCCTCCGTTCAAATACGAAACGCAGAACGACGAATGAGATAGCATATGAAAGGATTTTGAACAGGCTTCTGACATAGCACACTTAACATTTCGTTAAAACATGTTTTTGATTAAAAAGTGCAGTTAAATAAGAATTACATCGATATTGTTTTCATAAATGAAATGAAAGGTTTCCCTCAAATCAGTGTTGCCACAGAAATAAAATACTGCATTATCAGATGACGTCATCCTATAATGCAATTAAAATACGATTGTTAATTTATTTCTTGCGCGTACTTTTTGAAAAAATATCAAGATTTTAATCGGGTTTTTATTTAATTTTTACGCGTGCGTCACCTGTTGTTTATTTGTTTACTTTGTTTAATCAAGGCTGTGTATATGCGTACTGTATCGGAGCATCAGTAGATTACGTAATGTAAGGATTATTTTCCATTTAGATATACAGTTCATTAGGATTCAGAAAAATTGTAAGTATTTATTTTTTAATATTTCATTAAGCTGTTAATACGTAAGAGAAGTCTGTCGTCACTTAAATGGCTGCTGGACCACAAAGTTTGAACATCCCATGTTTAAGTTCCGATAGGCTTGCAAAAAAGTGGTATACCAAATATTGATTTATGTATTTAAGACATTTCTGGAACAGTTTTGCACAAATCTGAGGAAATGCTTTCATATGAATTCCCTAAACGTCTTTTTTTATAATTCTTTTTTTTTCTTTTTTTTAGTATAGGCAACCTACAGAAATGACCTTTGCGAGAGAAGAAAATTTGGCAAAAAATTTTCTGTCAATTTATTCCCATTTTCTTATACACAAGCAATCATCATATATATTATTTCTGTTGTCAACATCCTTTTTCTATACACATACAAAACGTACAACGATGAATGAGGTATCATTCGAGAAGTGTTTGAACAAGTTTCTGAGATAGTACACCCACATTTCATTAAAACGCGCTGTTTGATTAAAATAAAAAAATCAGTTAATTAAAAATTAGTGCTAAAACGTACCAGAAAACGATCTCAAAGATTGACCAGTACGAAAGCTTCGCACGGGTCCTTCTGGTATATATATATATCTGACCTATGTCATACGATAACACTCGTATTTATAAATCAATTTGGATGAAACTAATTGTGTGTGTTAAGCTCACCAATGTCTAAACCGAGTTCGTTGACCATCTTGGTACGCCATCTTGTTTCAAAATGGCAGCTACAGAAAGATTTAAAACTAAAATAAATATACAAAAAATTTAAAAATTCAAATTTATTTTTTGCTTAAGTGTTGGGCCTTTATACAAGGATTCTGGAGCATTTTTTGTTTAATCTCTATCCTAAAAAATGGCTGAGATAGAGCAGTTTGAAATTCTAGGGTGGCTGACATTTTGAAATAAGACAACACATTACAAAAAATCAACGATTAATTTATGAATTTTAGTGAACGCGATTTCCTGCAAATTATTATCTTTCATTGTTGTAATCATTTTCCCAATCTTACGTATAAAACTATATATTTACATCCGTTAGCGCAATTCTCGCCAAACTTGGCGACACTTGTCGAATTATCGCCAAATTTGGCAACCAAAATTAAGTCTTCATAAATGAAGCCAACTTGGCTATAGTTGACTAATTTGGCAAATTTCTTATTCAAATTCAGTATTAACGAATCTTCTTTGCATTTTAGCTTGCTGTTTCGAGTAACATAAGTTAAAATTTTAAAACGAATATATAGGAAAGCTACCTTTTCCTCCCGGTACAGGTCGGAAGGACTTTTTTCATTTTACAAATTTCATTTTCTGCGCCTATATCTTTTTTATCGCGTTGTAGTCAATTGAAAATCAAGACGTTCCAATTTTCTATTCCTGCAAAAAAAGACACCCTAATTGCATAGATTTCATGCTTCCGTACTCTTGAGCTAGTGTTTCTTTATGCATTAAAATATCGCAAAATCCAGTCTTCGTGAATCTCTTATTTCCTTGTATTGTTTTGATCGTTATCAACTTTTTATTTATGTAGATGAACTTCATCTATAATCTTTTTATATAAGATGTCTTGATGCTCTAATCTTGATAATGGAGAGGAGAGTCGTTGTCAGAGAGGAAGCGTTACTTGAAATAAAATATTTTTCGTCCGAAATTACAACTATTCGTCATGTTGAAAAACTACATTGTGCTTTTTGGGCTGATTTTCTACTCGAACCTGTTTTATAAACGACTGCCGACCTCAATACGACTGGATCAACGTTTTTATCAACAATGACTAAAAATTCTAGCTGCTAATGTCTTCGGAGCTCGATTTACATCCTAGGTGATCTTGTACTATCTTTATTAAACAGGAATTTCATTTCTCAGATGCATTACACCAGTTAAGTAGTTAGATAGAATACGTAATATATATATATATATATATATATATATATATATATATATATATATATATATATATATATATATATATAATTTTGTTTTTTCCTTAAATAATTTATTCCAAATTCTTACAATTCTAAATTTTTTACATGTCTTTTAAAATATCTCTTAAATCTAAATTATATTTTTATTCCATAGCTTTAATCAAAATATTCTTTTAATTATTATTCTAAAAACCTTATTCTATTAAATGCAACACTTCTTCTAAAAAGCACCTGTTTAATTTCTTCTTATTTTGAGACATTGGATTTTTAATCTTTTGGAACATTTTGTAATACCATTTTATATTTTTTTATTTAATTTTATCATTCGATATCCCATGATTCTTCGCGGCTTTTCCGCTTAAACTTTTTCCCCTTTTTTATATACCGCTTTAAAGGAAATAGTTATGACATTACGTCAGTGACCTCACCCTCTTGGCCTAATTTTTCAACCATTAGCGAGCAAGTCCCGCCTTTTCTGCCCCCTTTCTTCACACCTTGCACAGCTGTCGTTGGTCTGGCAATGCACGCTTCTGTAACCTTGAGCGAAGTCTAGTAATATTTATACCGTTGCACTGGCTTTGGAGACAGATTTTTACGCTATTTATTATTATCAACTAGACCCGGTCACTGGGTTAGTCCACTTTATGTCGTCGGTAGCTTTTCTTCAATCATCTCTAATAGATCTAAACGGGTTTCAAGTTTTAATGAAGTGAATCTACGTGGAGTTGAGCTTTAATGCATGTTGTTGAAATAAACAATTAATTCTTAAATCCTGTCTTTCTCACTGCTTTGGAGAAACCTTTTTGGAACTGATTGTCTCTACTCCAGGGGCGTAGCTACCGTGGAGCAGTTGGAGCAAACTGCTCCAGGCGCACGAATCCTGAGGGCGCAAAATTAGAAAGAGCAAAATAGCGATTTGTAAAAATATTTACATTTTTATTTTCACTATAAATCAGATATTATAGTTGAAGCTTGTTGCAATCAGCATATTCCTAAGATATTTTAAATTGTTTTTAACTTCAACTACTTCGATTTAAAACATGTTTTCATACACAGTTAAAAGAAATTTCTACTTCTATTTGTGAAGTTTAAATTTCAATTCATATCATACTGCAGCCTCAAGTAAATTCTCCAACACCGTTTCAGCATGCCTGAATTTTTTTCTTTAACTTTTCTATAAACGACGTTGAAGTTTTTAAAATCCTAAAGTAATCAAAACTTATTTACAGGGTTCTCATCGGTCACTTTATTGGCTACCATTATTTCCAAACAATAATTTTCTGGTACATTTATCTTGAAAATGTTTTAGAAATTTATCATGATGATTACTGCACGGACATAATGGTAGCAGAACATGTCACCGCTGAGAAACCTATACTTAAGATGTAACATCAATGCCTTGTCTATTTAAGATGTAACAACATCAATGCCTTAGCTATTTATTAGTTATTTTACGATTGGAGGAAAAAAAATAGTTTGACAAGTTGAATAAAATTATTGACCAATTTACAAACAAAAAATGAAAATTTTGAAGTTTTTTTTTTTTTTGTTGTTGTTTTATGGAAACTTGCATATGCTTTATCAATGGAGATTACAAAACAATAATGAGAGCGAGATTTAGGCATATTCCACATGAATCCCAGGCGAAAAAGATAGAGGTGGGGGAGGGGGTGGTGGTAAGTGGCAAATGAAATTTTGTGTGTATTGTTTTTGAGATTTTGAAAATATGGCATTTTCTTTCGAAAAGAGAAAAAAAGTTAAGTATCAACTTAGCACCTGATTATAACCTATGCAAATTTACACCGCTTTTTTCGAAAAGTATTTTTTCGCATTAATCCTTATTTAATCGCAGAATTTTAGGCAAAAAACATTTTTCGAAAATAGCAATGAGAATTTATTTATTCCGTAATCAGGCTCTTCCCCAACCCCATCACCACAAGATATCACATATTAGTTAGTAGTCAATGAATTTTTGAATTATAAAATGAAAAGAAAAAAAATAGAGTTATTCCACTAAACTTTTCGAACACTTTACAGAAATACTGTGTGTTAAAAATAATAATAATATAACAATAAATAAAAAATTAGATCCTAATTTTATACAAAGGTGAAATATTCCGACTGGTGAAAAAAAACCTCGTTTTTTAAAGAAAACGTGCACTTTCATTCATAAAGCTTAAACATTTTTCTAATGACATAATTTTTAACAAATTTTCATTCCGCCCATGCTGAAATAAGGCTTATAAATTGAGAAAAAAAAGATTTTACTACATTAATTTATATTCTGGCAGGCTTGGATTGGGGCTCACCGGACAATCGACCCGCGGATCGGTGCGCCCTAAGCCAGGTGAAGCTGCGGCCTCCCACGGGTGAGGTTAATATAGTTACAAAATTTGATGCAAGCATTAGATTTGAACAGTCTTAAATTGTTTAGTATTTAAAAAAAAAACACTTTTTGAAGCATTTTCTTTTGTTAATGATTTTTTTTCTCTTTGCAAAGCAGAATAATTGCAATTTTTTTCTTGAAAGTTTTTTTTTGTTTCAGAGGACCATTTAAATATTTTAAAACCTAATATATATCCTGGTATTCTGTCTGTTACCAATAGCGACATGATCTGCCATAAAAATTTTCAGGCTGTCTGGCGCCGAAGAGCGTCGCCTCTATTTCAAAGTAATATATTTGTCCTTTTTTTTTTTTTTTTTTTTTTTTGTAAAATATTTTATTAGGTATTTGTCTGAAATGTGTACGCTTCTTGTATTCGTATATAAAACTCAAATGTTGTGATTGTAATTTCCCCATAAAAATATTTATTATATCGATATTTTGTTTATAAAATGTGATAATCAGAATGACGGTCTGCTATTTTGTATATATGCGTTAGAACAGGTTGTTCAAGGTGGCGGCCTTTGAAAGGTTCTTTTTGCGCCCCTTCGACCATAGCCTATTGCTAGGGTTTTTTTTAATGCAGTACACCCTGCCCAAGGCGGATGCTGTATAAGATGAAAATCTGTCTTACGCGTAGAGCTTTAGAGTTTAGACAGTGTTTACTTTATACAAACCTTCGTATTTTACAGATACTTTGATTTAAAATCAAATCAAAAATATTTACACGTTTCTTAATATTACTAGCAGCATTAAGATTTTTTATCCTCCCGCTGCAAAAAAAAAGTTAAAAAAATGTTTAATTAATCATAGCATTCTTATTTTGCACTAAACTTCTGTATATCTAGGATCCTACCCTAACCAATCTCAAGCTAATGTTAAGCCAATGGCAGCGTGTTTACAAATATTTCATTTACATTTCAATATTTTAAATGTTTTTTTTTCTTTTTTTTTGCATATGTGAGGTCGATGTCTAAGTTATCTTTATTCTGTTTCGATTTTGGTTGCAGTTTTTATTTTATTTTATTTTGTTTTTGTTTTTTCTAGGTACACTTTTAATTTTGGATCCAGTTCCGAAATTGAAAGCGTCCACAGAAAGAAAAACTGGAATGGTAGTGGATATTGCTTGTTTCTACTAGCAAGATGGTAACATAATGAGTTTCGTTAAAAAAGTAGCGCCCTCAAAAAATCCAAAGTCTTCGCATTTGACAGTGACCGAGTCCGACCCTGGGTGCAATAGCGGTTCTTCAGAGGGTTCACAATCACTTTTCTACCAGAAATTTTAATATATAAAATTTGATCTGTTTTATTGATAAGATTTTCTACGATTAAACAAGGAGAAAGTTTGTTTATGAAATTACTGCTAGTAAAGTGATTGTGAATCCCCTGACGAGCCGCCACTGCTTACGTGGTGAGAAATTTTTGTATACATATAAGATTAACATGAGCAATAAAAATAATTTAATTGAGATATAAGAGAAAATGTTTATCAGTTATCGTCACAGAATCGTTGAAAAATAGTTTAGATACCAAATCCGTTGAAGCGATTTCTTCGCAAATTTGTCTTGTGACAGATTTATAACATGAAAACATGAGGAAAGTCTAACATACACACTTACATATTGTAAAAATTGTGAGAACGGATTGAGGGTATTTGAAAAAGTAAAAATATACCATTATTTCCATTCATTTTTATTGTGATTAAAATACTTTCCTATTTCCTTCCTTACATTGTATGTGTATGGAAAGTAAAAACTGCAATCTTGAGTGATATTTAAGGGTGTCAACCAGGGTTCGCGCTGCCGATCGCCAATGCGAAAAAATGTTTCATTTGGCGAGAAAACTAAAGACTCAAATCGCCAAATTGGAAGAGATTTTCTTTTCTTTCGGCGATACTCTCGATGATGTTATTGTACGAATAAACCTTTTCTGTGCAACTCATTATTTGTGTTTTGATATTTTTAGTGTTTCACGAAAAATCTATTTCTAACATTATTTGAATTTGACCATAATTTTTCGTTAGTGATTAGCCAAATTGCTAAGATTAGTGAAAGTCCAGTGTGTCAACTTTTATCATTGTCCATTGGCTAATTTTATAATCCATTAGCTTTAGAAATATATTTCCGATAGTAAAAAAGTTTAACTGCGTTCTATACGTTATATTTAGGAAAACCTTCGCCGTACTTTAACAGATAAAATAATAAAAGTTTCTTTTTTGTACGACCGAAACTTGCCGTGTTATGGTAATTTGAATTTTATGGAATTTTAGTATTTTCTGGCACTAAAAACAGAAAAACGTGTTTCACTCATATGCAAAAATTATATTTAAAAAAAAAATCTCGACAAAAGTGTATTTTTTATTCATATTCTATTGTGCTTCGAAACCCTTGAAAAGAAAGACAGGTATTAAGGGACGAAGATTGTACTGGTCCATTGGCTCATTTAAAACGAAAATCCCTCCCAATTCGCAGTAAAAATTGGTAGATGCTCCGTATTTAAAGAATTGTAATTAATTTCATTATTTATTATATATTTTTAATTATTTGTATTTAATACGTTGTTAAAATACTTTTGACTTTCAAATAAAAGAATTAAGATTTTTGCCTTAATTCAAAAAATTTCGAATTAAAAATAATATATGATTTTTAAACTTCAAAACAAAATTGCGCTAAACTTTTTCGAGTCACAACAGGGCGCCCAAACTTTACTTGCTCCAGGGCGCTGAATATGTAGCTACGCCACTGCTCTACTCAGCTCGATTACGACTGCACATACACTAAATACGAGGCTAACGAAAAAGAAACGCTACCGCGGTGCATTACGCGTATCTTTTTTTACAGACCGCCGGAGTCACGTGATGCTCGAATGCACCAATGAAGGTCTACGACAAGAGCGTCACGTCACTCTAGCGGTCTGTAAAAAAAGATAAGTGGACTGCACCGCGGTAGCCTGTCTTTTTCGTTAGCCTCGCACTAAATATTTCAACTGTGGCTTGCTCTCAAATGATTTGTCTTCACAATTTAACTAAGTCTGTATGATACCGTCAGCGATTGTCATGGAGTGGATTTCGTTGACTTCGACTGTGTCAACATCTGTGTTCTCATCCGGTATATTTCATGGGGTTCAGGACCTGAGATGTCGTCCTGTGTGACTAATATAACGTTCGTTTCAAAAGCCGACTAGATCAAGATAATCTGTGCAAACAAGCATTTTGGCGTGGAGACATTTTACTGAAATGTGACAGCTATAGATTCGGATATGAACGTAGAGGAACTTTTGTTTACGTGTTGATGTCCCTTGATTTCAGGACTTCCCACTGACGTTGAAGAATTCTACCGACCACTTGCCATTTTATCACTCATAAGGAGAAATGATAATTAATAGTAGAATGACATCTTTATTTTAAAAATATAGCCTTTTTTATGCTGGAAATTACATCTGTAAGTTATCTGTAAGTTAATTTATTCCTTTACTTTTGTTAATATTTACAATATTTGTTGATTTCTTACTTATTAAAGACAGAGTATGTTATATATTGTTAAGAAATTTAAATTTTATTTATTTACTTTTGTTCTTAAATTTTAGAAAAAAAAATATATAGTCACCTAGTCAATTCTAATTTGAAACTAAATATGAAGATATATTTTATATTGTGTATTTTTCCCGATTATGACAATTTCAATTTCGAAGAACTTTGATAGTAAATTTAATTATATTACTCATTATTCCTTAATAACTTGGAGGACTATACTTCAAATTTTTATAGAGGGATTTACTATCTTTCAAATATCGACTTACCATTATTAAAGAACAAAAATTATTCTTAAAAAATATTATTACCATTGCTGTTCCTTTATTTCACAGCTGAGAAAATCTGAATTTTTGACATTTATTCTTATGTGCTTTGTTGGAATATTGATATTTTTGTTATGTTCATGACTATTTTCAGAAAAATTTTGAACTATTATATTTTATTATTTATTTTCTATATTACTTGAAGTTTAATAAATAATATGTGTAAATTATTGCAAGCATTCTTGGTACCATGACTTAGATATATTATTAAAAAAATTTAAATTAAATTTTAATTAAATTTAAATTTACAGTTCTTACTAGTAAAATAAACTTAAATTACTCTAAAAATTATAAGTAAATACTATGTTTTGCTGATTCATTTACTATGTAGAATTATTTCTGTTGCAAATCTCTATAATTAATTGAATTCAGTAGGGAAACTTATCAGAGATGTCTATTAGTATTTTGAGAGTAGAATATAGTGTTTATCAATAAACTAATGGTAAATGGGTAAATTTGTTAAAAAACTATAAACTTTCAGATAAAACCTAAGCCAGTACATTCAGTTTGAACTTTATAATTCTAAACTTACTTTGAATTCTATATTTTATTGAATGAAAATTCTAGTGTAAGTCTATTTTTGTCTCAAATTCTTATAATCATAGAATTCAGTGGGGATAATGACTAAAGGATGAATTTTACTACGGATTTACAGAAAATGGGGTATGGAATAATGAAATTTACAATAAATATCACAGAATTTTAATTATCAACTTCTAGTTTTATAGAGTGGACACTTGAGATGCCTGAAATTTGACAACGGTACCAAGGTTTTCCCATTTGTGGAAAGTGCAAGACTGCGCCATCCACCTCTGACCATCTCCTATCCTGTTTGGACTTGACTGGGAGTGACCTTCTGTAGTGTCTTTTCATCGTTTTGGACTTCCTCCAAATTTTTGTGCTCATGGACTTGGTCTAGCCTATTGGCTAGATCATTTAGGATTAGGAACAACAACAACAACAATAGTTTTATATGCATTTTCAGTAACCATCTAATTTTAATTCTAATAAATTTTAATTACTTATTTTCATAAATATTATGTTGTTACTTTTGCACAGTATTAGTAGTTTAGATAAACTACTAACAAATCTAACTAAGCAATCAATCCCTGGCCAGTAGATACTGGCCAGGGATTGATTGCTAATTTCCTGAATTGACAATATATTTCTGTATGTTGGTTTAAGGAATGGTTTTTGCATGACATGCAGGGATGTCTGTTGATTTCATGATTTATTGTGTTTAAAGGTGCATCATTAATATATTTATTATATATTCTTATGAATATCTCTTTTTTTTTTGTCTTAGCCATCATTGTTATGATCAATTATCTATAACAACTTATTCTAATTTATTCTTTTGGCATTTTACTATTTACCACTTTCTTAGGCAGTTAAATTAAATTTAAATTAAATTACTATGTATCATTGTTCTTTAACTATGTAAATAAAATTAATTCAATTATTAAACTAAATTTAATTTAACTTAAATTACCCCTAAAAAAAACCTTGAGTATAAATTGTAAATATGTAAATATGATTTCTCAAGTTTACTATATTATTTATGTTGTTTATTTTGAATTAAATGTTAGGAAATATGATGCACTTACCAAATTACTTAAATACTTAATATAAGGACTTGTTGATGATGATAATTTATTTACAATATGCTAAAACAGGTAGAAGTGGATTTACTGAGACATAATGAAGAATTTAGCATTATGTTACTCTAGTTAAGTTGTTCTATTAGGTAAGTTTGAGTTTTAATAAATCTTAAGTTGACTAGTTAATGGAAAATATTCTAACGTCACCATTGCACTAAAACACTCGGGGCCACAAATTTTAAATTTCTCACGACATTTATTCTTCGGACTTGGATGCTTGCTAAAAACAGATTACAAAAATCAAATTATAAAGAGAAGGCTATATACAATCACACTTTTTCTAGAAATGATTAGACACTTAAATTTAAATTAAGATAATTTTTACAATGTAGAATCTTACTAAGAATTATTTTTAAGTAAAGAAATTAAAATATGGACGCTCTGTGTGGAAAAGTTTCACATTTTGTGTTTTGTGTTTTCACCACGTAGTTCATGGTTACTCATCTTCAAGCGATCAACTCATTACACAAGCGATCGCCAACCATTCCAAGTCAAACGTTTAAGCTGAATCGTGTCTGAAAAGATGAGTTTAGTCTTTGCAAATGAATTTTGTTGGGCATAATGATGCTAAATGTGGTGAATTTAACATAGTATCACGAGTGATTGCAATGCTGCATTTCAAATAAAAGGCAAAATTTCACCTGAAGGAGAGAACTGATTTGGATTATTGTAGGCTTATTCGAAATCTTGTAGAATAGAAGTTTTTTTTTTTTTCAAATTTGACCGATAGTAACCTGACGCGTGTTTGCGATATTGCCTGTTAAAGATTTTGGCGACAACTTGATTTTGCCCTTCAACAATCTTTAAGCGCTTGTATCTCGCCGTTAAATCCAGATATACTGATTAAAATAGAGTCATTTTATAGCAATTTGTCTGATATTTCAAATTATGCGCTTATTTTGCGTGTAGGATTTACAGAAACATAAAATATTTGGATCTTTTCAAGCTTGACGTATTTTTGGCGAATTTTTTTTTATTTACCATAACTCGGAAAAAGTTAGAGATAGGATCGGGTTTCTATAGTGTTTTATGATCCACATGGGCTTTTACATCAACTTTGGAAGATTACATCAAACACACCCTGTATATCACATAATATGCTAAAGTTCAGTTGAATTAGGAAACGCATAACAGCGTCGAAAATTCCCCTTCAGCAATTTCCTTCAATAACTGAAAATTAAGTCTTCTGTGCAACCCTGTATATATATATGATCAGTAGAATTTATACAGAACTAGTGATATGCAAAAATTTAGTTGAATTTAAAAACACATATCACAACTTCCACAGTGCTTTCAGCAATTATCGCTCATATACAGTACTGTAACCGAATTCTTTTGTATGTCCCAGTACATGAACGATGAAAGCTATTCACACCATATTCTACCGTAATCAAATTGTTGTGCTCCTGAGTTATGTATACCAATTTCAGTATGTTTGAAATAGTGCAGCAGCATTACTAAAATAATTTGCAAAGACTTTTTCTCATAGACCATAACGAAAGAGAATTGTTTGACTGTCTCTGTAAGCGAACTAAAAATGCTTGGAATGTAAAAATAAAACAGGGATGTAGTTGATGACACTTCATTTTCAATACTGAACATGCCCTAGTAATACTCAATAACATATATCTATTACATGCCAATCCGAGTTTATTTATGGGAGTTTAATTAGGGGAAGACGGCCAGATAGGCAGACAGACAGACTGATGGGCAGCCAAACCGAATTCATAAACACTTTTCGATTATGATCGAAAGTGTTAAAAAACGCATTTCAAATAAGTTAACATGTAGTTCTTTAATCACCGATCATATATCATGGTAAAATTCTCTTCTTTTTATGTACGACTAAAATAAGTATTTTATTTATATCAAAAGTAAATACGAAATTTTAAAGAAATAAATCTTTAATACAATTTAATAAATATATAAACAAATCTCTCTATTCTAAAAAAAAGTAACCACCACTGTCACCGCTGTAAATGAATTTTTTGTGCCCGGAGGACTTTTTCAGCTAATATTACAAAAGCTATTGCATACACCATTTTGAAAATTGGTAGTTATATAGAGAAACGTCCGATGAATGTGCTGAAATATACATTGTTTCAATCGATGAATTATTTTAAGAGATATTTAATGTTGAAATTACTCAGAAATGTTCCATTAAAAAAGTTTTATATGAACAAAAATTACGCATGGGAATTTAATTATATTTTGCAGGGATATAGTTGAAAAGCTTGCGGTGGGCAATCTTTACGGTTATTAATCTTTTGAGGGCTTTTTTTCAATTTTTTTATTCAAAATTTCATCTTTTTAATTTAGATTTATTTTATATTTCGAAAAGGCCATTTTCAGGGTTTAGTTCATCTGAGGAAACCCTATTTGTCTCGTTTCTGTGTTTGTCTGTCACAGAGTCAGTTCTCAGAAACTGTACAAGTAAGAAGCTTGAAATTTTGTGTACTTACAGCTGAATACGTCCTGTCACGCTGAAAATCATAAAAATTTGAAAATGTCTTCATTAACGCCATATATTAATTAAAACCATAAAAACTCACTCATTAATGGATAAAAATAGTCGACTAAAGAGCCGAATTCATTTGAATTGTTGCTAATTTGTAAAATAGCGAACATAATAATATTACCTTTCAATTAAAAATGTATTTACACGTGACTATGAAAAAGGAAATAAAACTTTAAAAATATAATTAAATGATCTCGTGTTAAAAACAATTATTATATAAAATTACTTAATAAAAAATATACTTGCGCGTGAATATTAAAAAAAGAAATAATTAAATTATTACGCGTTAAAAGCATTAAATAGGGAAACTTACGTCATATTTAAAAATTTTCAAATAACAATATTTCCAAACAGTTTCAATATAAAAATATATTTATACAAGATATTTATTTATTTCGACAAGATATTTTATCTATTACTAGCAAAACCCGCGGCTTTGCTCGCGTAATACTTGAAAAATTCCAAGTGGTATTCGTTGGCCTACTTTCATTACAGAAAATTTTACTGCCACAGATAATTCAGAAATTACTAATTAAGCCACACTAATGTCGAAAAAAAATCGAAATTTTAGAAGAACGTTTTTCGTTTTTTCATCCCCCCCCCCGTTTGTGGTAGTGTCACCGATATAAAATATAGCTGTTACAGCAGGGACTATCACCATTACTTTTCAAAATGGTTCTGTAGTTCCAGAAATTCCATAGAAATTGTAATTTAGAATGTTTTAGAACGCTTTTCGCTCATCTCACAATTTTAAATTTCGAATTTTTTTCGAATTTGTTCTTAGAGAGCATTTACATTTTAAAAGTAACTACCATGCCAAATTTCGTATTTCTAGTTCCTTCAGTATAAAAAAAATCGAAATTTTAGAACGTTTTTCACTCCTGCACTCTCCTGGGGGTAGTAGCACCGACATAAAATATAAGTCTATGTTGGAGCAGGGACTGTCACCATCCATTTCCCACCATCACGTTTGAAAACAGTTCTGTAGTTCCAAAGATTCCATAGAAATTGTAATTTAGAATGTTTTTAGAACGCTTTTCGGTCATCACACCCTTTTAAATTTCGAATTTTTTTAGAATTTGTTCTTAGAGAGCATTTACATTTAATAAGTAACTACCATGCCAAATATGATGTTTCTAGCTCCTTCAGTATAAAAAAAATCAAAATTTTAGAACGTTTTTCGCTCTTGCCTGTAGTAGTGACACCGATATAAAACAAAGCCTATGTTGCAGCAGGGACTGGTATCATCAATTTGCCACCATCACTTTTGAAAATGGTTCTGTAGTTCCAGAAATTCCATAGAAATTGTAATTTAGAATGTTTTTAGAACTGTTTTTAGAATTTGTTCTTAGAGATCATTTACATCTTATAAGTAACTACAATGCCAAATTTCATGTTTCTAACACCTTCAGTATAAAAAAAATGAAATTTTAGAACTTTTTCACTTCTGCACCTCCTGGAGGGTAGTGGCGCCGACATAAAATATAGCCTATGTTGTAGCAGGATCTATCACCATCAATTTGCCACCATCACTTTTGAAAACGGCTCTGTAGTTCCAGAGATTCCATAGAAATTGTAATTTAGAATGTTTTAAGAACGCTTTTCGGTCATCTCACCCTTTTAAATTTCGAATTATTTTAGAACTTGTTCTTAGAGAGCATTTACATCTTATAAGTAACTACCATGCCAAATTTGATGTTTCTAGCTCCTTCAGTATAAAAAAAATCGAAATTTTAGAATGTTTTTCGCTCCTGCAACCCCCTGGGGGTGGTGGCACCGACATAAAATATAGCCTATGTTGGAGCAGGGATTGTCACCATCAATTTGTCACCATCACTTTTGAAATCGCTTCAGTAGTTCCAGAGATTACCCCCTACAAATAAACAAACAAAAAAACAAACAATCTTTACTCCTTTATAATATTAGTATAGATTGCAAATTTTAGAACAGCGTAAATAATGATATTTTCCTTCACTTAAATATTTTAAAGTTTAATAATAGGAAAAAAACTTTGAAAATTACGTCATAATATAAACGATATATTTAAACCGTCTTACTGAAAACAATTTTCGGTATTTTCTCCATTATGCCATTGGCAACTTTCCAGTAAAAAAAACGACTGTCGCCAAATTATTCGCCAAACTCTCATGCCCCAAAAACCAATGGAAGAATGTTGTCGTTAGAATCTAAAGCCCTACTCACTAAAGTGTCAACTATCAGAAACTTTAAACAATAAAATTTACAATACATTAATGAAAAGAGAAAAAATAAGTTATCTTAAATATTTATTTATTTACAATATTTTCCTTAATTAGCTCCCTCGACTGATAGATAAGTGTTTATGACGTCAGTTGAAACGGATCTGTTGTGCGTAACTATGTATAGCAATATTTTTTGAACGCTTTTTCTCTTTTGATATCATGGCGCGCCGTTTAAGATCGTTATTATTTTTTAATTAATGAAATAACTAATAAATGGGTAAAATATCATTGAAAATACAGATAAATGTTGAATAAAAATCTCTCTATGACATAAAAAACACATGTAACGCATCCGACGTCAATTGAATTTGACACCACGGTAACACACTTTTTTCCTTTATTTTGGCGACAGTTTTTTTTCTTTTTTGGATAGTGGTGAACGGGATAACGGATAGATACCGAATTTTTTATAACATCATTATAAAATTCCCCGATGTAGCGACATTGTTTACTTAGCCATTTTACACAAGTTGATTTTCAAATGTTTAATTGATGTTATTTAATCAACCACGAAAACGGTTGTTAGCTCTTTCGACAGCAGTTGATTCGGCCTTAAAATACCGCATTGACAGGAAACTGAATGGAAACCCCATTACAGGAATACAGCAGATCGCCACTGGTCGCTGAATTATAACTCAATCTTCCGTAATCATTTTACAGTTAATCAAATTCGCGTGTTTTTAGATTTGGTGTCAGAACGGGGGTTCGTGAACGTGGCTCGTAGGGTTAGAGCCCCCTAGTAGGAAAAAGAAATAAAATGCTAATAGACAATGATGTAATTAATAATGCGAATAGGGATTGTTAATAAAGAAGGGGAGATGGGGGTAAACTACTTTTTTTTAATATCGCATTTAGTCCATATTAGATATTATTATGACAGAGTATAATAGCGGGCGTCGCCCGCAATCGGGCCTGTTCAGATATTCGAAAAAACAAAAAAATAGACCAGTAAATTTTTACTTTATAAAAAGTATGATTTTTTTTTTTTTTTTTTTTTTTTTTTTAAATGAAAATTATTTGGATTTATTGAAGAAAGGATGTTGTTTTGAAAGGAATATTAAACGAAATCTTTGTGCGATCTTCGATCACGCTTACCCACTGGTTTATACTGTTGCTAATTTGTAAAACAGCCCAACCTATAATATTCCCTATCAATTAAAAATGTATTTACACCTGACTATTAAAAACATAAATAAAATTTTTTTAAAAATAATAAATAATCACGTGCAAAAAGCATTAAATGGGGAAAAATACGTAATAAAAAATGTACGTGCACATAAATATTAAAAAGAAAGATAGAAATTTTAAAGTAATAATTATATTTTTACGCGTTAAAAACGGTAGATAAGGAAAATTACACCATATTTTAAATGCTCAAATAATAATATTTCCAAAAAGTTTTAATTTAAAAATATATTTATGGGAGAGATTTATTTATTTCTAAAAATTCGTTTTACCTTATTGTTTCAAATTTTGAAACATTGCAAATAGTAAAATTTCCTTTCAATCAAAAACTGTTTTTTCACGTTAATATAAAAAAGAGGAATAAAAGTTTGGTGAAAATTACGTCATATTGAAAACGATAGATTTAACACGTGTACTGTTAAAAAAAATATTTAAATGAATGGAAACTCGATTACAGAAGATCGGTTCGTCGCTCCTAGGAGGTAGAACCCCTAGTTTTTTTTTTTTTTTTTTTTTTTTTTTTTTTTTTTTTTTAAGGAATTTTAGTCTCAGTACAAGCTGAATTTAAACGCGTGATTTACGCACTTTTGTACTTTATGCATAGCTGATAAATTTTACGCTTTTTTCCTACCGCTAAAATTGTATACTAATTTTTACCTTATTAAATCGTCGAAAACATGTGATTCAATAAGACAAAGTTTTCTATTAATTTTTAGTTGTAACAAAAAAGCATAAAAGTTGACAGTTATGCTTTATGTTATTTTTTGTTGAACAGCTAGCTGGTAGTTAAAATCCAGGATAAAAAATAATAAAAAACATGCTTACAAATTTTTGTCACAAATGGTTACAGCAGGCTTTAACATATGTTTCAAACTTCTTGTCACAGTTACAGTTGGATATTGCCAATACAGATTTAAAAATAGGCAGGTTTGCCACAGAAATCCTATGAAACAGAAAACAAGAACCGCAACTTTTGATACCTTACGGTATGTTGCCTTGGATTCAACGATCGCTGATGCTCCTACAAAAAAAAAAAAAATATATATATATATATATATATATATAGGTAGATAGATAGATAGATAGATATACAGAATGTCTCACTACCAGACCGACAAACCTTGAGGGGTGATAGTAGACATGAACACAAACATTATTAAATAGGAAACCATGGGACAAAAAGCCTTCTGTAGGAGATAGGGGACATTAAAGTTTAAGGTTCAAAACTTCGAACGATGATAAAAAGCCGAAAAAAGGGTCGATTCGTTTGCAATTTTTGCTAAAATCATTCTTTATACCACGATTTTCTTTAAAAAAATTCGTTCAAAAATTGTCGATAGAGGGTGCTTTAGACTTTAGAGTAACGAACAACAACTTTTTACCGTTTTTTTTTTCTTTTTTTGTATGGGGTAAAAATTATTCTAAAGTTTACACTTTAACTTAAATTGTAAGCCCAAAATCGAAAACATTGGAATCGGATAACTAGCGAAAATTGAACAGTGAACAGAGGAGGAGGGGGTGATTTTAAACGCTCATAAACATTGAACACATTTTGTTGCGGTTTGCGTGTAGGTCATTACCTTTGTAATTATTTTATTCAAAATGACGTACAGCTTTGGTGCCCTCATTTTTTGATAGAGGGCGCTTCCGACACATCTCCGATATTTCAATGACATTACTCCTGGGTGTTTTACTACCAGACCAACATTCTTCGAAGAAGTGTTAAGGATGCAAAGATAACTCGGAATCACATAGGAATGTAATGTTGGAAATGCCTTTTTTGCGAGTTATAGTGTTAAAAGAAGCAGAGAAAAAAGCAACAGAAAGAAACAGAGAAACAGCAACACGTTAATGTGACAGAAAACGGTTTATTTAAAGGTTTTACTACAAAAGGTGTTTGAAATTAAGACCAGAAGTAGTCCGGAAACCTTTACAGTGGCGTCGCATGGAATTCCTCACGCTCTGGAAGATTCCTGGCATCTCTGCTAGCTTTCTGGCAGCTACAAAAATACGAGCCTAGCAGAAGAAGTCCATACATGATAGGACCGGTGATCTGGCAGGCCTATGAACCGGGCCACCACGACCCATCCACCGCTGTCCAAATGTTACGTTGAGGTGTCGGCGAACGTCATCGGTATAATGTGGAGGAGCCCCATCGTGTAGGAATATCAAGTATGTCCTTCCGTCCAAACGGCAGGGTAGAATGTATGGTCCAATAAGGTAGTCTCCAAGAATGCCAGCCCAAACATTGATAGAAAAACGCCTTTGAGCAGCACGTGGTCTCGTACCATGGGGGTTCGGCAAAGCCCAAATATGGACATTATTGAAGGCTCCCTCTCTTGTAAAAGTTGCTTCATCTTTAAACAATACAGACACCGGAAATGTGTTGTATGCTGCAATCTGTTGCAAATACCATTCAGCAAACGTCTTGCTATGTGGATAATCTTCAGGGTTTAATTCTTGCACGCTTTGCAGATGGTATGGGCTCATTTTGTTTTGCGATAGTATCCTCCAGACAGTGGTGTGCGAAAACCCCACCTGTTGGCTTATCGCACGGGTACTCGTGCTTGAATGGCCTTCTGCGATACTTTACTCTTGTTCCTCATTGTACGGTGTCCTCGTCGTTCGTTCTCGATTCATCTTAACTTTCGTTAAACACCCCAGTCTCACGAAGCCTTTTATTCACTCTTGAAAATTTCGTATGATGGGGTGAACGCCTATGCGGAAAACGCTCCTTGTACAACCTCGGAACGGCGTGTCCGTTACAGTCCGCAGCTCCATATACGAGCAACATGTCTAACAGTTCATCGTTCGAATACTCCATCCTACTACCTTTGGAACAGGTTCGCAAATGATCACTTCAGCATGATTGCTGTTCACACGCCTTACCGTTCAACGCCATCTACCGTCGCTGTCAAGCTTTCTCGACTACTTCTG
Source organism: Maratus michaelseni (assembly GCA_963931845.1). Classification (NCBI taxonomy): domain Eukaryota; kingdom Metazoa; phylum Arthropoda; class Arachnida; order Araneae; family Salticidae; genus Maratus; species Maratus michaelseni. The sequence continues at coordinate 187,650,204 of OZ007596.1, forward strand.
ATCGTAATTTCGAACACCTTTTGTAGTAAAACCTTTAAATAAACTGCTTTCTATCACATTAATGTGTTGCTTTTTCTCTGTTTCTTTCTGTAGCTTTTTTCTCTGCTTCTTTTAACCATAACTCGCAAAAAAGGCATTTCCAACGTTATATTCCTATGTGACTCCGAGTTATCTTTGCATCCTTAACACTTCTTCGAAGAATGTTGGTCTGGTAGTAAAACACCCAGGGGTAATGTCATTGAAATGTCGGAGATGTGTCGGAAGCGCCCTCTATCAAAAAATGAGGGCACAAAAGCTGTACGTCATTTTGAATAAAATAATTACCAAGGGAATGACCTACACGCAAACCGCAACAAAATCGATTATTTTGTTCAATGTTTATGAGCGTTTAAAATCCCCCACCCCCTATGTTTACAGTTCCATTTTCGCTAGTTACCCGATCCCAATGTTTTCGATTTTGGGCTTAGAATTTAAGTTAAAATAAACATTAGAATAATTTTAACCCCATACAAAAAGTAACGCTAAAAAGTAGTTGTTCGTTACTCTAAAGTCTAAAGCAACCTCTATCGACAATTTTTGAACGTAACCTTTAAACATTTTTTTGAAGAAAATCGTGATATAAAGTATGATTTTAGCGAAAACAGCAAATGAATCGACCCTTTTTTCCTTTTTTTATCATCGTTTGAAGTTTTGGACCTTAAACTTTAATGGCCCCTAGCTCCTACATAAGACGTTTGCGCCCCATGGTTTCCTATTTAATAATGTTTGTAATCATGTCTACTATCACCTCTCAAAGTTTGTCGGTGTGGAAGTGAAGCACCCTGTATATATATAGGATTATCAATATGGTCGGATGAAACGATATACAGGGTGTCCTTAAATTATTGTTGGAGTTTCCTTACCTCATAAATTTTGATTTAAGGACATGGAAAAAATATTATTTCATTATCGTAAGATTCAGCTGAAATAGTTTGTTTTAATAACATAAACAAATTTGCATATGAATAAAGTTGAAAAACAAAACGTTATTAATCAAATAACAATTATAATCAAATGATAATTCATATTAAAATTTTTCAAATTTATTTAAATGTTAATGAATTTTTAGCAGATCGTTAGGTAGACTGCACATTATAGTTTAAACAGAAAAGAGAACAGAATAGTTTATACAGAAGACAGAAAATTTATGACTTCCATTCAAAAAGAATTCTACTGTTAAAAGATAAAAATGTAGCACAAAAATACCCGTATATATGTTACGGCAAAAACTCGAAATTGGCCATTCGCGAACTGGCCAGCTTCGTTTTAAATTAATTGGCCAATCCGCGAAATGGCTCCGCCAGTTTGCGAAATGGCCAGAGGCTGTCGTCGGCCAGTTCCCGAAATGGCTTTGGGTGGTCGTCCAGTTTGAATTTACGTGCTTGGCAAGTTCGGTATTGAAAATGATGTATGTAGCATTTATAATTCATGTACAGGGGTGTAAAAGTAATCTGTCAAAAGTAATCTGTATAATAATGATCTATTGGGAAAATCACCTTAATGTTTCTACACCGTTACAGACATAATAAAATTGATATGAAATTCTAAGGGCACTAAAACATGTTTTCTGTAGTATAAGGAGTACAAAGTTTTATCATTGATTTACAGGGTCACACAAGAGAATTCTGTTATATTATAGTCTACGTGGGAGAATGTTTGCAGCGTATTTTAATTATGTTTCACTATATCAAATATGATGAAATTGATACACATTACTATTTTTAACTACAAGATGCTTGCTATAGAATATGGTGCATAGCAATTATTGTTCATTTGCAGAGACAAATAATAGATTTCGAATACAGTATCTGAAATATTATCTATTAGGGATGATTGGTGGAAGCGCGTTTACAGTTATGTGTTTTTAATTTCTAATCTAAGTTTTGCATACTACGCGGTGTGTATAAATTCTATTAATCATATGCAGTGCTAAACAAAGTAATTCGTATGCATTACTGAGGTGCTTTTAAAAAGGTAATTTTGAAAATTTGCATTTAAGATGCTTTTTAATTTGAATTATGCATTTTCAAGCTCAAGTACAATTAGAATACCAAGAGATTTTTCTAGAATATAAATGAAATCAAATACAGGGCTATTCAAAGAACTTGATACTAGGCTGCTTATGAAAAGTAATTCTTGGAAGTGTCAGTTCACTATTTTTAAGCGCATGCTTGACTGAATTAAATTGTATATTAATATATGGCGTGTATAAAAATCTGTATGTAATATACAGGGCTTTACAAAAGATTGAAAGTACGTTTCTGCCTATTGTAGTATTTTTTAAAATGAATTTTCAACTGTGTTATTCGATTTCTTACTAAACTAAATTTTAGAATATTACATAGAATGTAGACAAATCAATAGATCATATACAGACCTGCCAAGTCTCCGGCTTTTTGGATACCAGAAATTTAGTAGAGAAAATGTTGTTTTGTTTAATCGGAGCATTTTGAGATTTAAAAGAACAACATTTTTTCTAAAAAATTGCTGGTGTACAAAAAACCGGAGACTTGGCATCTCTGCATATATAAGGTTTTATAAAGAAATTGGAGTTTCTTTCCGATTATGCGCAGTAATGGCTGAAATCTGGTTTTCAAATGTGTTATGCATTTTTTTAAATGTTACTTGAGAATTTTTTTTTACCTTATTAAACGTTGAAGTTTTGTTAAAGTATTCTGTAAGTGTTGCAAAGTATTTTATAATCTATGTTTGACGCATACGTTTTCTTTCTTGTACCTTCATTGATGACATTTTACTATAACGATAAAAAATAAAATAAAATTTCAATTTTCAAAAATGGTGTTTAAAACCATGAAGGTGTCAAGGGCATTAAAATTAAACTGTCGTCATTTATCAAAAGAAAACATCCATTTAAAAACATGAAACTGCCGCATTTTCTAATAATTGAATCAAAATGACATTATTTTCAGATTTTTTCCTTCGTCCACTCTGAAATTAAATACCAAAATTTGAATCGAAGAAATTATTTTCACTTATGATAATGACATTCTTTTTAAAAGACTGAAAATATACATTTTAATGCAGAAAATGGCAATACTTTACTACGATTATGTCCAAATGAAAAGTTTACATTGTTTCTTCATTCCTCTGATTCCGACATTAGACCCAAAAGTCTTGCAACCTCTTTCTATCAGGAAAAAGAAAGCCATGTTAAAGAAAAATCACACTTTTTTTTCAGAAAACTGTTACATTTCAGTATGGTGTGTCAAAATGTTATTCAAAAAATTTTCATTAATCTTGTATTGGGTTTGAGACCGTAGGCCTCAAACTGGCCGTGTGGGGTCGTAGGCCATAGGCCCTATACTGTTAAAAATAAAAGGCAGCGAAAACATGAGACATTTTGACAATATTATAGCATTTGTTTTAGCAGTATAAATTTAAATTCATATTCATGCATATTACATTGGTATAAATGTTCCTCCGTTCTACATTTTTGCGTTTTATTTAGGAAAAGACCAAAGTGCATTACTGTGTAAAAATGGCATCATATTTAAGAAAAAGAGAACATTTTCATAAATGAAACTGAAATACACTGCTCAAAACAATTAAAGGATATTTGAAGTTTTATATAAAATAAAGATATAAACGAAATTTTTTTTGCCGAAAATAGAAGAAGAGAATCACAAATGCAAATTTTTCTGGTTTTCAAACTGTGGAGTATGCAAATTTTGAGTTCGACGTCAAAAACGTCGCTTCAGCGGCAGCGAATGAAATTTGACTTTCAACTGGATAAAAGAGAATGAAGACAAGGATGATCGGCATTCAGTGATTGCTTTGTTTCGATGAGTACGATGTCTCAGCGAAATCATTTGACAGATTCAGAAGCTTGGAGAATTGTTGGTAGGTTAGAAGGGGGCCAAACTCAAGCCGAAGTAGCGCAAGCCATTGGAGTGTCACAAAGTGTCATTTCCAGGATCTGGAACCGTTTTTTGGAGAGTAGATGTGCAGGCCGAAGACCAGGGCAAGGTCGTAGACGGGCAACAACGCCCAATGAAGATCGGTATTTAGCGTTAACAGCTCGGAGACACCGAAACATGAACGCTACTCTTCTCCAACAACACCTTTGCTCGGCTACAAGCACCACGATTTCAACTCAGACTGTCCGAAACCGGCTCCATGCTGTAGGTCTGTATGCTCGCCGACCGATGGTATGTGTTAGATTAACATCAAGGCATCGTCGCGACCGCAGGGAGTGGGCAACCGAGCATGTCAACTGGAGGAGAAATGAATGGAGCAATATTCTGTTTTCTGACGAGTCCCGTTTTTCTGTGCATCCGGATAATAGGCGTATTTTCATCTGGAGGGACCGTGGCAGTAGGAATAATCCTGCGTTCGTGCACGAAAGTGTCAGATTTGGCGGTGGAGGAGTGTTGGTGTATGGTGGCATCTCCATTGACGGGCACACTGACCTCTACATCATTCGAGATGGAGCTCTGACTGGTCGCCGATATAGGGATGAGATCCTCAGACCTATTGTAGTCCCTTACGCTGCAGCAATCGGAGAAAACTTCATTTTAATGGACGATAACTGCAGGCCACATCGTGCAAACCTGGTGGAGGATTTCCTTTTCGAGGAAGGAATCGTTCGAATGGAATGGCCAGCGTGTTCTCCAGACATGAATCCAATCGAGCACGTTTGGGACGCTCTAGGAAGACGAGTTTCTGGCCGCCAACAACCCCCACAAACTCTCCAAGAACTGGAAAGAGCTCTTCTGGAAGAGTGGGGCAGAATACCCCAACTCGTCATTAATAGCCTCATTGAGTCCATGCCTCAAAGGTGTTCAACGTTGCTGGCCGCCCGTGGAAACCATACCCCCTACTGAAAAGGATTTTCTTTGAAGAAAACACCTTTTCTTATTCTTTTTTTCTCATATGCACAAATTGTGTTTTTTTCCTTTTGTACACAAATGCGCAATAAAATGCATTTTTTTCTGCCAAACATGTGTAATTTATTTTCATATAACCTACTATGTCTGTCGACCATGTATCAATCAGCTAAAAAGTTTCCCAGATACAAAATCCACCTAAAACTGCAATATCCTTTAATTGTTTTGAGCAGTGTATTTCACAATAAATACGTCTAAATAGCGTAAGTGTCTGGTTTTTAACACTGCTTGTACTGAAAATAGGATATAAAAGCCATGTTGCTCATGATGAGCACCTTGTATGCAAAGTTCTTACTAGAAAACACTACATCAATTAATGAACTAAAAGCGCGAAGCGCATATAAGAAAGGCCTCTATTATAGTGATTTCCGTATTAGCAATTTGAAAGGACGTTTTGTTAAAAATGGCGTTATGTTTATGTTGACGCTATCTAAATTGTTAAAACGGCGCAGCAAAGTATATCCAGTCACTCAGACATTTTTATAGATAACGGATACTTGACCATACTATGAAGCATTTTCATTGGCTAGAATCAGTAATTACGGTTATGCAACCATTTTCTATAATTAATATTATATAAATTAGTTATTAATTTTAATTCTATAAATTAATTATTAGTTTTCTATAAATCATTTCTTCAGCAGATCAGAATATAATCGTCACAATGAATCCGCTGTATCAGAATATGTGTCAGAGACGGAAAATTCAGAGTACAATCGTCTCAGCATGGAACTTTTTTCCTATCACGCAAATGCCACCTATCAGACAGCCTTAGATCGCCACTTCGTATATTGGTCAAGGATTAGTGGCCACTTCACGAATTGGCCGGCCACAACCCGAAATACACTGTTCATGTCATGTACTTCGGGCTTTGGACAGGAATCTTGGCCTATTTGCAAACTGGCGGAACTTCGGGCTTTGGCCGTAACATATATACTGAAACTCAATTGCAGTTTAGTAGTAAAATTGACGGACGCAGCTGTAACCGTGTATGTCAATTCATACTAAATGCAAATACGTAACAAAAGTTTAACAAAATACATAATATTTTAATGAACTAATAAAGCTCTGACATTATTATTAACAGAAGGACTCGACAATAGTACTTATGGCATAAAAATATTGAGAAAAAATAATACCTGTTAAATAAGACTCTTTCATTCTCTCCAATGCATACTTTTTTAATATTTTCGTATCTTTATTCGATGCATTTTTCCTTTTCTTTATTTTACCTATATAATGTAAAATGCATAATTATTATTTTGCTACGTGTAACAATCAAGAGGTTATTATTATTCATCCGAGTTTCCAGTTTGGCCTTCTTTTTATTCGGAAATTCCGAATTCATTCCATTAATTCCAAATAGCAGTTTTTGCTTTATTTAATGATAGACAGTTTGTAATTGCATAAAATAAAAATTCTTCAATCGGAATTTCTAATATGAAATCGGAATTTCTGATATGAAATCGGAATATCTAAATAAAGAAGTAGGCCAAACTACCAATCTTGATTCTCAGAGTGGAAACTAAAGCAAAAAAATAGTGCAAAACCAAATTGTAGTTGTATAATAGATTAAAGATAATAAAAGCAGTTTATTTATGATTTTTGAATACTTCCTGTTAGTTTGTTAGTTTCAGGTGCATTCTTTATAGTGTATTTTGCTCTAACTATAAAATTTTAAATTCGAACCCATACATTTTCTTTCATTTGAACAGATGACCAACTTTATTATTAATAAAGATATGAAAAAAATATTAGTTTATAAAAATTGAGAAATGTTAAAATTATATTAATTTATCAAAGTTATAAAACTGTTAAAACCAAATATCATGAAGCGTAAATTAAAGAAACTCATCAACTCACCATTCATTTTCATATAATATTTCATGAATTTTTCAAAGCATGTTCTAAAACGTATTAATAGATTCTCTGAAATGATAGAGCCACTCGTGGAGAATTATTTCCATAATATAAAATACATTAATATATTCAAATTGTGAAAGAATGAAAAATATTCGATCTTTTTTGCTTCAATTATATTTTTCAAAACGACAAACAAATGTTTATGGTATTCAAATGTGAGCTCTCATCATTACATCTGAATTATACAGTATAAATAATTTTACTTTTTTGAGATAAAGAAATAAATCAAAATGTTCCCAAAACATGACACTAAAAAACATCTGCAATAAATTATCTTTATGGTATATTGATTTCTACAAAAACATAACTTATTTTACAGCTTTGCATTTGCTCTTTACCAAACAAAAGTGGCAATTCTATATTAAATGTAAAAAAAAATTACTACTATATAAAGGCACGAAATCTATTTGTTAAATAAAATCCATCTAGAAAAGTAAATACGAGTAAAAAAAATTTCTGCCTTTCGTATCCATTATTTAAATCATTATAACTATCAAGCCCAATAATTATTGTGCGTATGTCACAAATAATGATTAGTTCTTTATAAAAACAAGTAATATAAAAAAAAATCCCTGACGGCTCGGCCTACAGGCACAGGTAGATTTCGAAGACTCAGACCGTGAGGCGCATGTTTGTTGGGAATTGGGGAAAAAATGACCTTTTTGCCATGATGCGGCAATTGGAACCGCCTACTTCGAAACCTAACTTGTTTGCAGGCAGAGCCAGCAGGCTTTTTTTTTAAGAGTTTTTCCTATAAAAAACTTGTCAATATAAAAGTTTTAGATAATATTAAGACGATTTATTATAAATTTAAGCGGATTTGAAATCTTGGGAATGGACGAAGTTATGAATTTTTTTCTTCTAACCCCCCCCCCTTAAGGCAATTTTTAATTATATCAAAAATCTGTCATACATAAATTTTCGGCCCTTTTCCTAGAAGTAATAATAACTTCAAACGGATCCGATACGTATCATAATTAAGAAATTATGGGTTTTTTTCTGTTTTCACAAAAAGCCCCCCCCCCATCCCCCCCCTGGTTCGATTTTGCCCATTAACAAACTTGACCGAGATTTTATGTCCCTTGATTTTATGTATCAATTTCGAAAAGATGCGGGAGTTGGAACTGCCTACTTCGAAAAATAACTTGTTTGCAAGCGGAGCCGGCAGTGATTTTTTTTTTTTTTTTTTTTTTTTTTTTTGCTATAACGGTTGGTCCTATAAAAAACTTGTCAATATAAAAGTTTTAGATAATATTAAGAGAATTAATAATAAATTTACGCGAATTTGATATCTTGTGAATTGACGAAGCTATGATTTTTTTTCTTCTAACCCCCCCCCCATTTTTAATTATATCAAAAATCTGTCATACATAAATTTTCGGCCCTTTTCCTAGGAGTAATAATAAGTTTAAACGGATTCGATACGTATAATAATTAAGAAATTATGGGGGTGTTTCTGTTTTCACAAACCCCCCCCCCCCCATTCCCCCCCCCCTTGGTTCGATTTTGCCCATTAACGAACTTGACCGAGATTTTATGGCCCTTGATTTTATGTATCAGTTTTTAAAAGATTAATGCAGAATTTTTCCAGTTATCTTGGTCAGAAAAAAGTGACATAGATAGATAGATAGATAGATAGATAGATAGATAGATAAAGTTTTGAACTGGGGGTGGTTTTGGGTTCTGAGTGTCATGATCGGCGTAGATCTGCAAAAAATTTTCAAAATTTCCAACTTAAGTGAGAATGTAATAGGTAGTATTTCTTACGAAATCTACCTAAAATTAAATCAATTCCTATTTTTTAATCATAAATATATAAAATACACCCGTGCAGCATCCATGTTATCTTTATTGAACATTTTTTTTAATAATCATCGTTGCGGTATGTTATTTTTGTGTCATCACTAATTTGAGGAAAATCTTTCATTTCTTTTATGAAAACAACGGGAGAAATTTTTTCTCCCATATAAAACTAAAATTAATTAATTAAATTTAATTAATTAATTAATATTTGAAAAAATTGTATTAACATCAAGTGTCATCTACTACAACTTTAAAAAATGTATTTGAACTTGAGTGGATGAATTGAAAATATTTTATTAACGATTGAAAATTTGAACAAGATATATAAATATATAGAAAGTGTGAGCTAACAGTAGGAATTGAATAAATCGATATACCCGGAAAATACAGAAATAAAACATGTTATTACATTCATATTAATCCTGTCTAGTAATGAATAACATCTCTGTCTGGTACATTATGAGGATGTGTATTAGATGAAAAGTCAGAAGATATTATTTGGTAAGCATTGCAATGAATTTCTAGGTTTGGACGCTCGCAAAAAGAAAAAACCGAGTAAAGCAAATAAACCAAATCCACAAACTCATTATTATACAATTGTAGTAAATTTCTAGTTTTATGTATAAAAATTAAATTTTTCTTCATTTTTATAAATCAGAAATGATTTTCTTTTGAAAATGATGTCATTTTAATGGCAGAATCACGCTATAACATTAATGTCCTATAAATTTTGTTTTATGACTACATGCTAGAATGTAACATATTGTGTTTCAAGAACTAACTCTTAATACGACAACGAACTTTTGACAGCTAGAAAAACTGTGATGTTTGCATTTTCCCCAGGAATCTTTAATGTTTGACATCATAGATAAATGTTTTTATAACATTTACTAATCCAAAGGATAACATTTAAACATTTCACTGCGGTAGATTTTCTATAATAATTATGTTAGATCATTATACGTATGTTTAAACTCATGGTTTTTCTTTAGTCGGCCAATAAAATGAGTCAGTAAATAAAATCCGTAAAATGAGTGCAGTTGCATAATTTGTTTACTCATTGTCTGTTCTTCAAATTATTGTTATTTTTTCATATGTAATAAACTGTTTAGAAACTAAACTGTGTTTACATGAAATTATATATATATCAATTTTATACATAGAATATTAGCACGCAAATATATATCTAATGTCAACTTTAAAAAGATTTTTAAAATTTCATTTTAGATTCCCCTGATTATATATATTTGTCCCAAGTCTCTGTACTCCATAACTCTATGTCCCATAGCTCTCATAGCATACTCTTCTGTCACACATATTTATTTTTTTTCCTTGTGTGTGTAACTCGATAAGTGCCCCAGCGATTGCCCTTTAAAATGCAGAAAAAACGGAACGCTTACTGATTCGGCGCTTAAAGAACCACGGTTTCCCCGTAAATGCACGAAAGGAATCATAAATCCGGAAAACTGAGGATAATTGTACCTTCTTCCTTTGCGTTTGATGAGGGTTTTTAATTAATATCTTGGCAAACTATGAAAATAAATCAGTTTCAGCTGCATTTGGATCTGTCTTTGTCTATCCGGAACCAAATTCACAGATCTCCTACTTGCGATAGATTTCCTTATCCATTGCGCACACACATACAAATACACACTCTAACATCTTTCTATAATAATACATACAAATACTGGGATGTCCCCCCTAGACAAATACGGTTTTCAATTCTAACTTTAAAATAATGATATAATTTATCACAGCATTCAATAAAAATATTTTGTGTTAAATGTGATGATATTAATGGAGTTAAATCAGTCATATATACTAAGAGCTGCATTTCGAAGCGTCTAGATAGGTATATTTTGGACGCGGATCGTCGCTATTTCTAGCAGTTCTGGTGACTTGTTTGCATTTGATAGAAAACTCTTTAAATCTCGTGAGTTTATCGTTACAGAATATTTAATATTTCTGAGGTTATGAAAAAAAAATTACACGGCTTGAGTTTAGCATATCTGTATTTATAAATGAATACGTTGATTGCAATCCTGGTTTTCTAAAGAAAATAGATTTGTTGCAATGTGCTCTATCATCTTTTAAAGTTTGTGCACGACATTCTGGCACACTTGTATATGTGATTGAAGGAAAATATTAATTTAGGAGGATAACGATGTATCAAACCCTTATTGTATACCGTCATTAATGGTGCTGAATGAGAATAATAACATTGTAAAAATGTAAGAATTTACCAAGATTTTGTGCGTACCTATGATGAATCACTGTTTCGATTGTATCAAAATTGTGAGAGTGGCGAGTTATAAAGATTTACCTTTTTTGAGCGCAGTCGTGTCATCTAAATGTACATGTTTGATAAATGTTCTTCCGGCTAATTTACCTGTCGGCTAACTGCCATTCAGGAAAATATCAGTAACTGTCCTGCTGGTTAAATGCTATGGGTTAAATGCCCACTACTGGCATCGTTATCTTCAGAATAACATTGTGCATTTTACTGAAAAAAAAGTAACTGCTGCTCCTGACTTTAACATAAATAAATTTATTCTAAGTTCATTTTTATCAGACATAAATTGTTTTTACTAAAATGCAATGAGATGACAAAAAGCAAGGGAAATTTACAGTATGTCGTATTGTATTTTCTGTACAGCACATTCTGAAATATAGAGCGTCTAGTAAGTACTATTTGCATCTAATAGTGTGGATACAAATGGAGTTCAAGATCGGAAGCAGAATGAAACGCCATGTAATTTTGACAGAATAAATTAATTATGACTACGGATTTACAAATATTATTTGATGTGGTGTACACTAATACCTCATAAATAAACCGTTTTTGATCCAACATATTTCAATATTTATTCATACGTAATAATATAAAAATTTCGCCATTTTTCCTTAATTAATTTATTCCAAATTCTTACAATTCTAAATTTTTTCACTGTCTTTTAAAATATCTTTTAAATCTAAATTATATTTTTATTCCATAGCTTTAATCAATATATTCTTTTAATTATTATTCTAAAAATCTTAATCTGATAAAAGCTACATGTATTTGTAAAAACCTTAATTTATTTCTTCTTTTGAAACATTCAATTTTTATTTCTATAGAACGTCTCTTAGTATAATTTTTATTTTTATTAATATTATCATTCGATATCCCATAAATCCTTTTGGCTCGCGCGTCTACCTGTTCACCTCAAAATTAGGCCGTTTATAGTAATAAGTTCCACGGCTTTGCAAGCCGCTTATTGACTAGTACTCACCTGCATTAGAGAAAATATTCATACGCTCGCTATCTTTAAAACACCGTTACACAGACTTGGAGAACAGAATTTGTACGTTTTTCAAACTGCCAATAAAAAGCACGTCACCTGGAGGAGAAATTCTGTCAATTTGGTGTAATATCTCTAATCATTTTAGCATCTGCATACTGTTCTTAAGGCTTAATACCCACAGATATGAACTCTGAAATTTTTCATTAGTGGAATTGACATTAATTTAGTATCGTGTCAATAAAAGAATTGATACTAACTCCGCATCTTTTTATTTCCACTGGAAAACTCCATGTTTTTAATAAACCATCGTTTTGTCTTTGAAATCATCGACTGTTACTGCTATGTTTTTTTACGGAATGCTCGAATGCTAAATTTGATCTCTTATTATGAAATGCCACATTTCACATCAGCCGGCAAGGATGACAGTTCCTACGAATCTAATCAACATAACAACCATCAAAACAGTTCTTTAAAAGGAACTCATTTTATTGTTTACGCAACCGAAATAAAGAGAGAGAGAGAGAGAGAGAGAGATGGAAAGAAACTTGAATGGAATGTCAGGGATGTGTGCTGCTGCTCTTTGATCGTCGGATAGGCATTTTCGCCGATGGAATATATTGTGTTCGAAAGTCTTCAAGTGTGGCGTATTACGGCCAGATAGTTCCATGTCACAATTCTGCAAAAGTTTGACGATGTTAACAGTTGATTTTCTCTTCGTTTTACCATAAAGATTAGTGACTATTTGTTACCTGAAGTCTGACTTAGAATATTGCACCAATTAATACTCAAATAAAAGAGGACAGATAGCTGAAAGTCAGTATTTAAATTAAATAATAACCTTTCATTTTTCTTGAATAAATTCTAGATGTCAGCAACTACGGAAAAATGCATCTCTGTAAGTTACATTTGTTATATTAGTTTGTTAATGTTTACTCTATTTTCTAGATTTTTATTTTTGCAAATTTGTTATTGTTGTTCTTATACTTTATTAGGAATGAATTATTTTATATTTTGTTGTTAATTGAAAGATTATTTATGCAGTGTTTACATTTTATTTAAAATTTTCATATTACGTATGCTGTTAAAGTCTGTACTAGTTAAAGTTTATACTGAAAATAAAAATAGCAAAATAGGGATGTCTGAACCCGACGTAAACATTATACTTTTTGACCTCCAGTCGGGAATGAACATTAATTTTTGGTTAAAACATTTTGAAAGTTCATGACCTCAGAATAAAAAAGATTGGAAACTTAAAAATATTTCTAAATATTTGAAGGGAGAGGCATTGAAAGTATATGTAAATGAGTGTTTAGAATGTAATAATTGTGAAAAAATCACTGAAATCTTAACCGAGAAGTTCATTAAAGTAAATATTCCTCGTTTTTCTGATTTTGCTTCGCTAAAATTGCATGACCTTAGCAATTTAGAGAAGTATTTTCGTCAAAAGATAGAGATTGGTCGACAGCTAAAATTATGTGAAACAATTTTCTTGCAAGGATTGACAGATGTGTTAAAACCCTAATATCAGAATTATTTAATAGTAAACCCCCTGAATCTGCCACAGACTAGAATAAATTAGTAAAACAACTAGTTGTAATTCCATCTCCTCATAGTGGTAATAGTAATGTTAAAAATGTTTCTCAAAATCGTAGATCATTTTCTCAACCTAATAACACACCTAGACATTGGGTTCGCTCTCAACCAAATTACATTAATCCTAATTTCCTACCACAAAGTAATTTTAACCCTTCAGCGTCTAGATTTGTTAATCCTAGATTTCCTGTAAATCATTATCAGAGAAGAATTCCTAGTCGACCATGTAGATTATGTCTGAATAGAGAAATCCCAGAAGCTTATCACTGGGAGAAAAGTTGTATTTTTAAGATTAACCATCAGCAAACAAGTAATACCTCTTAGTAATATATTCTTAATCAAACATCACATGTTGATCCTAATGTTTGACAATTAATTATCGCTGCGTATGCCAATAATAAGGAATTACAATATATAATTGACTCTGGATCGACTATCTCAATTCTTCCTTTTAAGTTTGTTAATTATTTAAATGCTAAAAATGTTAATATTTCACCTATCATTGTTCGTCAAGCTAAAGGTAATGTTATAATCAATAAGTCATGTAAATTATTAGTTAAAATAGGTTATATTACACAGTATATTAAATTTTTGTTATGTGATACTGAGTTAGAGTATGCCATATTAGGATTGCCTGACTGCTCTAAATTTAAATTGCTTATAGACTGTGCAAATTGTAAAGTTATTCAAGGAGACCTTGTTCTAAATAAAAATGTTGACTTATCCAGTAATAAATTACATTTATTGAATTTCAATGTTAAAAATGAGTATCAGTATGTGCAAACCCGATTATAGAAGTATTGTGACTCCTCAATCCTTCGTGCAACCTAATGTTAATGACTATAATTTAATTGGAGAAATAAATGCTGTAAACAAATAAAACTTTAAGGGATATTTTGGGGAATTATTTGGACATTTTTTCAAAAATTAAATATGACGTAGGAAAAATTAATATTGTGCCACATCGTATCTTTCTCAAATCTGACCTACCTATATCTATGAGGCCTTATCGTACTTCAATAGTAGAAGAAAAAGAAATTTCAGAACAGATTCAATCATTATTAGCTACTGGATTAATCAAAGAAAGCAGTAGGCCGTATTCTTCCCCAGTTACTTTGGTAGAAAAACGCGATGAAGGTAAAAAGATAGATTATGTGTAGATTTCAGAAAACTTAATTCAATAATGAACAAGAACGAAAAATCATGCGTCAAGCATAGATTATGTATCACTTTCCAACTCTTCCAAAATAACTTTACAATTCATACCGCTTAATAAGATAAAATATAACATCTAAGTAAACAATTTGGAAAACGCATAACCTATTTAAAAACATAATTTCAGGAATTTCCAACATATACAATATTCGGAAAAATATCCGAATACTTTTATTCAGCCCTGTATAGAATCTATAGATTTGCATATATACTACATAGGATGCTCAATTTTAGTTCAGTTAGGAAACGCGTAGCACAGTTTAAAATTCTCCGTCTGGAGTTTCTGCCAATATACGGAAATGTGTCCGCGAACTTTTGTGCTTCCCTGTATAGGATCTACAGAATTTATACACACCATGTAATAGACAAATGAGAGTTAAAATTAAAATCGCGTTCAGTAACTTAAAACGCACTTCCACGAATTATCGTTAACAGAAAGTAGAGAATTCTTTTGTATGTCCCTGTAAATGAACGATGACTGCTATACACACACTATTCTGTTCTAAGTCTCTTGTAATGCACCTTAGTGATCTATATAAATTTCAATGCGTTTAAAATAGTGAAACATTATTTAAATAAACCGCAGACGATTTTTCTCCATAGACGTAATGTAACGGAATTCTTTTGACTGTCCCTGTAATGTAACTCTAAGTGCTACACACTTCCGTTGAAATAGGGAACGACAATAACATATAAAAATTGCAGAGCAATCCGAGCATATTTACGGGAGTTAGAGAACGGACAGACGGCCATACGGCAGACGGCCATCCGGCCAGACAAACCGAAGTCATAAACACTTTTCAACTAGGTTGGAAAGTCTTAAAAACAATGCAGAACCATTGCCCCGTACTGACGACATTTTAGATAAATTTAGTAGTGCCCAGTATTTCCCCACATTGGATTTAGCCTCTGTCTACTGGCACATACTCATACATCCATCAGACACTGAAAAATTATCCTTTACTACCGATTGTGGACTCTGGAAATGGAATGTTCTCCCTTTCGGTGTAAAGGTAGGCACATCAGTATTTAATAGAACCATTAGAAGAATTCTTACTAAACATAAAATCAACTTTGCCTGCTACTATTTTGATGACATAATTATTTTCTCTTCAACTTTGGAAGAACATCTACAACATCTTACGATAATTTTTTGAATTATGCAGGATAGAAAATAATAAACTTAAAATATCAAAATGTAGCTTTGTCCAAAATAAAATTAATTTCTTAGGCTATAAAATAAAAAATGGTACTTTAACTCCTGCTAATACTAATATAGAATTTACCAAAAAATTAAAACCACCCTCGAATGTTAAATAACTTCAAAGATTCCTAGGATCCATTAATGTCTATCATAAACTTATAAATAAATATTCAGAAATCAGACACCCCCTCAATAAATTACTTAAAAAAATACTATATGGGAATAGACATAGATTGTCAAAATTCTTTCCAAAAACTAAAAGATACCTTAATTGCTAAACCTGTTTTGAAAATTTATGACCCTAATTTACCCCCTCCATATGTTTGTTGATGCCTCACAGGTGGCAGTAGGTGCAGTACTCAAACAACCAGATAGTAATAATTTTTTACATCCCACTGCATACTATTCTAGAGGATTGAGAAGTTATGAAAAGAACTATTTTGTTACAGAATTAGAGTGTCTTGCCATCATTGACACTTTAGACAAATTTTACCACTACTTCCATGGTGTTAAATTTACCATTCACACCGATCATGCGTCTCTTGCATGGTTCTTCCTTTTAAGTTTGTTAATTATTTAAATGCTAAAATTGTTAATATTTCACCTATCATTGTTGGTCAAGCTAAAGGTAATGTTATAATCAATAAGTCATGTAAATTATTAGTTAAAATAGGTAATATTACACAGTATATTAAATTTTTGTTATGTGATACTGAGTTAGAATATGCCATATTACGATTGCCTGACTGCTCTGAATTTAAATTGCTTATAGATTGTGCAAATTGTAAAGTTATTCAAGGAGACCTTGTTCTAAATCAAAATGTTGACATATCCAGTATAATTTACATTTATTGAATTTCAATGTTAAAAATGAGTATCAGTATATGGAAACCCGATTATAGAAGTGTTGTGACTCCTCAGTCCTTCGCGCAACCTAATGTTAATGATTATAATGTAATTGGGGAAATAAATGCTGTAAAAAAATAAAACTTTAAGGGATATTTTGGGGAATTGTTTGGACATTTTTTCAAAAATTAAATATGACGTAGGAAAAATTAATATTGTGCCACATCGTATCTTTCTCTAATACCTACCTATATCTATGAGGCCTTATCGTACTTCAATAGTAGAAGAAAAAGAAATTTTAGAACAGATTCAATCATTATTAGCTACTGGATTAATCAAAGAAAGCAGTAGCCCGTATTCTTCCCCAGTTACTTTGGTAGAAAAACGCGATGAAGGTAAAAAAAATAGATTATGTGTAGATTTCAGAAAACTTAATTCAATAATGAAAAACGATGCAGAACCATTACCCCCTATTGACGACATTTTAGAGAAATTGATTAGTGCCCAGTATTTCCCCACATTGGATTTAGCCTCTGTCTACTGGCACATACACATACATCCATCAGACACTGAAAAATTAGCCTTTACTACCGATTGTGGACTCTGGGAATGGAATGTTCTCCCCTTCGTCGTAAAAGTAGGCCCATCAATATTTAATAGAAGCATTAGAAGAATTCTTACTAAACATAAAATCAACTTTGCTTGCTACTATTTTGATGACATAATTATTTTCTCTTCAACTTTGGAAGAACATCTACAACATCTTAAGATAAATTTTTGAATTATGCAGGATGGAAAATAATAAACATAAGATATCAAAATGTAGCTTTGTCCAAAATAAAATTAATTTCTTAGGCTATAAAATAAAAAATGGTACTTTAACTCCTGCTAATACTAATATAGAAGTTATCAAAAAGTTAAAACCACCCTCAAATGTTAAAGAACTTCAAAGATTCCTAGGATCCATTAATGTCTATCATAAACTTATAAATAAATATTCAGAAATCAGACACCCCCTCAATAAATTACTTAAAAAAATACTATATGGGAATTTTAAAAAAATACTATATGGGAATGGAACTTAGATTGTCAAAATTCTTTCCAAAAACTAAAAGATACCTTAATTGCTAAACCTGTTTTGAAAATTTATGACCCTATATTTACCCCTCCATATGTTTGTTGATGCCTCACAGGTGGCAGTAGGTGCAGTACTTAAACAACGAGATAGTAATAATTTTTTACATCCAACTGCATACTATTCTAGAGGATTGAGAAGTTATGAAAAGAACTATTTGGTTACAGAATTAAAGTGTCTTACCATCATTGACACTTTAGACAAATTTTATCACTACTTCCATGATGTTAAATTTACCATTCACACCGATCATTCGTATCTTGTATGGTTAAAAAATGTCAAACATTTAAGAGGAAGATTATTCAGATGGTCCTTAAAGTTAAGTATGTTTGAGTGTGATATTGTATATTTAAAAGGTTCCACAAATGTCCAAGCAGACATGTTGTCAAGAAATCCTACCACATATTTTATTCAACCACTTACCTTTCTTTTGGATATAAGAGAAGTAATAGAGATGCAGAAAAAAGATAATGCGTGTGGTAAAAACTATCTAACTGAAAATAGGCTTATGATAGTGAAAAAGAAAGTACCCAGTATTTTCGAAAAACAGTAGTACCCATGACCTTAAGAAGAAAACTACTTAATGTTGTTCATGAGAAATTTATCAACTTGGTATCCAAAAAATGTTAAATCTAATATACCCTAATTATTATTGACCTGATATGACTCAAGATATAACTAAATGTATATAGTACTGTGATATATGTCAAAAAAATAAAAAACCCAGACAGAAGAAATTTGGCTTATTACAAGCTATGCCAACCACAGATCAACCTTTTGCATGTTTTTCTGTTGATACTGTGGGATGATTTAATTACTATAACTCCACCAAAAAATATTTACATATCATAATAGACCATGCTACTAGATATGTTTTCACTTTTCCCTCAAAAAGTGTTACCACAGAAACTTATACTAACTGTCTAAAACAAGTCTTTAATATTCAAACTTCCGAGCAATTGTTCTGTTTTAATAAAATTCTCAATGTACAGGCCTGCTAAAAAGTATTAAGTGATAGAAATGCAGCTTTGAAGAATATATATATATATATATATATATATATATATATATATATATATATATATATATATATATAAATCACTCAACATATCATTTTCGTGATTTTGGTTTACAAACAATATTTTCAATTTTGAAAGTTTGTCGTTTTTTGCGCATTATTCCGTTTTGACCTTATGCGAAAAAGAACACTCATTGGATAAAATATAACCCTTCATAATACATATATATTTATATATAAAGTGTAAGAGTCATGAAATTATTATACTTATTAGGCAATTTTACAATTTTTATTTATCATAATATGAACAAGAATTTTTCTTAATACAAAAATGTATCCTATCTCTTTCAAACCAAACTATTCTGCTGCTTTATAGAAAATAAGATACATTCACTAAAAAACTGAAATACAATAAAATTATTGTAATATCATGACAACCGAATGACGCACTGATTCTTCTTTTTAAAATTTAAATACAGAGTTTATTAAAAATGAGAGCTGGTATTTACAATAATATACACTATATACATTTTCACTATTATTCATAAAAATTCAACCAAAACCACATTACTTCTTAAAATAACCAAAATATACTCGGATGTATTCCCACATCCTACTCCTCCGAACAAACCACCATTCCTTCTGTCTTCTCTTCACTTCTGTTTACTTTAAAAAAAAGGGTTGGAAGGATGTTGGTTGCATGACACCCCCCTCCGATAAGATTGTGCTACGCAAAGCGAAGCAAAATCTGACAAATAGCAACCATATAACTATACAGCATAAAATATACATAAAAACACAATTCAAAACAGATGTATAGAAGCCTTGTTACATTAGTTATAATGAATATATAAGAAACATATAAAAAACACTAACAATTCAAAACAGATGTATTAATCCTTGTTATAATAGTTATAATGAATATATAATAAACATATAAAAAAACACTAACAATTCAAAACAGATGGAAAGACGACTTGATATAATACTGCATACCAAAATTAAACACAAAAGAAAGTATCATTTAAATAATCCTTATACAATAACTAGTCGTGACAGATTATCTGCATTTTTTAATTTTGCACCTGGGCAATGAGAAATATTTATGTTATATCTTTGTAGAGATAACATCTCTGTCTCTTTGTAGAGATAACATCTCTGTAGAGATAACGGCCCATCTTTGTAATTTTGCAGACTGAGGTGCAGATTTCTGAAGATATATTAAGGGATTGTGATCAGTTATTAGTTCAATTTCAGCACGAAACACATAAACTTCAAATTTCTTTAATGTCCACACTACCGCATAAGCTTCACGCTCAATAGTCGACCAGTTTTGTTGCACCTTAGTGAGCTTTTGGCTAGCAAAACTAATAGGACACAAATTTTCTTTCTCATCTCTTTGCGATAGACAAGCACCAACTCCATAAGAACTGGCATCACTCTGAATAGTGTAAGGCTTTTTAGGATCTGGTGTATACAGCTTAGGAGCTTCACACAATAAACGTTTTAAAGTTTGGAAAGCCTCTTCTTCAACCTCAGACCACGGAATGATTTCTGGGATTTTCTTTTTTGTCAAGTCGGTTAAAGGCTTGGCGATTTCAGCATAATTTCTTATGTAGTCACGATAATCTATACTAATAAAAGAAAGTTTCGCTCTGTGTGTCTGTGTGTGTGTGTGTGTGTGTGTCTGTTGGCGATGGATAGGAAAATTTAGCGCACCTAGAAGTCTGTAAATTTAGATTTAGGTAGTCCAAACCCTCTCCTGGTATACCTGAGCCTCAGAATTTTAAAATTTTGAAAATTAAAGTAGTTATCAATTAAAAACTGATCAAAGATCACAAATAAAAAGTCATTATTCTGAAGCGAGCTGCGCATGCGCAGAAACCAATTTCCGTATCTTCCTAAACAGAAGAAAGAAAGCTGAAGACATTCCGTTTTTGATTAAAGTATTTCTAAATTCGCCATGGACAAACGGCTAAAAATACGGAAAAACCGTCTACATATTCTAAAAGAACATACTTTTACGTCTCGAACGATCTGGTTGGTTTGAAAAAAATTTACATTTAACCCTTTCAAAAAAAATAATCAAAAAGCATCGAATTCGTGTTTTTTATTTTCTCCCGTTTTCCGAGCCTTGCATCTACCGGAATACAAAAGATACGGAAAAACGAAAGTCACCAAATTAAAGAACTGTTTTTGTCCTTTTCAAAGCCACCTTTGGTTTTAAAAAATACAAAAATTAACCCTTCAAAAAAGTATATTTTTTGTATGCCGTTTTGCGATTTTTGCGATTTTGGTAATATTTAAAATTTCGCATCGGCGATTCAGAGACAGGTACGAAAAACTAAAAATACCAGACAATATTTACATTTATTCCTTTTTCGACATCTGTATTTGTTTTTGAAAAATACGAATATTAACCCTTCAAAAAAAATTCGTGCACAGGACTCTCTTTTGGGAATTCCGATTTTCTGCCATATATTAAATCTGGCATCGGCTTTCTAAAATAACCAAACAAATAGCAAACACACCTAAAGACATCTACGTTCTATCGGGTTTAGGCAGAAACCTTTAGTTTAAAAAATAAA
This sequence comes from Maratus michaelseni, assembly GCA_963931845.1. Taxonomy (NCBI): domain Eukaryota; kingdom Metazoa; phylum Arthropoda; class Arachnida; order Araneae; family Salticidae; genus Maratus; species Maratus michaelseni. Next base: position 187,671,759 of record OZ007596.1, read on the forward strand.
TCACGTTAACCCTTTCGAAAACGGTTTTTACCGTAAGTCAATTTCGCTTTCTTAACTATTTCTCCTATCTTTAAAAATCCGAATTGGCGTTTATAAACAAGATACGAAAAACTAAAAATACCGTGCCTAATCTATATCCCTTTGTTTTTTAAAATCTGGTATCCGTTTTGAAAAAATTTAATTTTAACCCTCCGAAAAAAAATCCTTTCCAAAACTCACTCACGCGAATTTCCTTTTTTTGGTCCAGATTTAAAAATCAGCATTGACTCGGGAAATGCAAGAACGGACAAACAGTAGACTCCAGATCATAGACACGTTCATTTTCTTCAAAATGCATGGTTGGGTTTTAAAAAATATCTACATTAACCCTTTAGAAACCGATCGATTACGTAACCCAGTTTCGCGATTTCCGCTATTTTGGCAATGTTTACCCGTAGTTAAATTTCAATTCTACTAGGAAATTTGGTTGAGTCAAGTGTTTTGAAAAGGCCTCTTCCGGAACAGACTGCGCCCCCTGGCGGTAGAAAGTGGAACTATAGGAGTATATCTGGTTCTATGGACCCAATTACGACGGGCTTAGGCTCATTCGACTTGATATCTATAGCCTTAAATATTTTAGCTGCACTTTCGACCGCCAGGATGCGCTTTCCGATCTTGGGTTTTATGAGCCCGATTACGACGGGGTTTCCTTCATTCGACTTGATTTCGATAGCCTTACAGATTTCAGTCATATTCGTATGGAACAGATTATTAATATTTCGGGCCCGGGCAACGCCGGGCGGATTAGCTAGTAATTAAATAAACCCAATGCACTTCTGAGAGCTGTTTTGGTTTTAGGCGATTCTATTGTCTCAATGGCACGTAACTTCTCCGGATCGGGCTCATGTCTACCTCCTCCTATGACATGACCTAGATACTTGATCTGTGCCTTTGCAAAAACACATTTTTTAACATTCACGTGAATTTCAGTTCAGTTAATTTGGATAAAACAGCGTCAAGATGTTTCAGATGATTTTCCCAGTCATTTGAAAAAATAGCAATATCATCCAAATATGCTCGACTGTACTCACGATGTTCATCCAAAGCATTGTTGATCGATTTCTGGAATGTGGCAGCCGCATTGCGCAATCCAAAAGGCATGACTTTCCATCGGTATTGAGCACGATGGGTTTTAAAAGAAGTAAGATCTCGACTCTGTTCTTCTAGAGGAATTTCCCAATACCCTTTTAATACATCTAAACATGTAATTATGTTAGCACTTCATATTTGATTTATTAATTCAGTTGCATTTTCCATAGGGTAATCAAAAGGTTTTGTCACTGTGTTCAATTGACAAAAATCTATACATAAGCGCATGCTACCGTCCTTCTTTGCGACACATACGACCGGATAAGCTATTTCAGCTTCACTTTTTTCTATAAGTCCTAGATGCTCTAACTCTTCTATTTGTTTATCCACTTCCTTTTTTAGCGATTCCGGAATTTTATAAATATATGGTTTCTTTCTTTCCGCACCTGGTAATAAACGAATTTTGTGTGCTCCAACGTTGGCAACTTGAATTTTGTCTGAGAATAATGGTGCATGTTTTGTAAGAAGTTTACTTAAGTCTAATTGTTTATTAACCTCCGATGACTAAGGTCTACTTCTATGTTATTTTCATTAGCTTTAATTGGTGTTGGGTGAATTTCACCAGATTCTACATCGTCTTCAAAAATGACCCCAACAGTCTGTACTCTGACGTTAAATTTCCTTATTTTATTCGCATGAACATGTCTGACGCCCCCATCAGGTAATTTCACTTTATACGAGTGTGGTTTTACTCTTTCAAGTATTTCTCCGAGTCCTGTCCATCTAGCATACAATTTATTGGTAGAATCAGGGATAAGTAAATATACTAAATCACCTTTTTCAAATTCTTTCATTCTATTTCGACGATTGAAATAGCGAGTGTAATTTTCTTGTTTTTCTGTAGCAGTTAGAGAAGCAATGTCAGCGGCTCTTTCCAAATTTATTTTTAATTCTTGTAAATAGTCTACTGCTGAATTACTAAGATTCAATGGTAAGGGGATTTCACCTGACCATGATGAATTTAGTACTACCAAGGGACCTCTAGCTTCCCGACCATACATGAGCTTAAACGGTGATACTCCAGTTGTGCAATTTGGCACCTCACGATAGGCAAAAAGCAGAAAAGGAATATGTTTATCCCAATTAATGGGATCCGTACGTATTAAATGATGTAGCATTTGTTTAAACACACGATTAAATTTTTCAATTAATCCATTCGAGGCGGAGTATGATGGAGTTGAAAAGCGAGGACATGCCCCTAACCGGTTCTCAAATTCTTTAGTCAGTTCAGATTTAAAATTAGTGGCCTGGTCTGAACAGATAACTTCAGGAATTCCGGTGCGCATAAAAATATCTAATAAAGCATCACATGCCGTTTTCGCAGAGAGACTCTGTAATGGTACTACTTCCGGCCATTTAGAATTTTGATCAATTAAGGTAAGACAATATTTATGCTTCCTTCCTGACGGCGGAATAATTTCACCTATACAATCAATATTTACAGTATGAAATGGATATGGTGCGCGGACAACAGGTGTTATCGGAATTTTATCTGTTTATTTCTCAGGGCTTTTTAACTGACAGTTCTTACATGTTCTACAATAATTTTCTACATCTCTTGAAATATTCGACCAATAAAAAGATAATTTAATTCTTTCTTTAGTTTTTCGCATCCCTAAATGATTCGCAAAAATTGAATCATGAGCTAATTCTAAAACTTTATTTCTATAATTTTCCGATAAAACGAGCTGATATATTTTATAACCGCAAATAGTTTCTTTATGATACAATAAATTATCCCGTATCAAAAAAATATTTTTTCCTAATCTAGCATCCTTGAATGAATTCTTTAAAGTTGCGCAATCTTTTTGTTCTTTACAAAACTTAAACTCTGAAAACTCATCGTTTCGGTCATTTTGCTTATTCTCTGAAGAAATAAAACAAACATTTAATTCCTCTTTCGCCAGCGCGGGGTCTGAGCTATTTTTAGCTTCGTGACCTTCGAACTCCTGCAATTGACTATTACACAACTCTTCATTTTGAAGTTGAATCAAAGCATTATACACGTCTAGAGTTATTAAGCAAGGCACATTTAAGTTTTCAGTGAAAGCAAAAAGCGTATTTAAAGTCACATAAATTCCGCTGTTAGGTAATTTATAATGGATGGGTATGGTAGCCAAATTTGCTTGTACTTTTTCTTTGAAAGCGGATTGTAACAAAATACTACCTTTAGCTTCGATTTTCAGATTGGGAATTAATGACGTATTTAAAATACTAACTTGGGTACCTGAATCCAGAGTAGCTTCTATTTCTTTTCCTTCTACATAAATAATGATTTTTTTAAAGGAAAAAGAGTAACTTCGTTTAATTGATCATTCATGTGTAAATGCATGGTACTAACATTAGTGACTACTGCATTACTATTTTTATTTGGATTCAATTTATTTGTATCTTGTTGCATTTTCGGTTTTCTCTGACCCTGATCATCATTTTGAGTATAAGATTTATCATACTTATTTCTTCTGTTTGGGCAAAATTTTGCTAGGTGTAATGGAGAATTACAAATGTAACAATCACGCGATTTTGAAAAGTATCTGTTCTCATACGTAACTTGATTTTTTCTTAGTTGTGGGGGAACATATTTAGTATTTTCGTTATTCCCTTCACGATAAATAGGTTGTTTCTCAAATTCTGTTTCCTCAAAAGACCTGCCTTTTGCAGTAAAATAAATGTCACAGTCTTTCGATAACTGATCGGGCAAAAGCCAACTTTCTCCCTGTTCTACTGCAATGTGAGTTGCAAGCTCACCATCCAAAGTTTCAAAAATTTTATCAGATATTATTAAATTAATAAGTGAGTCGAAATCTTTAACATTTCGAATTCTACAATAATTTAAATAACAGGATCTTAATCGGGAACCGAACTGTTGATGGGTTTCACCAGGTAATCTTTTAGCGTTTCTAAAATTTTGTAAACAGGTTAATGGGGACGGTTCATATTCTTTCAAAATTAAAGATTTAATTTTATCATAATCAGCTAACTCTTCCTCATCAATATAAACAAGAACATTCCTGCTTTTTCACCTACTAATTTCAGTAAAATTTCCGATTTATATTCCTTAGGAATGTTTTTGTGCTTAAACGCTCTTTCTAAAGAATCAAAAAAGAGATTCCATGTTTCATTTTTCTTGGGCACTGGAATTACTAAAACTTGAACTGCTTTAATTAATTTATCTAGTGATAATGACGTACTATTTTCCCCTTCGTTATGCGATAAATTCTCGCTTCTGATTTGTTGTTGTAAACGCAATCTATTAACTTCCTCGCCATTTTTTCTTTCTGAAACCGTAGTCGATAAAAATTCAGTTACGAAATCTTTATCCTTTAAGTATTCTTTAGATTTCCATAACAATTCTTTCAATTCGGGTACTCTCTTACTCGCATCAGCTTCTTCGCCTATTTCTTGCAGAACAATAAGTAAATCCGCTTTAGTTACGTTTTTAAACATATTCGAATAAAGTTAACAGTATCTTACTACACAATCAAATGATAAATAAATAGCTCACCTCTATTTTGTAATCCAAACATTGCGATCCAAAGCACACATTTTATTATTTTAAATCGTTGAAATAGCTCTGATTCTCGTAAGCAAGCTAGAGCAGGCTGTAATATCATGACAGCCGAATGACGCACTGATTCTTCTTTTTAAAATTTAAATACAGAGTTTATTAAAAATGAGAGCTGGTATTTACAATAATATACACTATATACATTTTCCCTATTATTCATAACAATTCAACCAAAACCACATTACTTCTTAAAATAACCAAAATATACTCGGATATATTCCCACATCCTACTCCTCCGAACAAATCACCATTCCTTCTGTCTTCTCTTCACTTCTGTTTACTTTTTTTAAAAAAAGGGTTGGAATGATGTTGGTTGCATGACAATTATCTTAAAACTTTCACTGTTCTTATAAACACAGTGAAAAAGAAAATTGACGCAGGTGCTGCACTTGCAGCCTTTGCTTGAGGTTTTAGGCTTCCGCCACTGTAGTATAATTTCAGCATAATTATATATTAAATAAATATTAAATAAATTTTATATTAATATATCAGGGAAAACATGGAACAGTAGCTTAAGGAAAAGCACATAAAAACACCAAAGAATAAAATTTCAAATAACCAACCCTGTAGTAAAATCTCTTGTAACATCACAAAATTTTGAAAGCATTTATAAAATAAATGCATGGGGTATGAACTTGGGTTCTTTCTACAAATAAAGGCTTGGAGCAATTTTTTTTTGCAATTTTTTTCAAGAAATGTTTCGTTTACAGGTTTGTTTTAAAATTACAGCTGTCTGTTTTTTTTTAATCAATATAGCGACTATTAAGCCAGATAGACTTTTTTAACTCGTTGGAAGTTTAACTGCCAGAAAAAGGCATTTTAGTAGATTAAAATCAATCAAACAACTCATTTAATACTATGAACAATTAAAGAAAGTCCTTAGAAGTATTTTCTGTGACTGATTTAATTTCCGAATTATTTTACGGTTAAATAAAGTATTTTTTAAACAAAAATAAATCAACATAACCAATTTAAAAAGTTCAGATTTAATTTCCTTGCAGGTGTCACAATATGTTGTTACATCGTGTGACACATTGGAATGCTTCATATCTTAAAACATCTAATAAATTAAGCAAAATCAAAACAAAATGTAATACCAAAATCGTCGATTCAGATATGCTTAAATAACCAAAATGCATTTTTAAAACCATTGTGTCATTTCATATCGATTTATATCTTAATAACTACTAATTCATAATCGAAATAAAATGTGTTGTCATACAAATTTTGATAAAGGGCTCGTCTACATGTTATTAACTGCACCGACGTTCATTTTTCGAATGGAAATACCTACTTTTGACAATATATATAAATTATTTCTAACAAACTAGCCTGGCAGAATGCATAATTTATATATTTAAATTTTCATTGACTTATAAAAGAAAAAGTTTTCGGAGTTTCTACAAGAAATTAGAAAGATAAACACAACCAGGCACGGTTTTGAACACAGCTACTCTCCCCGCTGTCCGACCATTTTCACTGACGGGTCACGCACGGAGACTGGCGTGGCAGCAGCATTCTGTGCCATGAAAGGCGAGGTCGTGACCCATAAGTGGGCCTGCAGAATCGGTGATAACAACACTGTCTTCCAGGCTGAGCTGTTCGCGATTCTGCGGGCATTGGAATGGATTGTCTCTAACCCAACAGTACATTTTTACAGGCTATATTCAGACAGCCTCTCCAGCCTACAAGCAATCTTTACTCACCGCACAAAACATCCCATTGTACTCCAAATAAAACTATTTTTTAAAGTCCTTGCACGGCGAGTAGCCCTGGGCCATGTGAAGGCACACATTGGCATTGCTGGCAATGAATTAGCTGATAAATTGGCAAAAGAAGCTACGGGAAGCACAAATATTGATCTTTCCTCCCTGTTCCCCCATCCTACATTAGAGGGTTTTTAAAGTCTAAAATCATTCCTCAGTGGCAGGACCACTGGGATTACTCGGATAAAGGTCGACATACCCACAAATTGCTCCCTTTTGTCTCTCTAAACCTGCTTAACCTCGCCCCCCACACCTCAGCGTTCCTCACAGGACATGGTCCATTCCCTACTTACCTCAAATATTATAAACGTGCAGCCTCCAATGTGTGTCCAGGTGGCCAGCGGGGCTTGCCTTCTCATTACTATTTTGACTGCCCACTGACCGTTGCCTGGCATCTCAGATCTCCCGAAATTCCCCCACCCTCTTGGCTAACCAATATTCTAACAAGACCAATCTTACTAAAAAAATTAAAAAATATTTTTAATTTCTTAATGGATTTATCGAACTTAACAAATTAAGTAACCAACTCTAGCTTTTATCATTTTTAACTAAACATATTAAATTCTTCACCACCAATCAGTACTGTAATTGTTCTTCCTACCCTCCTTCTCCTGACTTTTCCTTATTTTGGCTGTACCTTGTCAGTGTTTGAGCACCTTGCTGTGCTCCCTTCGCAGTCTCTTAGCGGCCTCATCTCTCCAACGCAACAACTTGTGGCGCCATCTGTCGCGTGGGAACTGAGCTTCTCAGATTCCGGCGCATCATTATTATCCAAGGACCGCCTTGGCCGCGAACTGTGTGTCATGACGCAGGAGCGTTAAGGACTGTTCACCTACAAGTTCTTCATCACTGCACCTGCCGCTGTCTGTCGCGAGGGAGTGCAGGCTCCAGCGGTTCAGACTTTTTTCAGTTTCTTTTTCTTTTTTTTTGTTTTTAGCTTTCTTGCCTGCCCTTTGTCGCGCTTAGGCTTGTCCTGGCAGTGCCGGCCTTTGGCCTAGTTTGTATTTTCTTTTTTTTCTTTTTTGTTGTTGTTTGGGCCGTTTGCGCGTGCGCTGGCGGTCTCGGCGTCGTGCCTTCCCTTCCGCCGGTGGCTGGAATCACCCAAAACGAATCCCCGCGTGCCGGGGAACATCCCGGGGGAGGTGCTAACGCTCTACGGCCTGGCTTTGCTGGGCCGAGTGGCCCCCCTTAGGCATTCAATAATTAGATCAGAAAATGAAAAGTATCTGGAACGCACAATAAGTTACCAAATTTTATAATTTATAAATATAAAATTAATTTAATTTTTATAAAAAGAATTTCTGTTATTTTTTTTCCGGTTATTGTATAAGATTTCCTTTTCTGTGGATGTTTTGATAACAGGTCATAGTGCCTTAGGCAGTCAGAAAGTAAAACGTATATATTACTTAAAAACTAATGATTGGAACAAGCATTATAATTATACATTTAAAGCTCATCCTAATCTAATCATTCCAATTACTCCAAGTAATTATGATGTGAAAAAAAAAATCAATACTGCTACAGACCAGTGTGGTGATTATCTCCAATTTACCAACTCTAATACGGCTAAATTTTTGTGCATGTGCAAAGAAAGCACCTTGACATAAAGCAGCGCATGGGGTCATGGTCTCTAAGACTGTTTACGTTCATGGCTGTTTCATTTTGGTTTTAAAGAGGGATCGTAAATCTATGCATGGTTAGACTTTAACCAAACTTTATTATTAATAAAACTTTGAAAATTACATTAGTTTATCAACGTTTAGAAATTTAAAAAATATATTATTTTTTTAAGTTAACAAAATTATATTATCAGTTTTATGAAATAATTATTATGAATAAAATTATAAAATGATGAATGAAAATAACATGAATCGTAAAATAATGAAACTCACCATTCATTTTCAAATATTATTTCATAAATTTTCAAAGTATGCTCTGAAACATGGGTACATATCCTCAGAAATGGGGGATTCGTTCGTAAAGAAATATTGTCGTAATCCAAATTATTCTAATATATTCAAATTGTGCGCGAATGAAAAGTGTTGGATCCGCTTTGCTTAAATTATCACTTTTAAATGAAAATAGATAATTTATGGTAGTTAAATGTGAGCTTCTAATCATTAAAGCTAAATTATACAGCCTAAATGATATTTCGTTTTTCAGTAAAGAAATAAATGAAAATATTCCTGAAAATGAAACCAAACAACATCTGCAATAAAATATTTTTATGGTATATTGACTGCTCCTCCTAAACTAATAGGATTCTAATTTCTATAATTACTTGAGTTATGCTTTTCATTTGCTCTTGATAAAACGAAAAGGGGGAATTCAATTTTATGTGTAATTCCATATGTAATATCATCATTATATGTAATGCTTATTTAATATTATAGAAATACAAAATCTACCACTTAACTAAAATATCTGTATAACAGTTAATTTTGAATCAATAAAAATTCTGCTTTTCGTATCCATCATTATTTCATTATAGCTATTAATTTCAATAACGATTTATTGCCTGTCACGAATGTTGGTGAGTTCTTTATAAAACGGAAATCGATATCACCAGAAAACACAGAAATATAAAGGTTTATTACTTTCTTTTGAATCCTGTTTAAAAATGAGTGACATCTCCTTCTGTTACATTATATGAACGTGTATTAAATGAAAAGTCAAAAGATACATATTCGTTGCTCACTGTAATGTATCCCTAAGTTTGGAAGCTTACGAAATGAAGAAACTGAATAAAACAAAACAAACAAACAAAACTTTAGTATTAGCGCATGATGAAATAAATTAAAAATCAGTAAAAATGTATAGTTAAAAAATATGGAACTTTCTGTTTAGAGTGCTGTTTTATCATAATTTGAAATGTATTTTTTATTTATAAAATTTATAGGTAATTTCCATATATAAAATAGCAAATTTATAAGATGTGTCGTTTATAGCGCTGACAACAATGTTTTTAAACAGGCTGTGTTATGGCATCTAAATGATTTAAGTAAAAACGCACAGAAAATTATTTTCAACCAGAAATTTTACCTAAAACTAGAGTTACGGCGGTCTTCATATACGTAGAATTATGGCCATTTTTATGCTTGTGAAACAAAACTGCATATTCTATTACATACAGGACAAACTGTTTCCAGTTCTACTTAAAGGTTAACTACAGTTCCAAGTAAAAAAAATTAGAATAATTCATTTCATTTGTACTTGGAATTGCATTTAGCTTTATTTCAGTATAGCACAATTAAACAAGAACAACGATTGGTGTTTTAATAAATTTACATGTTATTAAAGAAAATTAAAACTGTAAAAGATTAAATTTTGAGTGAATAGTTGTATTTTTGTAAAATTATTTTTGTTATTCAAAATATTAGAATACAAAATAGGCGGTTCAAAAAATTAGAATATTTATGAATTTCCCTGATTGCTTCAGAAGGTTGCATAGATTAAGAGAAAATTGGCTTCTTCGGCACTTCTTCGAAAGTAATAAAAACGTTGTTTTCATTTTGCGTAAAACATGGGTCGTTCGTCCGACATTTCGGAGTTTACAAAGCATCGTATTATTAATTTGCATATATATAGAAGGTCGTAATTAGCAATATATCGCCAATTACTTCAAATGTTCTGCACCAAGTATTAGTAGAGCAATAAGGCAGTATTTTAATGACGGACATTTTGAAAACAACTATCGGAATCTCGGCCGAAAACCAAAAACTACTCAGAGAGATAGATGATAGATAGCTAAAGAGTATTGCTAAAAAAATTTAGAAGTATAACATATTTGCATCGAAAGTAGAAAGAGCACGGTGTTGATGTGAATAAATCTACAACACTAAGACGTCTCCATAAACTTGGATTTCAATCTCGTGTACCAAAGATAAACCCCCTCGTGACTATTAAACACAGGGGAGATTGTGTTCCGGTATTTTGTACACCACTAAAATTATATAGGAATATTTTTAGTGTGATATCGCAGAGTCTATCGATTAAAGAAGAAAAAGATCGCTATATAAATTTAGTGGTGTACAAAATACCGGAACACAATCACCCCTGTAAACAGAAAAGGGAGACAGTGAATTGGTACAAACAAAGGCTTTTATGAGGTCTAGTTGATTGGGAAAAAGGTATTGTTTGGTGATGAGAGTGTGGTTTGCGTAACATATCGCACACTTGCCAAGTCTCCGGCTTTTTGAACACCGGTATTATCTTAGAGAAAATGTTGTTCTTTTAAATCGCTGAATGTTCCGATTATATAAAACAACATTTTCTGTACTAAAATACTGTTGTCCAAATAGCCGGAGACTTGGCAACTCTGCATATAATGATCAAGATGGTTGTGTATGGGGAATGAAGCAAGATGCGTATGAGAAGGACTGCATGAAACAATTGGTGAAATTTGCAGACAGTGTAATGGTATGGGCTTGCATGACTGCAGATGATCCTGGAAGGTTACGTATCGTTTACGAAAGGATTAATTCTGAGATATATCAAGAAATCCTTGAGCATTTTATGATACCATCGTCGGAAGATCTGTGTAGTGACGACATTATTTTCCAACATGATTTAGCACCTTCACACAGGTCAGTGTCCACCAAGAACTGGCTTAGCCAACACCAAATTAACGTACATGCCTGATCGGATAATTCGCAGGATTTAAATCCAATAGAGAATATCAGGGGAATAATGAAGGAAAGACTGCAAGATATTGCAAAGAAAAACAAAGTTGAGCTTCTTTCCAGCATAAAGTCGACATGGTCACCAGGCAGAAAACATTGCGAACCACTTGTAGCTAGCTTGCAAAGCGAGTTAGTGATATTATAAAATGTAAAGGTGATGCTACAAAATAAAAAAGAATAACTTTTTTTCCTTTAAAAAAAACACGTATTATTTTCAATGCATTATTCTAATGATTTGAACCAGGCAAGTGGTTATTCTAATATTTTGATTTTTTCCAAGTTTGAATAATTATTTAAATTTTTATAGTATTTAAATTTTTATATTATTTCCTTTAATTTTTATGCTAAACGATTCTACAAACTACGTATATTCTTACAATATTAAATTTTATCCTGTATTAATTTTTGTATAAGCGATACATACAATACCTTTTTCTCAATTCCTTTCTTTCTATTATTCTAACTTTTTTTTACTTGGAGCTGTATATTAATAACTTTACCACTTTTATGATAGTCTCTCTTTCAGAGCGTAATTTAAACATGTCCTTCTGTTTTATGCAGGATAAATCATGAATATATATTTTTTGTTTTACATCGATGGCAACTAAATTTTAAATATATTTAATTTGATATTATTTATAGCAATAACAGGTTTTAATTGATTATTTCCAGGTACAACTATACTGTAATACCAAGACACAGACATGGATTTGAAATCTACGAAGAAGATTTCATGACTATAGTAGATGCAATGTTAAACCACTCACATAGTTTGGCAGACATCCCTTCATCTACAAGGTTATTTTACCATTCTACTTTTAAACAGGCACAAATCCGCTGACGGAGACATTCAACCATTTAATGAGAAGCTTCTCAATTTATGGCGCAAGTTTACCATCTTCTTTCTAGTTTTTGTTATTGTCGATCTAAACATCTCCTCTAATTGGTTCCCCGGAAATGTCGAATTTTCCATGCATTTTCTGTGCAATTTTTGTTCAGTCGCTGTAAAAAAAGGGGTCATATCATACAGTAGTGTATCAACTCAGAAGCCCTCGAAGCATGACCCTTGATTGAGTCTTCAACACAGATATTGATGTTCTTTTTCGATGAAATTGCGAGAGACTGACTCTCATGCCGAGGGAAATAGCAAACACAAAGTGTAACAACATAATTTCATAAGTAAGTGTACATTCATCGACTCTCACATCTGCTTACTTGAAAGGTATGTAGATGTGTAGATTCAACAGCTTTCATCTACCGCGTAGGGGAATTCTTACACCTCAAAAGCTTGTCTTTTGGTTAACTCAAATGAGCTGTTCAACAGGGCGGGAATGCGCTTGATCATACTAGGGAAAACAACAAGTTTGCGAACGTGTGACTTACAAGGAGACGCCCAAGCTTGATAATCACATACTTTGATTATTTTTATGTACGTTGTAGGGTAGAAGCCCCTTAGTCTCAAGTTCAACGGATTTTAAATAAAAATTCTTCGTTCTCGAGAAATAGGGGTCTAATATTATAACACAATTTAAATACCGTAATTTACGGCCTATAATCCTCGGATCAAACAATTATGTTTTGACACAGAAATTTTATTCAATAATTGAAGTCAAATATTTACAGCAAATTAGTAAGTTACGTTTTATAAAATGAAATTTCTCGGTCAAAACATGATTGTTTGATCCATGGATAATAAGCCGGAAATTACGGTATTTAAATTGTGTTATAATATTAGAACCCCTATTTATCGAAAACAAAGGAACGTTGTACAAAATCTGATGAACCTGAGACTAAGGTTCAACATCAAACCATAACCCTAAAACATATATAAAAATAATCAAAATCTGCGATTACCAAGCTTGCTCCTCTCCTTGTCATTTTTATGTCAATCTTCGTGGTGTAGGAGCGAGAAAGTGGGGCTGTTTCACAAAAGAACTTTTAGCTGAAATATGCGTGAAGATAACTTTGCTAATTTTATGACTAAAATTGTTTGTTCAGAAGGGACAGGATTACTGTTTTGCATGTAAAGGTGGCATGGGACTGATTTTAAGTCATTAAAGAATGCCAAAATCTAGTTTCCCACAGTTTCTTTCTTAAAATAAAATCAAGGGAGTATCTTTTGAAACAGAAGTTTTTAATTTACAGGCGATAGAAAATAATTGGGCCACATATATAGAAAATTGCCACTGGTTGTTAAAAGGCAAAGAAAGATATAAGGGTTACATAAAATTTACAGATTATACCACGTAGGAAGTTATTTATATTTACATAAGAAATAGAACTAAAACACATGTTATTCTAAGATAATTTTAGTTTATTAAACAAAAATAGCTAAGTTTCTTTATATAAATTTTACAACAACAAAAAAAAAACTTATATATATATATATATATATATAAATCTACCCAATATATCTCAATTGAAATAATATTTCATTCAGGTATGACTATATCTGTGTACTAATTAGGATGCATTTTCCTTCATGAGACACAACAACATTAAAAGTGGAAGTAATAATAATTTTTGTATTACTTAAGGTTAGAATTCTCGGTGCTAAAAGTTCTTATTTCTTACAAACATTCATAAGCTTTTACCTTTTTCAAGTTAATTAAAAAGTGTTAATGTTTTTATTGTGTCCAGTTTTTCCAAAATATCTTTTCCTACTTTCATAAAGCTGCAATAGTCATCAAGAATTTTTAATGTTTGTGAGAAGTTTTTTCTCTTAGATAAATTAATGTAATTTGAAATATATTTTTTTATTTAATAATACTAAAACTTTTACAGCGTTGTTATTCTACATATATAGAAATGTGCCACTGGTTGTTAAAAGGCAAAGAAAGACATAGGGGTTATATATAAATTATGAAGTTTAATGATTTTGTGCTTTTCAAACTGAAAAAGGATTATTTAAGTGACTATTTAGTTTTTGATTATAGGTAATATTGTAGCTTAAATAATGTCTGATTTGAAATTTGCAAAACTCTTTTTTAAATATTTGATTAAATAATAGACATTTAGTTCATATCAGATGAAGCGTTGATGGAAGTAATAGGAACACCGTAGTGTTAATGTTACATTTCTTAAACATGAAAGATATTATCACACATCGATGAGTCCCCAATAAATAAATACAAATCACTTAAGTAAATTTAGTAACGAATTAACTGATAAGCATTTGAATAATTCCACCGACATGTCAGATGATAACTGAGATGTTGAAAATTTTGTTTTGAAAAAACCCCAAAAAATTGTTTATCAGAAATAAAACAGGAGGTGCCATTAAATTTTCGTTTCAATGAATGTTCAATTACTATTAAAAAACGCACTTGAAGATATTTAAGAAATTATGATTTTTCCTAGTTTCAGATTAAAAAAATAGCACTTGTCTCTTAAATTTCTAAAATCGCTTGCAAGATTTGGGATGTTTGTGCGAAAATATCAATCTATATCATAAAAAATTTTGAATGTTTCGTAGGTGACATCCTGCTCGTGATGATTACTTGAAGCATTAAATTAAGCTTACAAATATATAAATATAGAAACATTGCTACTATTATGCAATATAATATGACGCTGATGATTAAAGAGAAGCAGGTTAATGTTACTATATCCTCCATCTTTTCTAACGTCATCCCATTCAAGATTCGTTTTATTATTTATTCGCTTCTTCTGCCTCAATGGATGAGAAAAGTCTCAAGTGGTTATTTCTTAGATAGCAATGCTTAGCCTCTTATATTAATATCTGTTATTTTGAAGACATTTTTTTGTTTTCCCGAATGATGCTTACTGGTGCGTTGGAAATGATTTCCACTTTGCTTCCAGAAATTAAAGGAAAGCAAGTTTCGGATATAATCTCTATAATATAATTTTGTCAAGCGTATAAATGTTGAACTGTGCTCATTTCTTATTATAAATAATAATGTTTTCAGTATATTTGTATAAATGTTAGGAACTCTAATTTTTAGCATTTAGTTTATCGACTTTACTTTAACAACTTGAAGAGCGGTAGGATATTTTTTATGACAGTAAATTTGAATGAAGATTTATACCAGAATCTTTCAAAATGAGTTTACTTTTATAGCTTTGGTGAAATGAAACTGAAAAATTTAATTTCCTTATTTTGAAATAAAGTATTTCGAAAATTCTATTGCTAAATCAATATTACACAAACACAATTACTTGTCACGGCTAATATTAGTTCAGAAATATCTTTTTTTCTCTTCAAATATAAATATTGTTATATAAAAATCATTCCTTAGATTTTCATGTTGGTATTTTAATGTTTTTTGGCACGACAAACATGTCTTTCCTTTTTCAGGACCGCAAACACCGAAATTCACAAAATCAATGCAAAGTCTGATAATTCAATAAGATTTGGTCGTAAAAGAAAAGAATTTTTTCAATGTCCTTCATAGATGCAGGATGGAATTTTTTCTAAGTATATGTTATAGGAGAAAAAGGCGGTAACATAGGCTGTTAATATTTACTGTACATAAAAAATAATCTTCATTTGTATACAATTTGTAATTGAAATAATATTTTTATCATAAAGAGTTTAAGAGAGTATCGCCATTGAATATACTTAGAATCATCAAATATACTTTTTACACTGACCAAAACAATACACTGTTACTGTTTAAACTTACCAAAAGTTACACATCTACAGTAAACTGTCCAATCATTCAACCGTTTTCATAGATAATGGTTATCTGGACATAATATGAAGTGTTCTCCTTGTTCAGAATAGAAATAAATTAGGGTTATGTACCCGCTTTTAATAAAAAATATTGAACGACTGAACAGTTTTATGCAGATTTTTAACAGTGTTCGCCTAAACGTACAACCTACATTTGGTAACAAAATGCTTACAGATTATAATGCAAGTTATAAAAATAAATGTCCAAAACAAAACACTCTAACGATGTTTCATTATTTTTTTTCAATAAAAAAAGATCCGAATAGTATTTTTTTATGTTCTTCAGAATTACATTTTGCAGAGCGATTCCTTAAATTCATTTCGCCGAAAAAAAACTGGTTAGATCAGTTAGTTACCGACAGCCATAAAATGGTGTTTAGCTATTTTACAGTGTCATCTAGTGACAAACCTCGGAGTTCGTGTTCATATATCAAAAAACGGTACGAGATATGGGTAAAAGTCAACCCCAAAGTTGTAGAGCGCCCTGTATTTGGTATGAAATGAAGTAAATATATATATATATATATCAGAAACCCTGAAATGTAGTTTTGTTACATTCAATCAGCACACTGTAAAATATTTGAAACAAACTGTCTAGAAATTCAACCTGTTTTGTATATAATCATTACTTGACCATACATTGAAGCGTTTTCATTTGACAGGATATATTAAAATTCGTTTAAATAAGAGTTATCTACTGAAAACGTTCGAATGACTCGGTAATTTACTACAAACTTTTAACAGTTCAGGTTAAGTTCGCCACTAATTGCAGGCAGAAGTGTGACATTATAAGAAAGATGCTACTTAGTAATAAAACTATGACAGACAAGCATGATCCGATTTATTTTAATACAAAATCAATCTAAGTATGCTTAATGCAACGTTAAAAATCGACAGCAAACTGTCCGGTCATCACACCGTTTTTATATAAATCGGTTACATAACCGTAATTTATCTATATTCTGACCAATGAGAATGATTCAAATTATGTCCAAGTAATTGTTATCTATAAAAACATTTTTAACAGTGTGTTCTTATCATCAGAGCACATGTCGGATGCATGATGCAGTTCTGACTACGGTGGATACATTTTAGCATTAGCATACTTAAATTTCTTATTAAAATAAAGTGTTTTTTGTTCAAATGCTTTATTTTGTATTAGTATCTGTACATCTGACTCATACAATCAAATTTTTACATGGAATTAGTAGTGGCGTATTAAAGCTGGTATTTGGATACAAAAAATACAATTCGGTGACCTCAATAAAGATATTTTTACATCTAAGACGCCATTTAATTCTAAATCCAGGATACTATACAAATTTGTATTTATTTTGTATTTATATAGCTCGTACCGTTTTCGAGATACTAACCCCACAGTTTGCCACTAGTGGCAGCTGCCTGGTTTAAACAGAATTACAAAAAACAACTTACATGTAAAATATGATGTATGCCTACCAAATTAATATAATTCCATACTTTTATATTTCTTTATCTACAAAACCAATAATACCAGTTAAAAAGACTCCATAATAAATTTTTAGTGCTAGAAAATCTTTAAATTTTTGAAAATACTATTTCTACCCTAAAAAGAAATTTTATAAACGTAAGAGATAAATAATATCGAAATTCAATTTGCATATTAAATACATTAGAATTTTAAGGATTGTTATTGTGTACAATTTAACATGCTTAATTTGTTGAAAACGGGCAAGTTTAATTTAATATCAACATTGTAAATATTAGTAATAGTTAATGGTTTAAGATAGGGATTTAGAATCGATATATTAATTCAGATCGAATAGATTAATTGGTTAAGTTAAATATATTTAATATTTATTGTATTAAAAAGATTCGAGAATTTGCATTTAAAACGTACCGAAATATTTTCTTTAAAGTGTATCATAGTTTAATATCATAAAGTGTCTCTGCTTAAGTGTCCGTGTTTTCCAATTTTTTTTCGGTATCTTATATGTACAGATGCCGTTAAGAAGAAAAATGCAGTATAACAATAAAAATGTGAATAATTTTACTACTTTTATAAAAGCCTTTTTATTTGTGATATTTCTTTTCTTTTAACACTTTTAACACTTTTAAAACAAACGCTTTTAACATATGAGAAAAAAAACTACACACTTTTAGGAAATAATACTGTTTATTTTATATGAGAACTTGATTTACGTATCAAATATTGTAAAATTTAAAATATTTTATTATTTCAATTTTTATCCGTTTACTTAATTTTAGAAAATGCGTACATATATTTCAATATCGAAACTGCAAATAGTTATTCTGAATAGTTAAATGTATACGTACATGTTTATGGAGCGTCGATGGTTTATAAATTCTGTATTTGCTTAGAATATTCGAAACATTTTATTTGCATTGTTTATTACAAGGAAGTATGTTCTTCTATGTGTATTACTGCTTCTCTGCCTAAATTTAATCTGAATAAATTCTCCTGTTTTTCAAAAATGTTTTAAATAATTTATGTGCAGCGATACAATTAATCAGAAAATTGCAATATAGCAATGTGAAAATAATACTCAGAATAAATAATTTTACTACTTTTTTTAAATCATTTTGATTACGAGGATTTATTTTTATCGAACACAAATTTAACTACTCAATTCCCACATAGGATTTACAGGAGCAGTTTTAACCTTTTTAAAAAGTTCTTTGTTACTTAGAGCATAAATAATCTAACTTTCTGCAAATTTAATGTGTTTTGTTTTCTTTGTGTGATTTTGTTTCTTGTTTTCCATTAGTTGGAGATATAATTCAGTGACAGATTTTATACACGTGACTTCTAAAATACTATGGATAAATTGTGAAACAATTTCAGTACTCAACTTTTAGAAGTCAGAGTATACGACAAATGTTACGTAACGTCAATGTGTTACGAATCTAAATGTCATGGGGCAGCTTGAAAAATCATAAAAAGTATCCGGTTCTCACAGAGGGTGTTTATTAATCTATTCAGAGTAAAGTAATTGTGTCTGTGTAATGTTGAATGCCTTCCAAAATTTTCGGAAAATTTTATTTCAAAACAAATAAATTCCAATTTACGATTCTTTTTTCACCACAGTTATAAAAGTAATATTTTATTTAAAATTTCTGGTACAAATTTATTATACTATCTCTCTTCAAGGCGTTAAGTATTAACACCTTCATTAATTCCTCAAGAAACCAAAATATCGTCTTGAGCTTACTTATGACTATTTATTTTTTTATAATTTTTACAGAGCAAAAAAGAGGTGCATTCTGAAGGATTCATTATAAACTTGATGTTTAATAATTTTTAAAATTAAAATCCATTTCTTGAAATTAAAAGAAATGCTTCTAAACATGTGATAAAAAGAGCAGAAAACATAAGGAACTCAAACAGGTTATTGTTATCGAGATTTTAATTTCTATAACAAATATTATTAATATTCAAGTATTTACGTTACTTTAAATTCCATTCGTTGAATTATTTTAAATGAGGCAAGTTTATTTTAATATCCGCATAAGAAGTTCTTTTTTTATATATAGTTAACCCCTTAACAGTTTCTATTTTTTACAGTAAACTAAAAATATGGCCAAAACACCATTTTTTTCAAACTGAAATGTTCATCTTGTTTAACAGTTGCCGAACAGTTGATGTCGGTGAAAGGGCTTCCGAGTTGCTGACAACTTTACGGCCGCACTATTTGTGAGTAAAGTGTCTTGTATTAAATTGAGCCGTTGAGAAGATGTAAGATGTAGTATTAACTACAAGATAAAAGAACAATTACAATGAAAACGATAGCTGTAAAGTTAAAAAAAGAGTTTATAACAAATTTGGAATAAAAAAGTAAAGCGAAGGAGATTAAGGATAGAGTCTAAATAATTGCAAGAAAGTCTCTACGGATAGTGCTTTTTTTAGACCGCTGACCAGGCCCCTACCTGCCAGGCTTTTGCCTAGCTCAACGGGTTGATACCTGGCAACGAGGAGAGGATTCGCCTGCTCTCCGCTTGGCAAAGATGTGTTTGTTAAATCTATAGGCCGACGTGGCTACAGTGAGTCTTGTTGTTTTAATTGTTTTTTCTTAGTTGGCCGGTTGCTAATTGATTTTGGATGAGACGGTTCAGCATTGCGCAGTGTAGCGAAGTCATACCGGAAGGATGTGAGATGCTGGGATATTTACTATTTCCTCGCTGCATCATTCATCCATACGTCATGTCATCGCTACTCGAGTTGGTCTCGTAATATAGAACCTTGATCTGGTGACGACACCTTCACCTGACTACTCCCAGAGGTGTAATTCACAGGTAACTTGGAGGACTTTACACACACGACATATTTTACATACACCGGGCGCCATTATTGTACATGATTGCAGCATCTGAAATGGAATGGCGTTAGACATTTTATAACAGTTTTAATACTAGAAACTACGTGCTACTTTTAGACTTTAAGTACTTTACTTGGTTGTTTGTCTTAATTTACCTATAGTTCTACCCTACGATAATTTTAACTGAAACTAAATATTCTAGAGTTCCTTATTCCTACAGGGGGACATTATATGCATAAATTACTAAATTAAGAGAGGGTTTGAACCATTGGCTATCGGATAGTGCTATTACGGAAGTAACGGGAAGCATTTCTGAATACGTAGATTTTTGCAGTTGCCTGAGGTTGTTCATAGAGGTTTTACAGATATAGCCCCAGACCGGACAGGCGTAGGTGATTATTGGTAGAATACAAGAGTTATAAATGAGAAGATTGTTATGGATAGCCAGGGTTTTACTATTAAGTAGAGGTTTAAGTGCAATTGTGGCTCCAGCGACTTTCCCCCCTGATGTTAAGAATATGTTTCTTGAAAGTAAGTCTTTGGTCAAGGGTGACCCTAGGTACTTTGCTTCATAAGAGCAGGGTGTAGTGGTATTGTTAATAGTAATTCGATTGGTATAGTTAAGTTTTCTGGAGAAATAAAGAGCAGCAGT
This sequence comes from Maratus michaelseni, assembly GCA_963931845.1. NCBI lineage: Eukaryota > Metazoa > Arthropoda > Arachnida > Araneae > Salticidae > Maratus > Maratus michaelseni. The sequence continues at coordinate 187,692,567 of OZ007596.1, forward strand.
TTTGTTTTCATTAAGTTTAATGCGCCATAGGTGGTACCAGTCAAAGAAAGCATCAATATGAGTCTGCTGACACCTGTAAAGTGTATATGGGTGGTGAGCATAAGCATACATTGTAGTGTCGTTCGCATAAAATGCAAGGTAGGTGTTAAGTGAACGAGGAATATCGTTAAAGTAAATGTTGAACAACAAGGGACAGATGATGCTCCCTTGGAGGATGCCTTCTAAGATACAGAAGGTGTTAGAAAGAGTGTTTTTAATGTGGACGTGAAAGATTCGATAGCAAAGGTAAGAGAAAATTAAGTGTATAAGTCTACCAGGGAAGTTAAACCTAATTTATTTGTATATGAGGGCTTCGTGCCAGACTTTGTCAAATGCCTTTGCGATATCAAGAAAATGGCAGTAGCAGGAATCTTCGAGTTTAACTTTTCGCTGAGGAACTCTACTACTCGAAGTAGCTGGTGTGTTGTTGAATGTTTTGGGCGAAAGCCACATTGTTAAGGCATAAGAGTGTTATTCCATTGTATGTGGTCCTGAAGCTGGGGCCATATGACACGTTAGACAACCTTGAAGAAAAAGGAAGAAGTGAGATAGTTCCATAATTGACTGGGTCAGAGTGGTTAGCACCAGGTTTGGGGATAGGAGATATTATAGAAAATTTCCAGAGTTTCGAAAAATAATTAAATTTCAAGATGGAGTTAGTAATTTTTGGAATGTAAATGATGTAGTTAGGAGGTAGGCTTTTGAGAGCAGTATTAGAGATTTTGTCGTACCTAGGGGCTTTACGTTTTTTGAGTTTAGTAATAATATTGTGGATAACGATAGGCTGAATTTCAGTAGGGGGGGTCATCAGGGAGTGTGCCAGGAATCTGTGAACAGTTTCATTGACGTGGGTGATATTATTTTGGCTAGCGAGGGTAGGATTTGGAGAGAATTGGTTAGAGTAAGCTCTAGCGAGAAATTCTGCTTTTTCCTCGTCAATGTAAGCTGTGATATTATTGGGCGAAAGAGGGAGGAATGAGGTATAGTTGTTATTAATTTTACGTTTAAGAAGCCAGATAGAATCGTCCTCGCTAGCAATGTTGTTGAGAAAATTAGTCCATTTTTTTTGTTTTTCTTTGAAGATGCTGTTTATGATTCTACTATTAAGTCTATTGATAAGGGATTTAAAGGTGAGGTCACTAGAATTTTGAAAAAGACGCCGAAGTCGATTGCGTTGTTTACAGAGGTTTTAAATATAAGAAGGAAGGGTGAAGGAGTTGTTGTTTTTAAAGTATTTGAAGGCGGAGTATCTAAGAGCATTAGTTATGTGAAAGTTAAAGTTGTCAACAGCAGTATCAATATCAGCAGTATTATTAATTTCTGGGAGATTTATATTATTATTATTAAGAAAATTGGTAAATTTTGTCCAGTCAATGACCACGGATGGAGGTGGGGAAAGAGGATTTACGAGATCAATTTTGAAAGAGACAGGAAGATGGTCAGAGCTTAGTCCGTTGAGTACTGTAGTAGTAATGGGATATGGAAAGTTTTTAGTTATGGCAAAATCAGTTATGGAGTTGTGGGTATTATGCGTTGTACTTATGTGTGTTGGTGTTGTTAGAGCATGAAGGCTAAGATTAAAGTGTTGAATAAAATTATCTAGTGAGGTACCTCTTTGTGAGTTGCAAAGGCAGTTCCAACGCCTGCTTCTGGAGTTAAAGTCACCAGCAAAGAAGCAATGTGTGTGCTGTAAAATGATATTAGTGAGGTCGTTAAATGGGAATTGTCTTTCAGGAGGAATATAGATGGATGCTAAATTAATATTAATATGTGGAAGTTGTAGTACAATACTAGTGAAATTCATTTTAGGAATAGTGGAGTTTTGTGTAATGTAATGTGTTAAGTGATGTTTAATGTAAATGGAAATGCCGCCCCATCTGGGGTCAGCAGTGCGTAGCGTGACGTGAAGCCTATGTACAGGAATGTTAATATTGAAGTAGGGTTATGGGTTTCTTAAAAAAAGATTATATCAATATGAAGGTGGTCGAGGATAAAAATTTTGAATTCATTAAATTTATATTGAAGGGAATTGCAATTCCAGGTTAGAATGATAAGAGAGGAGAAGTTAGTGGAATTATTACTAATTGGGTTTGTTAAACTCCGAGGTCAGACTGCCGAATTCGTTCATAATAATGAAAATATTTTCAAAAGGATTTGTACAATTTTTGGTCTTTTTAAAGTTTTGAAGCATTGAATGAATTTATTGAATTTAAGAATTTCCCTCATCTCCTGAAAGGTTTTTCAAATTTCTGAGAATTCTGAGGTATAGCTAGTGTTTGGTACACTGTTAGTAGGGGTAGAATGGGTATTTGATGATAGTTTCGGTGAAACTGCAGGATTAGTGGAAGAGGTTTGGGGGTGTAGGGTGCGGATCTGAGACAGGTCAGTACCGGGAGCAGTTTTGTAATTATCAGTGGCAGCAATATTTGGGGTCATTTTAGTATGATTAAAACTGGCGCGAATGTCAGTCATTATTTTAACGTCGTTTTGGGGGATGTTTTCCTTACGGTTTGGTTTAGTAGGTTGGTTTTTACGGGCAATTTGAAGTGTTTTTGGGCACTTGCAACCTTGCAACCTGCACTTGCATCCTGCAACTTATAAGTTGCAGGATGTGGGCCAGAGAAGTTTGCACAAGTTGGGGTTATTTTATCAATTTTGGGGCATTCGGGGCTGAGATGCGGGCCAGCGCATTTTACGCATTTAGGTGGAAAATTACAGATTTCGAACGCGTGTCAGATTCCTTGACAGCGGTGGGACTGTTTGACGATATTTGAGCCCTTGAAACGCTCAACAACTCATGACGCTTAAGTTGCAAATTTCGGTAATTTTATAAATTTAATCAAAATTGTCTCTGGGGAGAAGATTTATAAGCTAGATGGGCATAGGGTTGCCATTTTTGTACTTTTTAGCCTAGCTGCTCTATTAGCGGTAAAATTATGCTCTTTTAGAGCTTCAATGATAATATTGGGATCAGTGTACAGGGGAATGCCTCTGATACAAACTTTACGGGGTCTTTTTTGGGCAGGGTTGAGCTATTATGCTATTTTATTGGTGTCAAGATAACTTTGGGTTTTTCTGAAATCATTGTCATTTTTACAGTGAACTTTTAAAAGTTCATCGTCCAGTTTAATTAAAGATTTAACTTCATTAACTTCATTGATTTTGGCAGCAAGATTGATCCAGTGGCATTTAATTTCAACAAAGAAAGGATGGATTTTGTTTTTAGTTGAGTTTCGTTCAAATTTTCCTATATGATATCATTAGCTAATCGGCAAAAGATCATATGATATGTCTGCGCACTCGTCAAAAGATTACCAGCTGACAAATGATCGAAGACGAATAGGAAAAGGCTTGAAAATTGTCAATAGTAGTCAGGATGCGACGGTCGATAGGAGGTTTGCCGTGCGGACGCGATGCCTTCACCGCCAACCCGGGCCGTGAGGTCGTCCGAACGAAAAAGAAGTCGGGTTAGAACAAGTTCGGCGTATAAGTATTTGCTGTTTGGGACTATATTGATAAACTGTCTTTACAAAATAAGAGAGGTGATAATAGAATAAATTTTGTACAGTAAAGCACCGATTATATGTCTTTCAGGGGACCGTTCTAAAGCAAAGTATAACTGAGAAAGACGTACAATCGAAATCGTAGTCGCCTAGGTTGTAAAATTTTTGACTGTAGAAATATAATATTGCCATCATGCAAATTTAGTTTTTCTACCATTTTCGGTTGTTTATACAGTATATTCACAATATATGGAAAAAATGTCAAAACAATGAAATAATCATTTCTAAAAATGAAAAATAAAAGTGAGAATTATAGAGCATTATGTGAGTTCTACGCCTTAAATTACACTTTCTTTTATTCCATTATCGAGCGTACAAAATAGATTTTAATTAAATAATCTTTACTTGTCCTCTGAAGTATCAATTTACTTTGAGACTTGAGTAAATCATAGAGTTAAGTTCCTGGAAAGTTTTCTCACTAGTTTTGTGAGAAACAAAAAAGGTTCTAAGTGTGTCAATGCAATACAACGTTAAGTTGAAATAGAAATCGTGTGATGAAATAGAAATCGTGTTCAAACGTGGTCTAAATTGCAACGAAATCAAGAAATGAAACGACGTTTATTAATATCAAACTTGTCTCTTGAACAGATCCCCACTCAAGATTACCTCCACTGTCCATACTTTTCGCCCCACCCCTAAACAGGTTCCAAGAACTTGAAATAACCCCTGTAGCAGTCACACATGTTTTTTGTCCTTCAATAATTTTCCCCAAATATTCCTAGCAGAAAAGGATAAAACAACGACGTTGGGGGGTTAAAATTTTGAGAAATTCGGTTACGACATGAAAGATACGACGTATAACCAAAGTTATGTGTCGTATAAACAAAACATTACAACATTAGACTAAATAAGGATGAATCGGGACCACACTGAAATGACGTATAAATGTAAGAGATGTATAAATGAGAAAAGTATAAACGATGCTTTACTGTATAAGCAATCAGAATGACTAATCACTTATTTTGTCAAAAATTCATTTCGTTTATACTTGATAAATTTTAACATAATAATTTTAATTGGTAAATTAAACATTCATATGTTCGTTTCTAACTTTATTAAATTTTAGTTTATTACTTTATTAATTTTCAAGTATCTTAAGAAAACTTTCAGGAGACTAACGTTGTTTTGTGTAAAATGTAATGACACCACAAGGCACAACAATTCAGTCAGTGCACACATTCTGAGTTATTTAGCGGCTATTTCAGTGTTGTATGGACGTGAAAGGGAAGGCATTTCCAGCATTTCTAGCTTTGTCAGCATGTTTCACACAAAGCAAATTCCCTCTATTGAAAATATGACAACATCTTCAATGGTTTTCAACGACAATGCAGATTTGACTTAAAGTAAAACTCCCTGATTTTTTGACTGAACAAGTAGGCTTTAACGCTAATTTTCTATACAAGAATTAAATGCTTTAAGGTCTTAATAAAGCCATAAAAATAAGAAATGCGCAAGGTTTTTTGAAAGAATTTTCTTTCTTCATCAGGCAAAAAATAAAAGTGATATTTCTTTGAATGCACGGAAGCAAGCCTTGCTCCTGATTTCAAAGTGGTAGCAAGTATTCTTTGCGCTTGAAGAATAAGGAAAAAGTTCTTTCGAAAGGGTTTTCGCATTTCTTATTTTTATGGTTGTAATAAGAAGCTTTTTACCTTTATCTGTGTATTACACCAATTATTTAACATTTTATTATACAATAATTGTTTGTCTTGATATGTATTTTTTTATAATTTTGCACACCAGATCGGATACATCCTGCATAATGAATATTTTAGAAAATATGTTACCTGCTAACCAGTGAATTAATTGTATAATTAAGAGACGTTTTACTTCAAAATTGTTGGCAGAAATACTAAATTCAATGATATTTATTGTCTAAAAGCTATGTACTATATAGAAGCCATGAACTGATGTTTCAAAATTTTTGAAATCTTATGTTGAAGAATGGGGAAAAAAACAGCAGTTAATTAATTTTTTTTAAATGAATTCCCATCAATTTCTTCAATATTCACCTCTCATAAATCTGCTTTAATATTTTGAAGTAATTTATTATCCATAAGAAATATTTTCTAAAAAAAAATCAAGTATAGCGGGTAAAATTCATTAAATTTCGTTTAGCATAAATTTATATATTTCAAGCTCAATGAAGCATTAAACAATGACTATGCATTTGAAAAAAAATTAATTGTTGCAGTCAGGTAATTTTTCAACGTCGTATCTTTTTAATAGAAAATAGCATTGCAGACTGTAATTTACGGTACTTCGATTTTAGCTTTAAATATTATTTTAAAGATACAATTTGTTTTCAAACTTCATAAAAATCTATATAGAAAGTTTTCCTGAACAACCAATTGATTTATTTGCATGTCATTTTTGAAGCTAAAAACATTTAACCTCTGTTACAATATTTTCACATTTTCTACTTTGAATACTACTGTAACAGGACGTATTTTAATTTTAAAAGTGGAGTTTTTCATGCTGGTAAAAGTTTTATAGAGTTTATACATATATTCATACTATTATTCAGAAAATTCGTGTATTAAAAACATATAAAATTATCTTGAAAAACTCATGTAAAATTAGTTGCAACCCTGCAAATTCATAAACATATACACATGCATTCAACGGCATGATTACAGAATTACTTCTAATTTTCCATGCTGCAGCAGGCATTTTTGATACAAATAGAAGAAGTACCAAAGAAATAGGTGCTATTTTAAAATATTTTCTTTTTGATAAGTTTCTTTATACGTATTTTTTGGAGCAATATGTATAAAATGATACATACTGATATAAGAAGACAAATGGTCTTTTAATTAATAGAAGCATAACTCAGAAAAAACAACTCACAAACACAATTTCAAAGTATTTTCTCTCATCTCCAAAACATAATTTAACTCTTCTAATAATGTTTCCGTAAATATTTTAAAGTTATTCGCTAACATTGTTATAACTACTGTTAATTAGCATTATCTTTTGCTTAAAATCAACGACATATGTATGCACACATCATCGACATTTAACTTTTCTTACAATATCTCACAGATCTATAATTTTCATTTGGTTTATGGTTCTCATTCCCAATGTTCTGTTGTTTAAGCTTAACTCCTCAATTTTTAACATGTATATGCAACTTGCTACACCAAAAATAAAATTTTTCTAAATCACCATTTTTGTCTAGAATGGTAATATAAAAATGCAAAAGTTGTAATTTTCTTTTAAATTAAGGCAAGCAAAATTTAATTATTGTAATTTCTCATTTTTAAAAAACACTTTTGGGTTTTACTCTGAATACTAATCTCTAACAGATAAAAATGTATAGCTTCCTAATCCTTTCTGTGAAAACAGGCCATAACTGTTCAATGCTACTATACGTGTACAAAACATGCATAAAAGACATTATATACAAAAGAAGACAGTATGGTTTTCATCAATATAAAATTTATTTGTTTGATTTTGCAACTGTTTTCAATATAATAATTCTGAACAAATTTAAAATGCTGATTTCCATTATTTTCTTCTTTAAATGCTTATTAAACAATTTTGATTTCCATATCAGATGATAAAAAGTCGTTGCATTTCCTGTAATTAAAAAAAAACATGTAAACATAAATATCAGAATTGTTATATATTTATTACCATTGTTTTTATTCATACAAACATATATATACAGAGTTGTCTCTTCTTCTTATTGACAAATAGCTAATTCGTAAACCGTTAATTTTAGAGGTATAGTTCCCGGTTCAAATGATGTTACAATTATTGTTCTCCATCATATCAAAACCCATTTGCATCAAAATAGTTATTTTTGAAAGAGTTGAGAAATTGAAATTTTTAAATTGTCACTGAGTATAAGTTAAATTTAGAAACACTTCATCTCAGTTCTACCAGGTAAAAGATTAAATAAACCAATTTTAGTACAACGAAGACCTATCGAGTTATGGATATGATACTTTATATTTCATGAATATTCAACGATTTCTAGCAATGAAAAATGTTTCTCTGTTAGCTGCCAGAAAACTCCAAAAATTCTTAAAAATCAATGCATAATAACATAATTAAGTACGTTTCATATGTAATAGATTGGACATTTAATTGTTATTTTTGTTAGAGCATGGGGAATTTTTTTTCTAAATATAACTTATCGGACCCGGAACCGCGTAAAAATTTAAATTTCGTAACTTTTTAAAAAGTAGGCTTTTTGACATAAATAAATTTTTATATGATTAAGAACAGCATTAGAAAGATTTTTGCAATTATAGCTCCATTTTTAAAACTAAAGGTTTAGGAAATACCTTTTCGTCAGCGATATAAAAGGACACAATTCATACACTGTTCAAAATATTTACTCAAAAGTAATATTATAAACCTACTGATTTTCTTTCATGTGCAAAGGTATCATGAATGCATGCATCAGATTCTCAAATATAAACAAGCATACTCAGGTAAAAATAGACTTTCAAACATATGTAACCCATAATATATATAAAATCATAAGTTTAAATGCATGTAACGATTATTGTAATGTGCATAACCGGGCATTTGAAATCTCAAAATGGCCACGACATTTGTATCCATGGTGCAAATTTGTATACAAGTTGTTCGTAAACTGTCTATCTTTGCTACTGATAAAATAATATTTTTTGAAAAAATGTTGGAATTGGTTTTTTTGCCTATTTTGGCTTCTAATATGATAATAATAAATTAATTTTTAAAATTGATGTACCAGGGTACAAGTAATTGTAGGTCCACATAATGTGGACCTTGGAACTCAACTGTAAAAAAAGATCAAAATTTCGGAAAATCATTTTAAACATTTGTTTCTTTTTAAAATTGCAAATATAAATATTTTTTAATGTAACATAATTAATTATTATTTGTTATTGCTTTAAAAGTATTAAATTAATTAAATTGCAAATCTCAATATTTAAAATAATTTTTGTCGAGATATATATTTAAGAATGACTAGGAAACTCAAATTATATTACTTTATTTTTTACTAAGTGTGAAATTTTTCAAAACAATTATTTTTGAAAATTAATTATAAATAAAAATATTATTAAAATTATTATTATAATTATAATTAAAAATCATAAATTAACGTTACACTTTATACCCGTAACTCTTGTTTTGGATTTACAACCTTCCAAACGACACTTAGGCTGTCTAAAAATCTTAGCAAATGTCCTACATTGTCAAGACGGATTTCTTTTTAAGGTATGTTAACAATTTTTCTTAAACAACTAATTTCTGAATACATTTTAGTTCGAAAGCGCATGAAATTGACAGGTGTTTTTTATTCAGAAACTATGTAATTCAAATACGTCTTCCAATTTTTGGCAAAGATGATTCGTCCGAAAATGCTGTTAAAATCGATGTTTAGAACCAAATTCCCAACGCGTCAGTCCGAAAAAGAGAAAATAAATTTGTCGTTACTTGACAAGAATCGCTCATAATTTATCATTGGATAATTTAGTTATCCAAAATGGAAAACGTGCTTGGATTTCAAATCGCTGCAATAATCAGGCCTGTCAATTTTATGCATTTACGTTTAAAAATGACCCAGAAAATGTGTCAGTCATTTTCACGTTGTTGGCTAGGGGATTTGAAACCATCTTAATTTAATTATTTATGTATAATATAAATATTTTTTACTGGAGAAAGTAATTGTATCTATTTAATTATTTTCACATATTAGATCCACATATCTGAATTAAAACATGCATTATTCAACTGGTTAAAATCATAGCTGGTGATTAAATTTTAGTTTGAAGAAAATACTTAATTTTAATAGTATTAAGCTATGTTTTGTACATTTCAAAGTAAACAGCTATTAAAATCCCATTATGTAGTTTAAAAAGAATATATAAGAAAAAGTACATATGCATTTTTAATATAAGTTAAAATTTAAAAAAATCGAAAAATGGCCTAAGTAACAAGAAATTTTTTCAATATAAGGAACAATGCAGGGAAATCTTTTAATATGTAATTATTATTATTATGTATTATTTATACAAGAAAGATTATTTTACAAATATAACTACGCAAAAATAATTATCTTTATCTATTTTTAGTACAAAAATGCATTATATATCTAGAAATAGTGTCCAATATGTCCATATATTTTCGATACAATTGCATAATTTAATCTGCATTAAACAATAATTAACCTAATAAATATACAAAATCCACTTAATCTAGCTTAAATTGCATATTCAATTTAACAAAAACACGTATTCTGAGTTAATTAAATACAGGGGGACTTTATTATTATTTCTAAGTACGATAAAAGTAACCCCTAAGTTTAAGTTTATTTATACTCGTTGGGTATTGTTGTCCACACATGTGGACTTTAACGAAATGTTACTTTTAAAATCAAAAACGTCACCAAATAAATAAAAGAAAGTTATCTAATGAATATTTATAATGTTTTTAACACAATAAAAAATTATAAAATTTCAATTAAAATTTTAATATAGATAATTATTACTTACTTTTATGCAATATTCTTTTTTTCGCTTTTACGCAATCGCTGAATTAACGGCATTTTCGAAAATCTCACTTTCAACCGGCTGTTTAGCCATGAAAATAAGTCAGGTGCTGACATGTGTTATATATTTTTTTAAGCTTAAACTGTCACAAATATGAATTGAAAATCAAAATTTAGATACAATACATGGTTTTATTACAAAGTGCTAAGTTCCAAGGTCCACATATGTGGACCTCAGTAGCGAAGAGGATAAAAAATAAGAGAAGTGGCATTACTCATCAAAACAAATAATTTTAGTTTTGGAACGAGGGTTAGAAAGCACTTATTCTGTCAAACACATAAAGCGTCTGATCCAAGTCAAACCAGGATTTTTGTTTATAGCTTTAAAAAAAATTCAAAGATAGGGAAATTTTTAACTGACTAACTTTGTTTTGCGTGAATTGGGAAGACAGTCACTGTAATTCAATCAGTGTACAATCAGCTAGATTCTGAATTATGAAATGTGTATATCAGTATTGTGTGGTTGCAACTGAGAGCCTTTTCCAGCATTCCTCGTGATCTCACCGCGTTTCACAGAAAGCAAAATTGATATTTGCAAAATATCGTTACACAGTCTGCAAACATTTAAACACATATAAACACATTCCCTTATTATCATTGACCAATAGCTACTTGCTAAATCGTTAGTTATCAGAAAAGCATGCTGTAATTTTGTCAGAATATAAGTGGTTTTCGACCGACAAAATAGTTCTATACAAAATGTATTCGACTGATTATTTACTATCACCTCTCTTATTTAGTGAAACAATGTACAAAAAAAGTTAACGAATACCTTGTACGTTATTATAAACATCTGCAACATATTGCTTGTTAAAGATGGCGTCATTATCACGTATAATTCGTTCACAGGATCACATAAAATAATTTAAATATGTTACGGTCTATGGTTGTTTATTTTTGTAAGTATCATTGGAATGTTTTTAGTCAAGTTTTAAATTCTTCACTTTTAGATCGCAGACAGCAATGAAAGTTTAGAATGCTGTTACATCTACAGAATGTTTCCTATTACAGATGCTATCTAAAACATTTATAAATATTTTGGAGATCAGCTCAAAATAGAATCTACTTATAATGAAATCCGAAGGCAAAAAAGTATCTGTAACGATTCCTGGTTCGACCACTCTGGTTTGCGAATCGACCGTAGTTAAACGCCATGTTAGGCTTAATGAAAAACCTAATCTACATCCGATTCTGATGTTAAAATATTTGTAAAAGCATATTAAAGCTTTTAAATATTTTAATTTTGTTTAAAACCTTCAAAAACTATTTCATATAAAGCATGTATATCAACATTTCTGTAAACATTTTTTTTTTCTGTAAGTACTTTTTTTTTCAGAAATAGCGCTGATTTCTTTCATAGATAGGATTTGAGATAATCAATCCAGTATATTGGCGCCATCTACCGGCGGATTTTGAAATTTTTCTTTCATCATAAATACAGTACAGGACGTATTATCTGGAATCCTTGGGACCAAAGGCTTTTCGAGGTTTTCGAGGTGGAATTTTCCGGATTTCGGGTCTTCTCGAATTTCAAGATTATTTAACAAAATTCAAGTTTTTTTTCGTGATTCTTTGACAAAATTTTCATTTTTTTCTGCTATTCTTTGACAAAATTTGCGTTTTTCTTCTACGATCCTTTGACGAAATTTCATTTTTTCGTAGTCCTTTGGAGAAATTTGCGTTTTCTTTTTGCGATCCTTTGAAGAAATTTGCATTTTTCTGCGATTCTTTGAGGAAATTTGAGTTTTTTGCTATTCTTTAACAAAATTTGCCTTTTATTCACGATCTTTTGACAAAATTCGAGTTTTTTCTGAGATTCTTTGACGAAATTAGCATTTCTTTTTTTTAATCACCCCTGATGAAATAAATATATAACTATTTTTTGTTTCTAACGAATCGTAATATAAATTAATTTTAAACTAAAATTTGAGAGAAAAATGATTTGTTTCTTATTTCGGGAAGAGCGGGGGGGGGGGGGTCTGTATTCACCCGCCACTGATGTAACAATATTTTACTGATTACACATTAAAACACAATGGACAAAAAAAATCGGTAAAATTTTCGAAAAATTTCAGAAATTCTAAAATTTTAGTAAAAAGTTACAAATTTAGAAAATTTTCGAATTTTCTTTCCGGATTTTGGAATTTCGGATAATGGTATACTGTAATTCATATACTGTAAAATGATTCTTTCTTATCAAACGTAATTGAAATATAAGGAATACATAGTACAGCGTAATTTGCATTTAATTTTGCTTATGTAATCAAACGATGAGTTATGTGGTGAGTCAAGCTGTTTAGAAACTCATTGATAACACTTTTTTACAAAAACTTTCGCACATGGTTCATTTGTTAATATTTAATTTGAATGTTTTGTCCAATCGTTGAGCTATTTCAGAAATTTAATACTGAGTAAAATATATATATATATATATATATCCTCATCATTTTTATTTGTAGAAATCATTTGTCATTTTTAAAATGTACTTTTCTACAATACAAACCTTTCAATAATGAAATCTTCTTGCAGTTTGTTTGTATAAAGTCTTATGAAAATGAAAGGCAAATCAACAATACGTCATTTTTGACGGGGTTATATACTAGTTCATATATATTACCGTGTTGCGGTCGGTAAGGGTTTTAAATATGTTTTAATAATGTTATACTTTATCAAATTCAGAGAAAGTAATTTTACCGCACACAATTGTATGTTCCATATTAAAGGTTGTATATATTCCGTATATTTATTTTACAGGACTATACAAACGTGCAGAGTGATAGTGCCATTATGCGAATAGAGTACAGAGTATTATTAATTTCCATCTTGATGATTGCCATATGCGACCGACGATTTTTAAAAGTAAGTTTTAATGGTATAAGGGTCGCCCAGATGAACTATAAAAATTATAAAAAACTCTATATTTGAAAAAATGATCTATGTTCAACATAAACTTTCGCACGAAAAGACCGAGCATCCTCTAAAACACGGGTGTGTCAGTTTACACACTGTTAAAAATTTGCAGCAAACTGTCCAGTCACATTTGACCGTTTTCATAGAAAACGGTTACATAAACACAATTTAACTCTATTGCGACAATATTTTTGCCATATTATTGTCAGATTAGAGTTAAATTATGGTTATGTAACCATTTTCTATAAAAAAACGGTCAAATGACTGGACAGTTTGTTGCAAATTTTTAACAGTGCAGTTCATTCCAATAATTATTTTCGAGGTATAAGGGTCGACCAAATGAAAGTGGCATTGCTGTAATAACTCAGCCATTTGAAGAGAAAGAGACTGCACATGCTTCTATAAATTGCGCAGAGTGCTGGGAATGCATGCGGTATCGCAGGTAACGCCAGATGCGTGTGTGATAGCGTGGGAGCACGCTAAAAGGCATCGTTCGCATCATGGATGCCTCCAAACAGTGTCAATGCGCGGTCGTGCAATTTTTAACAACGGAAAATGGACAGTCTGAAATCTATCGTCGAATGCAAAATGTGTATGGCACGGAGTGTATGTCACGCAGATCGGTATACCGATCGTGTAGGGATTTTTGTAGTGGAAGAAGCAATTTTGATGACAGGTCACGAGCTGGTCAAGTACATGTGGTTATCACCAAGGACCTATAAGATGACTTTGTGTAGCCTATATTTTACGTCTGTATTACTTCTTTCTTTTGTATACTAATATATATTAATACCATTAAACCATTTCTCAAACCGACTGTAGTGCCTTTTTCCTTTGGGCGACCCATATATTATACCTTCCCAAACATCCATATATTTCAATTTAAAAGGTACTTTAAATAAATGTATAAAATCCATTTTCTCAGTCTGCGTACTATATATCTGTGAGGTTTCAAAAAGTTTTCAGCTAATTCTGAGAGTCACCAAAACATGAATTGTTCAGAGATATCACTTAACATTGATGTCAGCTCATGTGCATGTCAAATGGCATACTTCATATCATATTAAAATTCAAAATATTAAAATTCTTCATATCATATATCATATTAAAATTCTCATCATTGTGTACAGATAAGAAGACGATATTGGATTCCTGAAGATATTCGTCTCCTTTATTTGTGATGTATCTGCACACTTGGAATGTTTGAAAACGATTTGATTATGTTAGGAAAATGCCTGTTAGACATTGACATACATTGGTACTGATTAGGTTTTGGTGTAATCACTTAACAAGTAATGCGACTAAGCTGTAATTTTTCACGATTTATGCAAAAGCAATACTTCAGCCTCCATGGCACATAACTATACAAATTTTAACGTACATGATGCATACTATGAAAAACTATGCTGATTCAATTTTGGCTTTGTTCACTCAACGTGGGATGCTGCTATTCAACGCTTGGGACATGTTTCATAACCTGGTCCACATGCAAGTGATGTATTTTAGCAAGCCAGGTTTGGTGTATAATAAACGTCTTTGTTTTAATCATTATTGTAACTCGCATACATTTTCAACAACCAAAGAAATTGGATTATACAAGAAAGTAGACAACGCTGTTTTACGCTAGAAGTATGCAGAGACTTGGTGCCAACGAATTTCTTTCAGGGACTCTGATACCCATAAATCGATTGAGAAGAGAGGGATAGTGTGACTTTTAAATTTTCTATTTTAATGTTTTCGATTGTTACATTGTTAATCTATGAAATTCCCCTTTTTAGGTGCGTTCGTAATTATATAAATACGTAGCACCTATAGTCGTCGCTTGGTCCGTCCGTCTGTCCGTCCGTCTGTCTGTCTGTCTGTCTGTCCGTCTGTCTGTCCGTCCGTCTGTCTGTCTGTCCGCATATAACAACGCAAAAACTACCCAACCAAATGGTTTGCAATTTAAAATATATTATCTTTGCAGAATTTTGTCGAGACATTTCAAATTTTATTAAAATCGAATCAAAACTTTAGGAGATATTAATAAAAATATTTATTAAGAAATTTGATTTTTTTTTTTTAAATCGGTGCTTTTTTGTTATAGGAGCTTCCGATGGATGTTAAATCGTCAAGCGACCGAGATACTTATTTTATTACAGAAATGAATCTGCAGACGATATAATTCATTTCACAGAATTAGAAATCAGAAAGATCTGAATATTTATATAACTAGCTGATACATATATATCTGAATATTTATATAACTAGTTAAGATATTTGTATGAACAGTGTCATAAAATATATACTTAACTAGCTGTTTAACCCGTTCTACGCACGGGATATCATGAATTTAATTCTAAAACGTGCGTACGAACGCACCTCGTTTGTAACGTTTGACGTACAATTTCCAACTTGTTATATCCTGTGGGTGCGTCAATCATCCTTCTTAGTGCCACCAACGCCCTATTTCCTACATCCCTACGCCAGCCACACACATAGCGGTCTTTGCCATCAAATTTCTATTGCGTTAAATTCCTGTTGTATATTCTTTAAACAAAAGCCAGTTCCGGGAACCATCTATCCCATCATCCCCTGCACGCTTCAGTGCTGTTTACACCGTTGTCTTTCTTCCATGGAGCTATGAAGATTAAAAGAAGTCGACATAAATGATGTCACTTGATACTGTTTATACACACCCCCTCCCTGTATCCGCCATATGTGACAACGGTGAGCTGGGCGTAAAGCTCTCTACCGCCAAGTTTCTTATTTTGGCGCAAATCAACTACTACGGTAAACGTCAAATATGGCGGACGCAGGAGAGAGGAAAATAACTCTTGTTTCGGCTTCAAAGCTTTCTACGGTATTAGATTGATATGTCGACTTCATATATCTTCTTAGCTCCATTCTTTCTTCTAATTATACTTATCTTACTTCCATGGCAACAATATGGTCAACAGAATCGTTTTTTATGGCAACATTAGCTACTGCAAAATACTCCTAGTTTTTTTCGTTGAACATTATAGCAGTACCTCATTTTCTATTAGGTTGAAATGCACCAAATTTTACATATAATGCTATTAATTAAAATTATTGATTCGACTTTGGATAAAATATCCTACTGGGAAAGAATCTAAAGCAGTACTTTTTTCTTCACTGACCTCTGTAACTTGACATTAAATTGATGAAAAAAATAAAAAATAAAAATAAAAAAAAGACTGTATTTATTTGTTGGTCTGTAACTGAGCTATTTAATTTAATATAGTAGAATAACATAGAAGAAAGTTTGTGTTATCCCCGGCGTACAAGTTTGTTTAATAATTACTTATTAAAATCTTATTTAGTGTTGTATTTGATAAGAGTTTGAAGTTCTCTTCTTTGAAGTTCTCTAAGACTTTCTCTTTATAAATTTTTAGCCACATAAAAGGAGTGCTTCAAAATTTGTAGTATGTTTTAGATGTTTAACACAACTAAAAAGTAATTTTTTCAAACAAAATTATGTTTTACAATAATTTGGCGGAAAGGGCCTTGACATAATTCTGTCATATTAGATATTTCATAAAGATTTTGTATTATAATACTTCATCAGCACAATGCTAAATTTTATGGGATACTCCAGGCACGATTAAGTAAAAAATTACTTAAATGAGAAAATAATACTTACAGAAGCATACAAACGGAGCATTTCCGCGCACATCTATAAAACGACAAAAAAAATGGTATTAAGATATCACATAATTTATTTTATAATGTGCGTGGCATATATATGAAATATAACTTTTCAAAGATAAATTCAAACATTTTACTTCTATATGCATAAGAAGAATGCATAATCGGGAAAAAAAAGAAACGTCACCTCCCCCTCCCACTCTACAAATTCTGCCGAACATCAGCATAAAACAAGAACGAAAAATCATGCGTCAACCATAGATTATAAAACACATTCCAACACTTCCAGAATGCTTTGACAAAACGTCCCCATTTAATAAGGTGAAATATAATGCCTAACTGAACAATTTGGGAAATTTATAACACATTTGAAAACTGCGCACCAGCAGTTACCGTCAGTAGACAGAAAAGTATCCGAAATCTTTTGTTCATCCCTGTATATGATATTTAGATTTGTGTGTATAGTACAGATCATGCTATAATTTAGTTCAGTTATAGAAAACGCATAGCTCAGTTGCAAATTCCCCTTCAGCAGTTTCCATTAATAAACGGAAATGTATTCGAGATCTTTGGGGCTACCCTGTGTATTATCTACAGAATTTGTGTACACCAAGTCATAGGCAAAAACTTAATTTAATTTTTTAAAAACGTATCAGAACTTAAAACGCACTTTCAGTAATCATTCTTCTTAAACCGTGTTGTAACCGAATTATTTTGTGTATCCGTGTAAATGAACGATGAATGCTATGCACGCCACAATCTGTAGTAAGTCTCTTCTAGTGCACCTGAGTGATATATATCAATTTAAATATATTTGAAACACTTTAACATCTTTAAAATACACCCCAAATGATTTTTTCTCATAGACTGCAATAATACGGAATTATTTTGAGTACCCCTGTAAATGAAATAATTTTCTTGTTTATAGGATGTTCGTGATAGTCTATATCTCAGCATCTATAGGATGAAATTGCACAAAATTTAATTTGTAAGATAGATAATAATTGCCAGGTATAAGGTATGAAAAAGGCATTTCAGTTAAGTTATAAATTTTCCACCGAAATTAATATTAGCATAATATGTGATGTTTATTAAAAGTATAAAAAAATAATAGTAGAAGTCTGACTCTATAAAACTTTGCTTTTAAATGTAGCATACATTGAATCTTTACTTCACGGAACAAAATTAAATATTACTTTTAAATAATTGCTAATTCAAACAAATTCAATCATTACTCCACCGAACAGAAAAAATAAGACTTTCTAATAAATTTTACTTGAAAACTATAATTTAATTAACCAATTTTTTTATGATATAAAAAATATAGATTTTTCAAGTTTATATTTTTTTATCTGTCAGCGCGTGACGTAAGAATACACATTTGCTTTATCATTTAATGTAAAGTACTACTTCCAAAAAGATAAATATATATAGGTTTTTCAACATTTTCCAAAAGTGTTTATGAATTCGGTTAGTCTAGCCGTCTGTATGTCTGACCGTCTCCAACTTACTTAAATATATTCGGATTGCTATGTAATTGATATATATTATTGAAAATAACAGTGGAATGTTTGGAATTGGAAATGAAATGTGTACCATTTACAATTATTTTACAAAAACACTAAAAAAAATTAGTAATATATCTAATATGGGAATTTTGTCTATGTGAAAAAATTGTTTGAATGTTTTTAATGATGTTAGACTATTTCAGACATATTTAAGTTGATATATATCTCTGAGGTACCTACAAGATGTTTACTGTAGAATATGGTGTGCATAGCGTTTACCTTTCATTTACAGGGGCACACAAATAAATTCGTTTACATTATTATCTATGAGCAATAATTGCTAGAAGTGCGTTTTCAATTGTAATATGCCCTTTTAAATTTAACTAATATTTTGCATACTTAGTGTATTTAAATTCTATAGATCATATACCGAGCTGCATAAAGAATTCGAGTGTATTCCCGCTCATTGACAGTAACTTCTGAAAGGGAATTTTCAACTATGTTATGCGTTTCCTAGCTGAACTAAATTTTAGTATATGTATGTATAAAACGCTAAGGTACGTGGGGGCGAAAAACCGGTTATTTATGTTTTGTGATGGCAACGAATGGTTCGTCTTCACTAATTTGCAATTACTAAGAAAAGTATTTAAGGTTTCGATTAAAAATACCCGTTCATATGTTTTTTCTGCATCTGAAATTCTAATTTTTCTAAAAATCGGCCGGTAATTTTTCTTATTTTTTGCAAAAAACTGATCCAGACGTCTGAAAAGGAAATAAAATAAAGTATGAAGTCAAACAAACAACAACAAAAAGAAAAATCGCACCATTTTTTTTCTAAATTTAACAGTATTTGTTAATGTTAAAGGTCATTGGTTAAATTCTAATTGGGAGGGGATAGCTCGGTCGTAATTTAAATGCCGCGATAATGCTAAAGATATATAGATTTGGTGACCTCTGGCGGTGGAAGATGGAAGTAATTTATTTTTTATGCGTGTGGAGCATCACGCCTGCTATTCCGTACCGTAGGCTGCGGGGACCCGAGCCGGAGGTTCGTTTAGATTAGAATTCGCCCCATGGCGGTGGAAGATGGAACTAATGTAAGATGTTTTAATCATACGAGGTTCGTTTGGAAAAATAGACTACTGCCTTCTACTACTATGTATTATACATAGAAATCGTTAGATCATGTATAGGACTTAACAAAATAATTTGAATACTTTTCCGATTATCGATGGTAATTACTAAACTTAGGTTTTCAAATGTGTTATGTGTTTTCCAAAATTATTTGCTTAGTTAAAATTATGTACATAATTAACCTTGTTAAAGAGTGGAAAATTTGTTACAGTATTCTAAATGTTTTGTAAAAAGTTTCATAATTAAAGTTTGACGCTTGATTTTTTTTCCTTGTTACAAATTGTGAAAAGTTACGGATAAGTAGCACAGATCCCACAACGTGCGATCTTTGTCGCCTAACCTTTACGAGGGCATCTGCTTGTGCATTTAACATTCTCCAACACAGCTGAAAAGTGTTTTTGAATTAGGTTTGCCTCAACTTTTGTCTGTCCGTCTGTCCGTGCTCTAACTTGTGCAAATATGCTTTGGTTTCCATTAAAGTGATATACGTTATTGAGGTTTACTTTGCCATGATCTGTATTAAAAATCAAGTATGTACCATTTTTGATTAATTTATAAGGCACTCAAAAGTATTTCGAGGCGAAAAAAATGTTTGCAGTGCTATTTCATCGATGCTACATTTTGTCAAACATACTGAAATTGATATACATCACTGAAGATTTCTACAAAATTTCTACCATAGAATATGGTACTTGCAGCACTCATAGATCGATTACAGATGCACTCAAAAAATTTCCGTTATATTATGGTCCATGGTGAAAAATCGTTCGCGGTGCATTTTAACCCTTAACTGCATAGTGATGTAAATTTCCATCACTGTTTATTTAACTTTTAATAAATAAATCAACTTCTTCGCCACCACTATATTTATATAGAAATATTAATCCAGTAAATTTCCCGTGAACTATGTTGCTGAACAAAGTTAAAAATTTATCTTAAAATTTCTGGTGTCTAATATTTAATATATGTATAAAAAAAACACAATTGTAAAAGAAAAACTCATGTAAAGAAGGGTTAATGATGATATACTGTTACAAACATATTGAAATTGATAAGAATTTCTGCGGTGCACTAAAACATGTTTTCTGTAGAAAATTGAGTGCAACGCAGTTACAATGGCACACAAAAGATTTAGGTAACATAGTAGCCTAGGAGGAAAAACTGTTTGTAGCATAATTTAATTTTGTTACATTATTTTAAACATAATGAAATTGCTTTACATTGCAGAGATTCAGAACAAGATGGTTGCTGTAGAATAAAATGTGTATAGCATTCATCGTTCACTTAGAAGGATACACAATGTATCAGATACAGTACTGTCTATTAGAGTTATCAGCTGCAAGTGCGTTTTAACTTACAGTATGCGGTTTTAACTGTAACTAAATTTTTTCATACTGCGTAGTGTGTATAATTTCTATCGATTATATACACTCAAAATAATTTATAAGCATTATTGAGTATGGGCCTGAATATCTTAAAGGTGGTTTTTAATTGATTTATGCATTTTTAAGTTTAACTACATTTAGTAAGCTAAGAGGAGTTTTTAGAATATAAAAAAATCATATACAGGGCTAAGCGAAGAACTGGACACATGACCACCTATGGATGATAATTTCTAAGAGGATGATTTCAGTAGTTTGCTTTAAGTTTATTCCTGAAATAAACAGTAGCTTAATATGCGGCGTATATAAAAATGTGTGGGTAAAATACAGGGTTTAGAAAAGAATTCATGTACGTTTCGGTCTATTGGTAGAAATTGCCGAAGGTGAATTTTCAAATATGCTATGCGTTTTTAAACTAAACTAAATTTTAGCATACTCTATAATATATATATCGAAATTTATAGATCATATACTAGGCTGCACAAAATAATTGGATTTTTTTTTTCGGTCTATAGACGGTAACTTCTATAATCCGATGTTCAAATGTGTTAATTTTCGCATTTTTGTATATTAATATCTATAGAATGAGGACATAATTCATCTTTATTGCGTAGATTAAATAAAAAATGGTTTATATCTTATATTTTTGTGATGCTGAATATTTAGAAAATAACAATCTTCATTTGTTACACAAAAAGTAATTATTTTTAGTGCTTATTTTTAGTTTTTTATAGTGATACGTGTATTAAAAAGGATATGTCGGTTAGTTTTGATGATAAGTTTCTTGGTTTTTGTGGATATTTTAAAAAAAAATTCATATACATCTTTCTTGAAAAAGCTTAATAATTCACCATATTCTAAATAAATAATGAATGCGAAAAATAAATTGTTTCATTACATTCAAAAATGAAATTTTTAGTCGCTGTCGAGTACAAATTGTTAATCAATTAATTTACTCAATAAACACAATATGATTTTGCACTGAAGTTTTAAAAATAAATTCAATCTATAGTGTCAGTAAACTCCATTTCTCATAAAATATAGATCCCCTAATTATTTAGTAACACAATTTATCATGCTCTCTAATAACTTTGTACTCGAGGAAAATTTTGAAAAACAGAAAACGATTGGAGTTTTATCTCAGATTTCTAGAAATGTATTCAGCGAGTGTCGTAGTGGTTACTATTCCAACGTTAATATGCTTGGTGTTGTGCCGTTCATAACACAGGGCAGACTCGGAATCAGCTAAAAGGGTTTCGGAAAAGATGAAATTTTGAACAAAAATAACTAAGCCAATGTTTGAACTTTAGTAAATTACTAGATGGAACCCGTCAAAATTTGACGGCAAACAACTTGATAGTACCATAAAAATAAAATTTATAGTTGCTTTAACTTGACAAATTTCATAGTGGGGAGCATAATATGATTAAGCGGTCACTGACCTTTCCATTGATATATAACATGAGGGTTGTGTGCAAAATTTAGAAAGTAACCTTTAGGGGGGAGGGGGGCAAAGTGGGGAGATTGACATCGGAGATGCATAATATGATTAAGCAGTCACAGACCTTTCCAACAATATATGACATGAGGGTTGTCAACAAAATTTAGAAAAGTATCACTTGGGGGGTTGGGGGGGTCAAAGTGGGGAGATGGACATTGGAGATGCATAATATGATTAAGTGGTCACAGACCTTCCCAATGATATATAACATGAGGGTTGTGTGCAAAATTTAGAAAGTACCCCTTGGGGGGGGGGCAAAGTGGGGAGATGTAAAATATGATTAAACGGTCACAGACCTTTCCAACAATATATGACATGAGGGGTGTCAACAAAATTTAGAAAAGTATTCCTTGAGGGGTGGACAAAGTGGGGAGATGGACATTGGAGATGCATAATATGATTAAGTGGTCACAGACCTTTCCAATGATATATAACATGCGGGTTGTGTGCAAAATTTAGAAAGTACCCCTTGGGGGGGGGCAAAGTGGGGAGATGTAAAATATGATTAAACGGTCACAGACCTTACCAACAATATATGACATGAGGGGTGTCAACAAAATTTAGAAAAGTATTCCTTGAGGGGTGGACAAAGTGGGGAGATGGACATTGGAGATGCATAATATGATTAAGTGGTCACAGACCTTTCCAATGATATATAACATGCGGGTTGTGTGCAAAATTTAGAAAGTACCCTTTGGGGGGGGAGGGGGGCAAAGTCGGGAGATGGACATCGGAGATGCATAATATGATTAAGCAGTCACAGACCTTTCCAACAATATATGACATGAGGGGTGTCAACAAAATTTAGAAAAGTATCCCTTGGGGGGGGGGTGGGGGGGAAAAGTGGGGAGATGGACATTGGAGATGCATAATATGATTAAGTGGTCACAGACCTTCCCAATGATATATAACATGAGGGTTGTGTGCAAAATTTAGAAAGTACCCTTTGGGGGGGAGGGGGGGCAAAGTGGGGAGATGGACATCGGAGATGCATAATATGACTAAGTGGTCACAGACCTTCCCAATGATATATAACATGAGGGTTGTGTGCAAAATTTAGAAAGTACCCTTTAGGGGGGGAGGGGGGCAAAGTGGGGAGATGGACATCGGAGATGCATAATATGATTAAGCAGTCACAGACCTTTCCAACAATATATGACATGAGGGGTGTCAACAAAATTTAGAAAAGTATCACTTGGGGGGTTGGGGGGGCAAAGTGGGGAGATGGACATTGGAGATGCATAATATGATTAAGTGGTCACAGACCTTTCCAATGATATATAACATGAGGGTTGTGTGCAAAATTTAGAAAGTACCCTTTGGGGGGGGAGGGGGGCAAAGTGGGGAGATGGACATCGGAGGTGCATAATATGATTAAGTGGTCACAGACCTTTCCAATGATATATAACATGAGGTTGTTTGCAAAATTTAGAAAGTACCCTTTGGGGGGAGGGGGGGCAAAGTGGGGAGATGGACATTGGAGATGCATAATATGACTAAGTGGTCACAGACCTTTCCAATGATATATAACATGAGGGTTGTGTGCAAAATTTAGAAAGTACCCTTTGGGGGGGGGAGGGGGGCAAAGTGGGGAGATGGACATCGGAGGTGCATAATATGATTAAGTGGTCACAGACCTTTCCAATGATATATAACATGAGGGTTGTGTGCAAAATTTAGAAAGTATCCTTTGTGGGGGAGGGGGGCAAAGTGGGGAGATGGACGTCGGAGATGCATAATATGATTAAGCAGTTACAGACCTTTCCAACAATATATGACATGAGGGGTGTCAACAAAATTTAGAAAAGAGCCCCCTTTAGGGGGGGGGGAGTGGCGGGATGGATCCCGCAGATGCATAACATGAATAAGTGGTCAAAGACTTTTCCAGCGATATATCACATGAGGGGTGTGTGCAAAATTTTGAAAAGTGTCCCACTTGGGGGGGGGGAGTGAGGGGATGGACCCCAGAGATGCATAACATGAAAAAGAGGTCACAGGCATTTCAACTTGCAACTATTTTCTCGAAGGCATTTGACAATAATTTTTTTTTTACTCAAGACAATTTAACGATATTCTTATATTTTATTGCGTAATTTGTCAAACGTTCATGGAAAAAATCATGAAATTCGCTAATCAATAGTTGATAAATTATAAAATTCAACAATTGATAGTAGTAAAATTGGTCAATCGATAACGGAAAAATCACGAAATTCATCAAATGGTCTCCCTTAAAAAAATTGTCCTGCACACTGATGTGATGATTAAAAGGGTTTTGAAGTATAGGACAAAATTAGCACTTGCCAAACAGCGAGTAATACTGAAAATTTGGCAATGGACTTTATTGCCACCACTGGTCAAACATAATAGTCACACTCACCAATTGCGATGACTGAATGGAAAAAGATTTTTTTCTCTGCTGTCGCTCGACAAATTTCGAAACCATTTGGCGAATTTCACGATTTTTTCCCCGAAATTGACGGATTGTGATTTTTTTTCTCGAAGTCATTCGAAAACTTTTTCCTCCGAAACCAGTTGATGAACTTTGCGATTTTTCCACTGTCGATTAATGAATTTTGTTATTTTTCCGCTATCGATTGACAAATTTCGCATTTTATCGACTATCAATTAATGAATTTCACGATTTTTTCCATGAACGAACGAATTGTGCACTTTCTTTCCGCTAATGTTTGACACATTTCGCCCTTTACAATTCAGCCAATGAGTTGAACGTTGTTTCTTTCCAGAAATGTCAGGAATGAAACAATGCCCCATGGACGAATGTGTGCGATGCAGCAACGGGCGTCACAGACTTTTTAGGGCACCTGCCGACTAAAAACATCTAACCAATCTTCGTGGGGGGAAACAATCACAGATTTCGTCAAATGATTGAGGAAAAAATACTAATTTCATCAAAGGATCATGGGAAAACATGACTTTCGTTAAAAGACCACAGAAAAAACGTGAATCATGCAAAAGGATCGTGAAAGATAAGCAAATTTTGTCAAAGAATCGCAAAAAAGGAAATTTCACCAAAAAATCACGCTTTTTTACTAAATTTCGTCTAAAAATTGCGGAATAAAATGTATTTTATCAACGAATCGCTGGAAAATGTGAATTTCATTAAGGATCGCGAGAAAAATGCGAAATTCTTCAAAGGATCTCTGAAAAAACACGAATTTCGTCAAAGAATTGCTGAAAAAACATGAATCTCGCCCAATAACAGAAAAATCATGATTCATAATCATTATATCTAGTAGTATATGTAAATACAGTTTGTGATATAAGACAAAATTAACACTCACCAATCGGCAAGTAATACTGAAAATTGGTGATTGATGTTATTGCCAGTACTGGCTAAACTTAATAGTCACACTCGCCAATTGCGATGATTGAATGTAAGATGAAATTTTTTTTCCCGCTGTCACTCAAAGAAATTTGAAACCATTTGGTGAAGTTTTTCCCAAAACCATTTTGTGAATTTCCCGATTTTTTCTTCAAAATCATTTTTCAACAATATTCGACACAGTACGCATGCGTCAAAAAAATCTTCCGGTAGGACCGGCCAATGAGGTGAGGGTCTATTACTGTCTCTAGAAACGTGTTTGGATCATCTCCTGTTGTTTTTTTCTTGCACGTTGCGTTAAACCTAGGAAGGTATTTATATAGAACTCACTGTGGAGTGTTTAGAAGGCATTTATTTTATTTATTATAATTTGTATGAATACTTAGGTGTCCATTTCGGATTTACTGTTTAAAATTGAATTTAGGCTCATTTAACATTCGCGAAATCAATCCCGATGGAAATTGTCTTTTTAGATCTCTATCATTTTGTTTATATAGTACAGAAAATAATTATTGAAACGTACGTAAAAATATCGTAGAACACGTAATACAAAATTAGACCACTTATAGTCCGTTTATTATCGGGGATGAATCTTATGGTGTTTCGATTGCTAATGAAAATGATTATGTAAATACAGGGTGATTATAAAGAAACTTTGCCAACATCTGCACTTCTAGCGCCCGTTCTATTTAACCGATCAAGATGAAATTTTAAATATAGTTGTTTGAAGGTATGCGCTCGAGATTCTGTGAATGGCAATACAGTGGTGCTCACGGTTACGGTTATAGTTACAGAAACTCGAAAATTTCGAATGGCAACGCCTACTTTTTCCTGTCTCAAAATGTTCAGCGCATGCGAAAACCCTAAATAGCGTTGAAACGGTACCGATATGTCCAAAAACCGACGTGTTATAGACATACAAACCGTTCTTTAAGGCGCACCGAGCAATAATGCATTCGACAGAGACAAGAAACTGCTGAATGATGAGAACACATATCACACAAAAGAAAACCTTTATTGGCATCAAACATTTTCCACATGGGTGCCATCACAAGCAATTACGCATTGCATGCGGGAGACGACGGACAATACCGCTGAACGCAACATGACGCGAGGAATGTTTCTAATCTCACGCCGTATAGAATCCTGCAAGCCCGACAATGTTTGCGGATTGCACAGGTAAACTCTGGATTTGAGATATCCCCAAAACCAGAAATCCATAGGCGTCATATCTGGGGATCGCGCAGGCCACGGAATAGGATAATGGCGTGAGATGATGCGATCACCAAAATGCTGATCTAGGAGCCTTTTAACTGACCTCGCTATATGTGGAGGTGCACCATCTTGCATCCAAACAACGTCATTGAGTGCATTCCGCCGACGCAACTCCGGTAGTACAGAATTTTTCAGCATGGCTGCATACCGAGAGCCTGTTACAGAACATGTTGCAGGACCCGCTGGGGTCGTTTCCTCAAAGAAGAACGGGCCGAGAACAAATGTAGCTGTAATGCCGCACCACACAGTCACTTTGGCGTCAAATAATGGTACTGGTGCCACAGCGTGAGGATTCGTCTCTCCCCAGTGCACACAATTCTTTGTGTTAATGTTGCCATGTAAGGTGAAATGCGCCTCGTCCGTCCATAGTATGCGAAGTGGCCAGTCGTTATCAGCATCATATCGTAATAAAAATTCATTTGCGAAGTCCAGACGTTGTTGTGGGTCACCCGGCTGCAACATCTGGACGCGCTGAAATCGATAGGGAAACATGTGAAGTACTGAGCGCAAGAGCTTGCGGACCGTTGTGTTCGGAATATCCAACAAGCGCGATAATCCTCTTGCAGTTTCTGTGTGCCCTGTAGTCACTGTATGATGCACTTCCATGACAACGTCCTCAGAAACTGTTGGCCGTCCGGAGCGCGGTTTGTCACAGGTGCAGCCTGTATCTTCGAATTTGCGCACTAAATCACGCACAGCTTGCAGAGTACATGGCCCACGTCGTTGTCGATGATTGCGGCGATACACACGCAAGGCTTCCGCAGCGTTCATCCCATTTAGATAATAGAGTTTGATCAATTCACCGCGAACTTTCCCAGGAAGAGTCATATCGTCGGCATGTGCGAGTTCATGAATGACGACTTCGCATACCCGCTTGGTATTTTATAGGCTTCCTCCGCTGAATATCTGGCGAACGGCGTTCTGTGATTGGTATCTTGCCTGTGTCATATGCAAAGTTACTGCGTGCGCACAGATCGTGTTTTGTTGGCCGGTTTTCAGAACTCTTCTTTGTGTATGCATAACACGTTTGTTTTTGGACATATCGGTACCGTTTCAACGCTATTTAGGGTTTTCGCATGCGCTGAACATTTTGAGACAGGAAAAAGTAGGCGTTGCCATTCGAAATTTTCGAGTTTCTGTAACTATAACCGTAACCGTGAGCACCACTGTATTGCCATTCACAGAATCTCGAGCGCATACCTTCAAACAACTATATTTAAAATTTCATCTTGATCGGTTAAATAGAACGGGCGCTAGAAGTGCAGATGTTGGCAAAGTTTCTTTATAATCACCCTGTATATGGTTCTTCATATAAGTATGTGCTTCTTCACACTTCAATAGAAGCATTGTTTAAATTAATATAATTCTACAAATATGATGCAGTTTTAAAATATCGAGTAATGATTAATACTGTCAAGGAATCTACTCATATATGTAAGTTTTGGTACTTCTCTATTATCTCATCGACCACTTTTCATAACAAAAAACTATCGCCAAACTGTAACGCCAAATAAACGGGAGAACTTTGTCATTAATACACGCAAATGTTGAATTAAAAACCACTTGATGACATAACAAACACGTATAATACTTCCGACATCAAGTAAATGGGACTGCATTTTTGGCATTTAATCATACAGTTTGGCAATAGTATTTTGTTATGAAAAGTGGACGATGGGATAATAGAGAAGTACCTAAGTTTTTTATACCAAGTTTGAAAATTTATCTTTTTTTTTGTCGCATTCTTGGGTAAAGATGTATATTATCAAGATACCATTTTGATTTGTAAGCACAAAGTCAATAAAATCACCATTTTGTGACAAATTATGAGTTTAATAAGTATCGCCCAGAACAGAGATGCAATCTGGTATAAAATGAAATCGTTATCGCCCAATAATGAAAGCAATAATAAATCAAAAGATTCAAGAATTGCTTATGAAGCAAAATTAATTCAATAACAAATCTTAATGAAAATATACATTTTACACTCTACTATAACTTTAAACTGAGTTTGATGTTTCAATTAAGAAATGAAAACATTCAATAAAGTGTAAAATATATGTTTTCATAGAGATTTCTTATGAAACTGATAGTATATGGGAAAGTGGCAAAAAAAAATTAACCGAACAACAACAACAAAAAAAAAACTAAATAACCTCTTTAAGTTTTCCTAAAATCAAAAATAGTTTTTTTTTTGTCGCATTCTTGGGCAAAGATGTATATTATCAAGATACCATTTTGATTTGTAAGCACAAAGTCAATAAAATCACCATTTAGTGACAAATTATGAGTTTAATAAGTATCGCCCAGAACAGAGATGCAATCTAGTATAAAATGAAATCGTTATCGCCCAATAATGAAAGCAATAATAAATCAAAAGATTCAAGAATTGTTTATGAAGCAAAATTAATTCAATAACAAATCTTAATGAAAATATACATTTTACACTCTACTATAACTTTAAACTGAGTTTGATGTTTCAATTAAGAAATGAAAACATTCAATAAAATGTAAAATATATGTTTTCACAGAGATTTCTTATGAAACTGATGGTATATGGGGAAGTGGTAAAAAAGATTACAAAAAAAAAAAAAAAAAACTAAATAACCTTTTTTATATCTCTTGAAGTCAAAAATATTTATTTTTTTTAGCTTGGATAACTATTATCAGGTATTTTTTCAGTTTGGTTTGTTGAGTTGATGAACATGTGTTCATGATTGAATCCTTTGGATGTTGTTTGTATCGTACAGAAAATCATTTACATTCTGCTGTATTTTAACTAATTCATATGGCCACTTACACACTGGCTCTGTAAATTATTTTGGAAATTAGCACATGATGTAAGCAAAAATCAATAAACAACAACAAAAACGTGGCAATCATTTTCAAACTGTTTTATATAATCAAAACTTTTCGATATTTTACTGCCGAATGTAAATATTAAAACATTCAGCTTTTCAAAGTAAAAATAAACTCCTTCAAAAAATAAATCCTAATAAAATCTCGACCATTACTTTTAGGTTTAAAAAATATTAATTTTCAATATACATACGACATAAAAAGAAGAAAAAAATACACCATAATGTATTTCTAATTTTGTGTTCACGAAAGCAAGAAACTCAATCATGATTATGTTTACTATGTTCATCAACTCAATAAACCAAAATAATAAAATGAAAAATTACCTGATAATAGTTATCCAAGATAAATCGTAAACCAAACTTGTCATATTTAAAGTAACTCAAGAGGAATGACCGATCTTAAAAAATCTCAAAATTAAAGTAACTCGAGATGAATGACCGATCTTAAAAAATCTCAAATACACTTCTAATGCAAACTGCTTTAAATATATGGATTGGCGAAACAGCAAGTTTTTAAATTTGTTCCTGCTGATGAGTTTTTTTTTTCGTGTAGCTGCTGGTTGATTTTTGCAATTTTTCTCCCCGCAGCAAACTGAAGAAATTCGTGTAATTTTTGTGCCACCAAATTACTGAAATTACAATCTCTCTCTCCCCCCCCCCTCCCGAGTGAGTGGTGTTTTGGAAATTTGGATTACAATAAATATTTGGTACTTTTTCATTTTATCATTATTTATTCTGGTTTGTTGAATTCTTTGGATTCACCATATAATTATACTGGATGGAAACTATTTATAGTACGATCAGTTCTTTTTTTCTGGAAATATATTTGCAGTCTGGCTTATTTAGGAACTCTTAGAATGAAACATAATAGAAATTTGTAAGATGCTGAAACAGCCTTTTGTATATTTTAGTATTAGGTTATATTTAGCATTGGGTTATATTTAGTATTAGGCGAGTACATGCAGAGTATTTTATGCATTGATTCTCTAACATCGTCTATCAATAGACAACAACAAAAAGTGGCACCTCATTTTCAAACAGCCGAATGTTAACTATTAAAACATCTGAAATATTATATTCAAAAAATGAAATTTCTGTTTTTCCAAATGAAAATAAACCCCTTCAATAAAAAAAGAAAAAAAATACCTATAAAAACTCATAAGCAAAATAGTACTCAGTAGCAAAAAATACACCAAGCATGCAACAATTACATTACTCGCACTAAATAATTTCGCGAACAAAAAGAATTAAGAGATATCCAAAGAATTCAATCATGTACACAGAAATAGATATATATTTCTATGTTCATGAACTAAATAAAAACAAAATAAATAAAGATAAAATGAAAAAATACCTCACAATTGTAATCTAAACTTCTCGCCGACGCCATACCCACAGAAGAGTCGTACACTCGTTTTGTAAACAGTTCCTAATCTAATGTGACTCTAGAGACAGGAAATATCCCTCACCTCATTGGCGGAAGATTTTTTTGACGCATGCGTATACGGTCCAATTTCGATGGAAATTTGACAAAATTACCAAACTGCTTTAAATAGATGGATTAGATATAAGTAGTACTATCTTGAGAATATTCCATTTTATAAGAGACCTTATCATAATTTATTTTAGCTTTATTTAGTTCATTTATTATAAATATTTTTCCATGTGTTGTCGTGTGTTACACAAATACTATTTTTTATGTCATTTGAGTTTTTTAATACCAAAATTGTTTTTAGGAAAAATGCACTTTAAAAAATAAAAGGAATTTGAATGTGCCTAAAAGTATTTTCACTGTATTTATTTATATTTTTTCTTGAAAAATATTATGTTTTTTCCAGCATTTATGCATCACAATAGTAAGTTATCGTTACGCTTCTTTTATTTTAAATTAAAAAAAAAATATTTGAAGACTGAAATTTATACTCACCACCTTCGTCATCTTGAGCGAGTGCTGTAAAGAGATAAAATAAACGATATTAAAGAAACACTACATGTATAATACACACTTTATTTCACAAGACGTAATATAGTCAATATATATTATTTTATTTCAATCAAAATTAACGATACAGGTATGCACTCATTTTTTGAAGTTTACATGTGCAGGGTTTTTAAATGTTAATAGTAGTACAAAAGGTGTGGAACTATAAAACACACCAACGAAACAATTGTTGCATAAAGAACTAGGATCACAGCACAATAGTAAGCAACAAATACAAGGCGTTTTGCTCCGAGACAAACTCTGATTTTTTTCATAATTTTAAAAATAATGAAGCTATTTTAAACAAATTTTCAATAAATTAATTAGGCTTTATGTGAAATGGGATGCCATCACACGATTTCCACTGTAATTTGGTAAGTAACACCATATATTAAGACATCAACATATCGGATTATTATGCGCCCTATGCATTTTTGTTTGAAACAGAATGGTTGCCCAGTACTTCTGGTCATATCACCAAATTACCCAGAAAGCAAGGCAAGATATTCTTCTTTTATAATAGCTGGGCGCCAGTAATAACTCGCCAAATCTTATTTCAAATGACATCATTTGAATTGTAAAACACTAACGATCCATTGAACAACAATTTGAACAACTAATAATACATTTTTACAAATTCTAAATGATATTAAAGAATTTGGGGTCTTATATAACGTAAGTTTTTATTTTTGTGTCTACAAAATTAGCTTCGAAGCTTTCATTATGAAATAAAATGTATCTAGTTTATGATATATTTCATTTTAACATTTTTGCAATGGACTAAGCCTAATCATTAATAGAACCGATTACGTGATATTTTGTTATTTGTATTGACATGTTCGTATTTGCCTATTTTATCATGAATATATTTTAGCTACTTTTAAGTAAGTTTTATAAGATATTATATTGCAATGTTAAAGTGTTGGCTATTTGTTATTAACTAATGTTAAAAGACTGGCGAGAAAAAAAAATATTTGGAGATATTAAAAAGAATTTGGTGATCACTGGCGACTGGCTAACATACAAGTACCGAAAATATTCTAAACATTATCTACATATCTGGTAAATTAAGGCATGAAAATCCGTTTTCAGTTTTGAGTGAGATAACATTTTTGACTGGATTTGTCTTTGAGTTTGGTTTAATATACCAAAATTGCTTTTTCTTGGAGTGTGTTTTCACTGCTTTTGATATCTGATTTTAGAGCAAGTTGAATAAAGTTTTTTTTTTTTTTCAAAATTATATAATTTTAGAAAGATGATAAAAAGATATGTCAGTTTTATAAATCAAAAATACATGCTTTCTTTTAAAGATGAGATGATATTCATCCGCGAATACATTCCCATTTTATAGTTGGTAATAGCAATCTTAAATGCCATGTTTCATTTTGAAACTATTTTGTATTTAAATTTGTATTAGAAAATGGCAGCAAAAAATATCTAACAATCCCAATTATTTCTATTTTTCAAATGAATAAAATTACTATATTTTTACCATTTGAATGTTTTATAGAAATTCTTTAAAAAATAAAAAAGTTGTATGTATGAAATTATTTAAAATGTGAAATTTCGAGATCTGTAATATCAGTGTCCTATCTTTATGAATTATTCACTTCGTTTTAGAACGCAATTCGTCAAATTATCGTACTAGTAGACATAAAATAAGGCATTCACTCAGCTTTAATATACAAGATGGCAATAACAGAAGTGCTAGAAATTTTATACTTACCAATGCTTACTACGTTAAGCATTACAATTACGACCATAGATGCCAGATACATGAAGTAGTTCAACATTTTATTTTTAGTTTTATATTTCTTTAAAAAAAGAAGAATGCTTCTTACTGAAAATGAATTTCTATAAGGTATGGTACTTCTATATGGTGTAAGATCAAGATGCCCTTTATATAGGTCTGATTAAAGTCATTAAAAAAGTCTTCATGAATAATACCAAGAAAATACCAGCGAAACAATGAGACATAAACGTTGGGCAATATCCAAAGAATGCTGTTTCAATATTATAAAATTAATTCCTAAAACCAGACGTATACCTACGTTTCAAAAACTTTTATTTGAGAATTCATTAAAAATACTTAGTCATCAAGAAAACATCCAGGAAGCAGCGATGCAGACGTGTTTAAAAGTGATTCAGCTAAAAAGTCAATATGTCGGCCGTGGTACAGTCATCATCTGTTCGTTTCTTAAACAATGAAAGACTATAAAGAAAATGCAAATAATTATTTAGAAGGATATTTATTTTAAGCCCTACATCCTTAAGGGTAAAAATACCATAGGTACATATAAAAATACAAAGTTTGATATAACACCCATTAAAACTACACAAGATACTCCCCCTCCAACCCCCCCCCCCCCCCCAAAAAAAAAAAAAAAAAAACTCCTGTGTACGTACGGCTTGGACAATATATCGATGTAGTGTAATTATGCTCTTAAAAATAATCTGAAACTTGAAATTCTCACATGTATTAAACAATACTTAAATGTATTAAACTACCAAAACCCGACGCTTTACACGCGTGGTTGTTGAAATATACCAAGTGGTGTTTTAGTGCTTATATACATTAGGGAAAATTGTAGTGCTACGTATAATTTTAATATGACTAATTATGTGATATTTTGAAGTAACCTCATTATTGCACTTCATTAGGTGAACATGAGATTTGAATTAATAAGAAAATCTTTATTCCAATCCATTGGCAGTCACCCCCTTGCATCCATGGCAGTGTACTTGAGAACTCTGTTTATAATATATCGTGCAGTGAAATAATTTTTAAAAATCGGTTGGATAGGCTTAGAGTGTATGTCCTACAAAACAAACATTTTTTCATTATTTAAACTATTACTATAATTTGAATCCCAGTAAAAATTAAAACTCTGTTAAGTAATTAGTTGGAAAACAATGATTTAGGATATTTAACTGTCAATTTTTTGTGGCAAAAAAGGCAAAATATACACTACTTCCTTACCTATTTGGCAATCATATTTCTTCATTACTATCATTTAGATTCATTATAGAAGTTAATGGTACTTGCGTTTTTTCTTATTGCTCAGAAAAGTTGTATTTCAGACTGACATGTCAAATGAGTGATATTTCTTCTCTTTTTATTCTTTTAAAGTTTAAATTAAAAATATATATATATTCTTGCGCATCTCTGTCTTAGATATTATTCCCTATGCCAAAATGTATAGGTTGACAGTTTCAGTGAAACCGCACTAAAAATAAATTTGCTGAACATTTCCTCCCATTACCTTCTTTGATGTTCGTTTGGTTGAATCGCACCCTAATAGGAAACTGCATGTTAAATTTAAAAAATCTAACCGTTATAGTTTCCGCGCAATCATGATTGTAGAGTGTTTGCTAATCATTTCTCTCTTTTAAATCTGGAATATTTTAATAAAAGTTCTTTGAGAGCATTTACCTCTTAAATGTAACCACCATATCAAATTTCATGTTTTTAGCAGCAACAGAATTTTAAAAAAAAAATCCGAATTTTAGAACGTTTTCCATTCTTGCACCTCCTTGGGGGTAATTTGCCAAAATATAAAATATAGCCTATTTTTAAGCGGAGGCTGTCATCATTATTACCCTGAAAGAATGTTTGTAATCGGTTCAGTAGTTTCAAAATAATCATTATTTTATAACAATTACTACCCATTTCACCCTTTTAAATTTCAAAATTTTATTTACTGTTCAGTACGAAACTAAACGTCTTAAAATAACATCCATAGCAAAATTTAAGTTTCTAGCCTAAACAAATCCAAGTAAAAATTAGTTTAAAACGTTTTTTCAAATGTTCTTCGCTCATTTCTATTTTTTAAAATTCCATATTTTTAGAAAGCATTCTTCGCGAGCATTTACATCTTAAAAGTCACCACAATTCCAAATTTCCTGTTTCTAGTCCCTTCAGTATCACAAAAATCGCAACTGCATAGTTTTTTTTAATTTATTCTGCATCCGTTAAATATCCGAATTTTTAAAAAACTGTTCTGGGGGAGTATTTATGTAATGTCCATGTTAAACTTTCAGTTTCTGTGACTAACAATTCCAAATAATTCATAATTTAGAGCGTTTTAATAGCATTTTCCGATCATTTCACCCTTTGAAATTTCGATTTTTTAAGAAACAGTCCTTTGCGAACATTTACATCTTAAATATATAACCACCAGGCCAAATTTTCAATTTCTGTTACAAACATTATCACAGAAATCGCAATTTAGAGCACTTTTTACTTACCCATCATACGTAGTATAGGGTAAGTCTTGTAATCCTTTTGAAAATCGAAAAAAAAAATTGACGGATTTACACGTTTCACACACTGGAGATTCCGAAAAACATGTTTTTAAAAAACAAAAAATTGCCGTCCGTCTGTCTGTGTGTCTGTATGTGTGTGTCTGTAAACGCTCTATCTCCCGAACAAATTGAGATAGAGACTTGAAACTTGGTATGTACTTAGTATGTAATAATAGGAAGAAGCTTATTGAATTTCAATAACCTCGATTATACAGAACTATTTTTTCGGACTCTCGAAATATTCGTTCTGATAAAAGGTATATGAAAATTTCCGAAATTGTTTATTTTAAGGAGTGAATATAAAAGACAATAAACAAACATAAATTTTGCATATAGAATAAATTCGATCGGATAATTAGTTGCCGAGATATTTGTAATCCTATTTTCCACACTCTTCGATTTTTTATGACCCTGTATTTCATTTAAATTTCAAATTCAAAAATATATTTTAATTGGAAATGAGACGCTTAATCCGATGCAGTAATTCGTTAGTTAATATGATAACTAATTTTGGAGTTATAGAACATTTAAAGTTTATGACGTCATCGAGCCACGATTTTATTCGAATTGCAATGCATTTTATAAATAGTTTACACATGTTTTATTTTCATATTTTATATTATGCATATCCATGATGGGTAAGTATCACGGTGGCCCCCAACGACTAGTTTTATCATGCAACATTAGAATTTTCTATTTTAAAAAAAAAACTGTTCTGTGCAAGTCTTATCAAATTTTAAGTTTCTATCCAAAATACTGCCATATAAATTGTAATTCAGAACGTTTTTAGAACGCTTTTCGCCTATTTCACCCTTTTAAATTTGGATTTTTTTAGAAAATATTTTTAGCTAGCATTTATACGTAACCACTCGCACATATCATTCACTTACTTTTGAAATTGTTTAGGTTTACAGTCTGCAAATAAACACACAAAATAAGCACAAACAAACGTTTTTTCTTTATAATATTTGTATTGGTGACCAAACATGAAATTGAATAATGTAAAATTTCACAAAACGGCAGCTGATTGAAATTCAAGTTCGATTTTTCGCACTAAATTTTCATTTTCAAAATTTTTTACATATTCGAAATCGTGAAATATTGTAACCATTGACGTTTTGTGCTCTAACTTAAAAAGCCTAATTTAGTTTGCAAAAACTAAACGTCGATAACGTGAATGGTTTAAGCTTGAGAACCTACAGCGATTCAAAAAAAGAAATGTTTTAAGGAAAGCACAATTAAATTTTTTATCAGAAAAAAATCTATTTATAACACAATAATGATACTAAAATATAATTAGTGATTCCAGGGCTATACAGTAGACCAAAAGAGATTGCAAGGAAGGTAGTTTTTTATTTAAAAAATCAAAACCCCCTTAGCATAATGAACTGTAATTTTTATTCGCATATAATTGTAACATCATTAGCTAAACAAGAAAGAAATCATTAGATTTAATCGAAATCGATTTCTTTTAAAATTTTCATAGGTTAAAAATCATGTTGTTATCGAAAATTAATTAAAAATATTTTTTTTTTTGAAATACGCTTTTGAAAAAGAAAAAGGAAATGTAATCCACATATTCCATATATTTCTTATCAGATATCGATTTCTTAAAGCCTCTGATATGTGAATCTAAAATATTCCATCATTCCGTCAAGTGGTTTTAGACTTATGCTTATAAAATGTTGTTGTGTCTGTATCATAACATTATAATTAAGTTACTATAAAATTTAATTTAAAATTCATTTTAAAGATTTCCTTTTGTCATGGTCTAAAAAATCTTTATTGAGATCTTGCAAGCTATGATTCAATATGGATATAGTCAGAATAATGATTCGCGTACCAGAACTAGTATGCATACCATAGTTTAGGAAAACCTTGTTCTAATAGTATCATTGTTCTTAGTCTAACCTGTATTTTTTGCTCTCACACAAGTCTAATACCACCTTCGATTAAAAATTGTTGCCTGTCTCTAATTTCTAATTTCATAACATTTTAATTAGGTAATTAAAACATTTAATTTAAAATTAATTTTATCTGCCATTACGCTTGCTTTTGCAATACATTTCTATAAGAAAAGCAAAGTGGCAACCGCATGATTTATTTAAAAATTTGAATTTTTGTATGAAAAATATTTTTTAATTTTGTTTTTCTTACTTCACATTCTTTCACTTGACATGCATTATTATCCCTAAACGTTTTTACTAATATTTTTCAGATCCGCTAAGTCTTCAATTTTCCATAATATATAGAAATGTTATAGAAAAATACAGATAATACGTGTAAATTTATATAACATTTCCTAACTGCACCAAAATATCTCACAAAATCACTCAGTTTTCTCTATTTTGAGCAGCATCATTGCATCAGAACAATATTATTTTAATCTGGCGTTTACACACTATTTTTCTAGACAATAAGCAATTGTTCAAATAGAAATTCTAGCATGTTGCCGCATATGTAACGTATTTTATATTATAATTCTATAGCAAGGGTGTCGAATAGCTCGTAATAAATGTCATAAAGTTTCCAGATGTTTATACAAAACTGAGAACACATAGCAAGTCTAAACCAACTATGTATCAACTGTAATATATATTTAAAACGATGAATCATAGTTCTTGCATTATAAGAAATGCTAAAATAAAAACACCGAAGAAAGTTCTAAAACAGTCAAATTTATAATCGAGGGACCATATTCAACAACCGCGAAAAATATACATTTCTATTAATATTCTGACGAAATAATTTGAATGAAATAAAGGGGCAAAATTTGCTATATTTTTATTTTTACTTTTCTCGAGTTCTATGGGCCCATTTCGAAAGAATTGTTTCTTCAACTTCCTTGATACAATGGGTAATCGCGTAGGAGTTTCGTTCGGAAGGTGGTTTGTTTAGAACAGTTGGTGGCGGAACTCTGGTGGCGGAAGATGGAACTAAAAGATTTTGCAACGCCTACTATAAGGTGCCGAAGGCAGCGGAAACACGTGTTGGAGATTCGTTTAGATAAGAATGCGCCCCCTGTCGCCGGAAGGTAGAAATAAAGAATTTTTCGTCCCTTGCCCAGCACTTTTAAATAAATAATTTCATGAATAATCGGGTTAAAGATATAAAATCATACAAACTTTGAGTTTATTTAATTTTGTTTTCATGGACCTGGGCAAATCCGGGCGGGTCAGCTGGTATATTTTATAATGTTTTGAAATTGATTAGTGATACTTCCGTACTTACCGCGTTCAAACAGTCCCAAGAAATAGCCAAAGATTTCGCTTCTTACAACATTTTTTTAAATTCTAACTGTTTTAGACATTTAAGCGCGTAGTTTGATAACATGTCTATTAAATTGTTTTTTAAAAAAGTTTTTATGAAGATTTTAATTTTGTTTTGGAATATTAGTCGAAAACAAACGCTAAATTATTTTTATTGTTAGAAGTAGAAATTTTTTAATCTTTTGTAATCAGGCTGCACACAATAGATACATTTTAAAAAAATCATGATTTGAAATTATTTTTAAAACAATAATAACAGTAAATTCAGGTGCAATTTTCAAACAAATTGCATTTGAAAGAACATTTTTTCCCTATTCGATGGTGTAAAAATTGAAATTGTGTAATGTTTAGAAGTTAAAATGTCGCTGTAAAAACGAAATTTATTTGTCATTTTCACAATATAAAATGGCGGACTAGATCCTTTCAGCCGTCTATAAATTTTTTTGAAATATTGCATTTATTGATTTGAAAATTATACATATAAGCGTATTTTTCAACGACGAATCCAGAAATTTTATAGCGCTGAGATTATTAGATCATGATATATATGTAAATATATATTTAATTAATTGGATCGTTAAACATATTTTTTTTAACATGTCAATTCTCGATGAGACATCGCGTTGCTTTCTGCGGAAAGAGATGAAATGATAATTTTTATAGGCTATATAATTGTTTTTAATAGTGGATTTTGGGATTTGAAAATTATGCATCCTTGTTTAGAATGGGCTGGAAAATCAGAGTTTAAAAAAGTTTCGATTTCGAACCATAATTTTTTATTTTAGCAAAATCCTGATTTTTGTATAGGAAATGAAATAAAAACCTTAGGATTTTGCTATTCGTTTCAAATTATCTCGGGTTGTATGGGTCCGATCATGACGCAGTTTAGTTCATTCCACTCGATATCGATAGAACTTACCGATTTTAGTTCAGAGTTTACCACCAGGGGTGCTTTCCTATCTCTGGTTCTATGATCCCGATCACGTCGCGACACGGCTCATTTGACTCGACAACGATAGCCTTTCAGATTTCAGCCATGTTCGTATAGAACATATTGCGCCCCCAGGGGGTGGAAGATGGAACTACAGGAGTAACTCGGTTTCTGTATGGGCCCGATTACGACGGGGTTTGTCTCATTCGACTTGATATCGATAGCTTTAAATATTGGCTAACTCATTTAGATTATGTCAGATATAATATAAGGAATTTTGTAATGGAAATAAAGAAAACCGGATGTCGAGATCGTGGATTGAATTCCTCTTTGCGGAAGATATGGTATTTTGCTGTACTTAAAAAAGGAATATGCTACGGTTGGGAAGTTTGGATCGGGGATTTGAAATCTCATGGATTGCGAAGACTAAGCTCCTGCCAAAGACTAGCCCTTTTCTCAATTGTAAAAGCATACAGAACCGTCTCAACGGATGCTTTATGCATTGTCACAGGAGTGCCACCGCTTTACATAACACTACAACAAAATAGTAAAAAATACGATGTTATGAATGGTAATGGTCAAATGAAAATTGAAGATGTTGTAGTTGTAAATGCTGATATGATGAAAAAATTGAAGACATGTGATTTCCTTAACTTTAACCAATTAAAAAATCTCTTCTTTGTTCCAGCTGTAACGAGCAAAGTCCCTGAATCTGCTATTATAATAATTTATATTGATGGCTCAAAGATGTTGGAGGGAGTTTCGGCTGCATTTACAATGTCATTCAAGAATGACTTCATTTTTGACTTCAGTATACAGATGCATCGGTTTAACTCAATATTTCAGGCCGAACTATTGGTAATCCTGCACGCAATTAAATGGTACGTGA
The DNA here is from genome assembly GCA_963931845.1 of Maratus michaelseni. NCBI lineage: Eukaryota > Metazoa > Arthropoda > Arachnida > Araneae > Salticidae > Maratus > Maratus michaelseni. The sequence continues at coordinate 187,733,653 of OZ007596.1, forward strand.
ACTCATATTATAAAGAGGCTATCCTGTATACAGACAGTCTGTCTTCTGTTTTAGTGCTGAATCGTGCTTTTCCAAAAAAAGAAATTATATGTGATATTTTTAATTTGTTATATGATAATAAGGATAAGATCCTACACTTGGGATGGATAAAAGCGCATCTCGGCCTTTACGGAAATGAAAGGGCAGATACATTAGCCAAGAGTGTTATTACATCTGGCAATGCTGACCTTGTGGCAAGGATTCCATTCCCAATATCACTTCTCACTAGAGAGGTTAAACATAACATAATATGCACATGGCAGAAACATTGGCAAGATTCAGATACTGGACGCCTTACATATGATATTTTTAAAAAGGTTAATCCTGATTTTGTCTGTTCTAAACAAGTAATTTTGTATTTTATTACTGGCCACGGGATCTCGCCCCCCCCCCGTACCTTTATAAAATAAACAAGTTGGAAATTGTACGTCAAACGTGACAAATGAGGTGCGTTCGTGCTATAGCTAGTTATATAAATATTCAGATCTTTTTGATTTTTAATTCTGTGAAATGAATTATATCGTCTGCAGATTAATTTCTGTCATAAAATAAATCTCTCGGTCGCTTGACGATTAAACCTCGGAAGCTCCTATAACAAACAAGCACCGATTTTTTAAAAAATAATTCACATTTCTTAATAAATATTTTTATTAATATTTCCTAAAGTTTGATTCGATTTTCATAAAATTTGAAATGTCTCGACAAATTTCTGCAAAGATAATATATCTAAAATTTCAAACAATTCGGTTGGGTAGTTTTTGCGTTGTTATTATGCGGACGGACGGACAGACGGACGGACAGACAGACGGACGGACGGACGGACAGATGGACGGACCAAGCGCCGACAATAGGTGCTACGTATTTATATAATTACGAACGCACCTAAAAAGAGAAATAATGATCGATGTGAATGTGGCTCTTGCGGTGATGTCAAACATTATCTATTTGGCAGATGCCCCATAATGAAGTTCCATTTTTATTTTCAAAAAAATTATACTTTAAGTCAAAACATCATTAGAGTTCTTTTTTCACGAAACAATCACAGATAACTTTGTGAAAATTATAATATATTAAATGAAAATTTCTCCTTCATTAAATACATGTTCTAGAAGTTTAGTGCCACCAGTATGTTAATCATAGCTTTTGAATAGTAAACTTTTGGACTTTCCTGCATAATAGTGTCTGGCTGCTGATTTTTGTACCAAGGCATGTTGCACTTCTTCATGTTTGTTAAAGTGCTAAGAACATTATTATGAGTTTGTGTTTTTCGGATTAGTGTTATTTTATTAGTTAAAACATAGTTTTAAAGAGCTTGTGTATTTTAGGATTCAGTTTGTGTTTTTAGGATTTTAGTTAGTTTAATTTAGTATTTTATTAAATTTTAATTTTACTGGCGATGCGGCCATTTTTAGTCTGTTTTTGGAATTTACTGTGAACGTATTCTGTTTAAGTGATTGTTGTTCTTGGCCGATTTCGGCGGTTGGGTTTTGTTGTATAGAGGTGGGGTTTTACCGCCTGGACGTCCATATGCCCTCCGGTTGGCGTCCAGGCTGTGTGTCCTAGCTTTAAATATTTTAATTGCACTTTCTACCGCCAATGTACGCTTTCCGATGTCTGATTCTGTGGTCCCGATTACGACGGGATTTACATCATTCGACTTTATTTCAATAGCGTGACGGATATTTCGGCCATGTTCGTATAGAACAGATTGCGCCCGTGGCGGTGGAAGGTGGAACTACAGGAGTATCTCGGGTTCTATGGATCCGATTACGACAGAATTTGCCTCATTCGACTTGATTTCGACAGTCTTAAAGATTTCAGTCATGTTCGTATAGAACATATTTTTATTATCACGGGCTCGGGCAACGCCGGGTGGGTCAGCTAGTAATAATAATAAATTCCCGTATGATCAGAGATGATTCAAAGAAACAAAGAAATTTTACTCAATGAAACAATATTACATGTCAAGAATCAATATTTAATAAAGCTGCTACATATTTCAAATATGACGTAGCACAGACGGAAGCAAATTTTTAATATGTACAGGAGGAACTGGTCTGGAGTTTGCATCTTTCCTTCACCAAAATTCAGGAAAGTTGCTGCTAAAAAAGAGACATGTTAATGGGCGAATGATATGGTAAAAGAAACATATAAGTAAATGACTGTATTTATAGTGCTAAGGAAATGCATATTTATTGCGCGAAAGAACATTCATTGCATATCATGTTTGGGTCCGTAAGTGCTGGATAATACACTGAGAAAGATAATGTACGTCTTTGTAGCATTTAATTCGCATTTGTCAATTTTTATAATCTATTTTAAAACGGTACTGAATGAGAAAGATTTCTTGTCAACAGACACATTACTTGTCTGTATTTATAAACAAACTGTTGCGAAATGTGTTCATGGTTTTGCAACAGAAGAATCCTGCGCAAATGTATACGTTCACGTAGTCTACAGCACAACCGACGGCACCGAACAATGGCCAGAAATAACGACAACAATGTAGCGGTGCTCGAAAGCTGAGCTAAATTTTGAAATAAACCTGCATGTTAACTCACTGTCAGGCGGTTTCGTATTCAGGCCCCCAATATCTATTTTTCCGCTTGTACTACATTTGGAACTCAGGATGGAGAATTTAATCTCGAAGTTCCGCACTCGCATCCATACTGCTGTAACATGTAATAGCAGCCCTGTACGAGATACAGTTTCAGTATAAAAAACCTCTCTTCAATCAGGACAGCCATTTCACCATTTAAAACTTATTAACTTTCTCATATTATGTTCCTTGCCATTGACGAGATATGGTGACCTCTTGTAAAATATTTTCCAGCAGAAACAACTCATAAATTGTAACTGTTCTTTTGAGGACTGTATTTAAAAAAATAGTACGAATGTTTCAGAATGCAGTCCAAAGTTCAATACTGAACATGTCCATGTGCTCTCCCCTGTTATCATAATATGCTTTGTATTTCAAAGTAAATTACATTCAATTCTGGTAATTTTTTAAAAGTAATTGATTCTGAGTGTAATTACAAAACTCTTTGCCTAACTATAACATCATGGTTCAATCTCCGCGACTTGAATCCGATCTTTAATTTCATCCAATAGATCTTGTAGTCAATAAAAAGTTAAAATTTTCATCTTCTTTGTTTCTTCTTGGCATTTCTTTATAAGGACTGTAATGAGCTTTTAAATGTTTTTATGTATGTTTTTACGCACCTTCAAGCAATATATTTACATTTAGTTGTATCTTTATGAATTTCAGATCCTATAATATTTGTTTTCTACGAATTTTACTGGACAAATATATTGAAACAACGATTGAATGATTGAATGACTAATGTTCTACAAGTTTGCTATGTGGTTTTTTCGGTATAAGCAATTAATGTGCATCATATTTTAAAATAGCTTTTGGTAACTGTGTTTTTAACACTTTTCAATATGAAAAGTGTTTATGAATTCGGTTAGTCTACACTGCAAATAGAGGCGTATTAAATTCAAACACATATGTGTCTGAAAAAGTAATTCAGACACTGAATGTGATCCGAATGTGAAATTTCAGACATCATAGATGTCTGAATTTAAGACACCTAAGTGTCTTACTATGATCATTGTATAAACGATCTGAGAAACATGTCTGAATAACAATGATATGTCTGAAATTCAGACATTTAAGTGTCTGAAAAGTGATATAATAGTAACATATGTGTAATGATTGTGTTACCATTGTATCTTTATATAAGTCAGCACCACCAGAGAATGTTTTCAAACAGATAAAATGTTTAAAATACTCTCCTATGCACTAAATTCGGTATTATTTTATAAAAAGAGTTTGATTAGAGCGTAGAACGTATGTTAAAATTGCACAAATTTGCTTACTCAGTTATTTTTAGTGTATTAAGTAGTTAAAGAATTTGCTTTCACAAAACATAAAATTTTCTAAAAATTACTTACATTGGTGGATGTACGCGGGAGGGGTGCAGTGAAGGATTGCCTCTCCCTTCCTAAATCTGGAGATATATAGTTTGAAATACTAAGAGATATGAGTGCTGGCAGAAAAATATGTAGGGAGGGGTATTATTTTGGAACAACTATGCCTGTGGTTCACTGTCTAGTCAATCTTTATTAAATTCAGACTTATAAATATGAAACAAACTAACAATTTTATGTCAGACAACATGAACGCTTAGGGTAGACATACTGATAAAAATACAAAAATTCAACAATTAAGAAACATTAATTATTCAAAAATAGTTTCTAGCATTTTTTTTTTCAAATCGGAGAATTGAAATAGTTGATTCGTTTTTGCGTTAGAAGGTTTCAGCCCCGGAGCCCCCTGAGTCCCCGTTTCAGATAAACTTCAAACACATAAACAGGATAAATAAAATTAAAAATTGACGTCTACGGTGGATTCAGGGGGACAAACACCCCCACCCCCTCCCCATCTCTGACGAAAAAATCTTAGTCCCTCATTTTCTTGGTGTTTAATTATTATAAATTCACCGGGGAATAATAAGTTTTATCATTTTTAAAAACAATTTAATATTATATTTTTTAAATAATAATTTTTAGCTGATTTTTTAAACAGAAACGTTTTTTTTCAAATTTCCATAAGCGATCGCAAAATTCCAATTATGATGTGACACTGATTGGTCTCTATAAAGTTTAACAATAGTAATTTCAAAGTTGTATATATAAATAGTGACCACTTTAGTTTTAATAATGTATAGAAATTCAGATTAAGTTATAAAGGCTTTCAAAAGTTAATGGAGGAATAATGTTTTGGATTTTTACATTTAAAGCAAAAATCTGAAGTATGAAAATTGCTTTTAAATTCTTTAAAATTCGATATAATATATGCAAATGTTACCCCAAAATCTTTTTTTAAGCTATTTTTCCTCTGTGTGAAAATATAGCAACTGTACTAATTATATTAATAATATTTATAATTGATAAATTTAACGCCAGAAAATAAAAAGTTTCTGCCCGCTGATAAAAAAAAAGTTAAATGAGTCAGTTGTGTCAGAGATCACATCATTGGCAATGGTGACGTAAATATTATTTTTTTTAACAGACCGCAGACGACGGCCATTTTCTTTGTTGGCCATTTTCTTTGTCTATGACAATTGGCTGACGTGTTAATATTTCGATTTAAAATGTTAGTTCAACGGTTTAGTAGTTTGAATAGATGTTCATGTTCGTAACTTTTATAGTGAAAAATTATGTGCTTATAATTCTGTGTCAGTCCTTATGTGTGGATTACAAGTAATTTACAGTAATCATGAGCCGATATAAAGAAATAATATACGCTGAAGAAAATGCTTATAATTTATAAAATGTTATAATTGCTATAACATCGGTATGTATTTTATTAATTTTTTTTTTCCGTTCATCACCAAGATTGTGCTTTTTGAATACTATTTTTATAAAATCCGACTGGCGAGATTTTTTTTTTTTTTTTTTTTTTTTTTTTTTTTTGAAAGGAAAATATGTGTGATTTATTTTCAATGAATATTTTCAACAAATCGGATTGCAAAACAGTGCTTTTTTGTGTTTTGCCAGAAGTATGCAACTGCCTTAATTGAGCGAGAACGCTCAACAACTTTTGTTATATTCATTCAATTCTGACTATTCCATTGACAAGTTATAAATATTATAAATCAAATTTTATTCTAATAATTATTTATTTTCATGTTACATTTGTTTTAAATTATTTACAATTCTGGATATGACTAAATTATCAAAGGTAGGCACGATTATAAACAACTATTAATTTTCGTTTTCAAATAAAGCTTTTGTTTGAATATAATTACTTATGAAACATTATTTAATTACTATTTAAATTAATTTTATAAGAATAACATGTATTTATTATATTTGTATCTTTTTAAATCCAATAAATATATTTTAATGTTAAAATATTTGTGTATTTTTTATGATTTTCAAATAAATTCATATCAATTTCAAAATTAGCAAATTTGTTTAACCCGTCAGCACACGCGCCCTTTCCATTACGTTACTACACGCGCGGGGTAAATTTTACCCCAATGGGTTTTCTTGTGTCAATTCCCCCCCCCCCCCCCCCCAGTTAGATTATAAACACAAATTTATATTTTAAAATAAACTGTAAATCAATAAATGACATAATTTAACTAAAATAAAAAGTTCTTTTATATTTAAAACAAAAAAAAAAAAAAAAAAAAAAAAAAAAACATAAAATCTCGCACTAAGATTTTTTTCTGCTTATCATTACATACAAAGCTTTTACGATCCAAATTCAGCCATGAAAATACAAAAAAGTGTACAACTGATATATAGAAACTGTATGTGTAAGAGCTGTTAACGTTTAAAAGAAAAATTATATTATTATTTGCACACTATATTTTTTACGTAAACATTTGCATTAACATTTTCCTATCATTATGGGTTACGTTATAACACGCGTGGGGTAAATTTCCTCCCACGTGACATTTTTATAGCAAAAGAATGGATAATACACATCCGGAGGTAAATTCTTTTTGGCCACATCTTGATATTATTCAGTTTAAAAGGTACTATAAAGCTCAGAATGATCACGAACTATTTTCGCACATTTTTAAGTAATAATTGTAAGCTGCGGTAGATTTTATCGCAGCGCGTGTGCTGACTGGTTAATATATCTTTAGATCTCCACTTTATCAATAAAAGTTTTTTATTGTAAAGAATCTGAATTATTGATTAACTCACAGAATTGATTTTATTGAAGTTCAGAAATATATATATTATGCAATTATATGTTGTTACTATGACTATGTAAAATATCAGTAATATATATATATTTTTAAAAATGCTTACTTTAAAATATGCTTTTTAAAAAAAGCAATACCAGAAAGTTATCAAACCTTATGCTGAAAAAAAAATGCTAGGTTTATAACTTTTTTTTAACACTTTGATATGTTAAGGAATTTTTAATGTTGCATTGATGAATATGCGGAATACTTATAACATTTTCTTTCGCGGTCAAACTCCTGTGGTGACCTATTTTTTATATTTTATAATTAGAGATGTACAATTTTCTTCGAGAAATCTTTTTACCTTTTTTTCTAGGGGACGGGAGGGGTGAATTTATTTTTGTCAAATCTGATTTGTTAAACGTAAAAAAAACTTATTGGCAAACTGGCCGAACATTTTTTTTTTTTTTCAATTTGAGAATGTGAACTTTAAAATTTTTTTATAAATTCCACATAATATTACTTGGTTTTATAGCAAATTTCAATTGTAAAACAAATATATCATTATTTACTTTGATTTATTGCTCAAAACTTTAGCTTTCGGTTTTGCAAAATTTGAGATATTGAAAACAAATTTTAATATTTTTTTTAAATTATTTTTACTATAAAGGTTAAAAATATAAAATGGAAAATAGAAAAAGCTAGACTTTTACATATTTACATTTTTGCATATTTTTGGTCCAAATGTTTTTCTAAGGGGTTTTCATTGTTGTAATAAAATTCGAGATATAAAGTTACTGGTTCTATTATTTTTCTTTCTTTCTTTCTTTCTTTCTTTTTTAACTCTAGACTGTTTAACTGTGTTGTATAAGCTATAAAATATAGGGTTTTCAGTAAATTTTAATATGTTTTTACATTAAAAAGAAAATATATCTTTCTTCACATATATATATATATATATATAACAAAATTTAAAATTTATCGCGATAAGCCAAAGCAGTTTTATTCCATCCTAGTCTAACTTACTCTATAATATTTCTTTCCTCCGTTTATTAATGTATTTTAACTCTATTTATTCCAAAAAACCTCATAACTAAATTCAATATTTCAATGGCTGCTAATTAGTTCAATAAATCGCGTCTGTATCTTTAAATTATAAAACTCCCTAATATTCATACTTTTAAAAAACCCGCATAATTCCCTTTTAATTTTCTAAATTCCTAAAAAGGCTGTATTTATTTTAATAAGTTCCGATATTAAAAATAATTCGCCAGATCATAAAATCTTTTTCTTATATTAAAATGTAAAAACATTTTTTCTAATTCTGGCTATGTTCCAAATTCGATAAACCATTTCTTTTATTTTCTTTTTTCCTTTCCCTAAAAGTCAAAAGCATTCCATATTCTCGAACCAATTAACTAACGATAATGAAATGAAACTAAAACACTCTGGGTCATAGCTAAATCATCGAACATCATGGAATTTTCGAGAATCTTCTTTCGCGCCAAAAATTAGCGGAAACCATTTTATTACAATATTCTGGAGCCGTAGCAAAGAGTCCCGGTTAGGTCCCGGCTCACGATTGGCGCACAGGCTCTCACGTGATCTCTGTATCCCTACTCTTATTGAAAGGACATATCGTCACTTTTTCCGCTTCGGAGAGGATTCTATTCGTACATTCGAAGATGTGATGACTGATGAAAGCTAGACGTATTCGTGTAAGAACATTCGAATAGAGAAACGCTAGTTCGAAGTTTGGTTTGTTGGGTTAGTGATGGGATCTCTGTCTGGTATTGGCGTGGAGTCCAGTGTGCTTTTTCTTATACGCCTGCGGAATGTTTATTTTAAATAAATGACCGCTGTAGTGGGAGCCGTGTGATTGAAACGAAAAGAGGACTCGAGTGAAAGGAGATTCTTCCCTGATGTCACTTTAAGCTTCAAAATAAAAACTTCTGTGTTCTTGGATGAGATGCCTAATTATGATTACGTACACACGCCATCGACGGAGAAAAACACGACTGCCGTTAATCTGAGTGCTGAAACTTCCTCTTCCGGTGATTACGTGAAAAGAACACATCTTATTTTCAAAAAAACCATTTATTAAAAAATGGTACTGATGAATCAGCTCGGCCCTCAATATCACCACAGAATTATGAAGTCGGACAGGATTTATCTGTGTTTCAATGGATTTCGAATGGATTTATATGTGCGACATAGGATGCGACTGATAATTTTTGAAGGAATTATCGAGTGATGGAACATTTTCATACTTTTGTTCGGATCGGAGACTGGTGATTTTAAAGTATTCTAATACACGATAGTTCTGTGTTATCAAGAATACAAGATTTTATAATGCTTTGAATTTATTCTCAATTGAGAAAAAGGTTCCAGAATAACTGTGAGTTAATATTTTTATTTATTGATATTTATTATTTCATTTATTATTTCATGTTATATTTAAAATGTTTTATTTTTTTTGTTCTTCGTTGTTTACTCTGAAATTTAAAGGTTTTATATACCACGTTATACTGATTAAATTTTTGTTTTAGAAATTTATTTCTGTTGCAAATATAGTTGTATACAAATATTTAAAAGTTATTAAGGTTAATTTATTATTTAGTAAGATACGTCATCATAATGTTATAAACAATGGTATAGATTTTAGACTTTCATATTTTAAGAACAGATTCTATTATTTTTTAATATGATACTGAGATCTGATCTGTATTTTATAAAGAGACAACTTTTATCCTAAGGGAACATTCCTGGCACCATGCCAAACCTAAGTTACAAAACAGCTATTATAAGGAGAAAAAAAAATCTGTATGTTGAATAATAAGTGACTGGTGGTTTGAATTGTAGTAAATTAATGAGCCACTGAAAGATTATTTATGATGTAAATATGTAAATAGAGTGTTAGTATTTTATTGTTTATTTAAACTGTGAATATATAAAATTAATTTTAGTATGTTATTGTTTATTTTTATTTAATGTAGGATTTATGATGCATTTACCAACTTGCTAAAATATTTAATATAGAAACTTTGAAAATTTTTGATGGTGTTATATTAATAAAATGTTTAAATAAAATGCTAGGTCAGGTAGAAATTAAATTACTGGAACATGTAGACATTTAGCACTATGTTAACCTAGCTGAATTGCTCTATTAGGTAATTTGAATTTTAATAAATCTTAAGCTGACCAATGGGGATTTTTTTTCACCTCATTTTGTCCATAGCTTAGGTAAAAATAAGTTCATTATTTACCAAGTCCTTAGCAGTAATAAATTTACTAGAATTGAATACTCAGAATAATTATGATGTGATGATAGAATTAATACATGATGACGATCAATATGAAGATAAAGTCATGTTTTCCTTGATGACAAATAATAAAAATATTTAGAAGAGAAATTCGAACATTTAGGTAAGTTGCATTCAAAAAATTCATGAGGTATGTAAATAAAATTTTGTTGATGATGTTGCTCTTCTTATTCTTTTTGCTGATGGTACAATTGTTATTATTATTATTACTATGATAAAAAAGTTATTCTAAGGTAATTAATGCAACATATTAAATTTAAATTTAGCAAAAATAATAAATAAAATTTAGGAGATTTTTATGTATTTTATTGAATAAATGTTCTGGTTAGTGCTTAATTTGGATTCACAAATTCTTATAATTCTTAAAAATTCAATAGGAAGGGTTTGAATTCAGTTATGTTTCTGTCAGAAGGGTATATATGGTCGTAGTTTGGAAACATGGAACAATTCGCAACCATATTTTTCACCAGATAATTTCAGACTATTTCATGAGCAACCCAAACAACAATCAAAACCACCACAGACATCACAATCACCATCACAAAATCAAACTAAAGTAAAAACAATAGAGTAAATTCTAATTATTCAAATATCTCTTATTACCATAGTTTCAACATTATCAGGTATGTTCTTGGTGCGCAACGAGAATATTACTTGTTTTTGAGAGTTTTTGAGGTTGAGTAGACACCTTATGCAGGCATAAGATGTGTATTTTGATTTTAGGAATTTTCAAATTGATGTTGAAAAATGAAATTAAATGTTTAATTCTATATCAAAATAAATTATTTTTACTTTATTTATTTTTCTTAAACCAATTGTTTCAAAAATTAATATTATGTTATTTACTTCAATAGATAATCAAATAGTAACAGTTTATAAATATTTCTATAACTATGCAAACATATAAATAATTGGATAGTGATGATGTGATTTTACAGTGATTATTTTGTGTAACAATAGAAAATTAAGCATTTAAACTAATTGCCTTTGTATTCCATTTCTCAGCTAAAATTAACATCTTTTTATTGTTATGTATTGTCTTTATTTATTCTAAGTTTGCCAAAAAACAACTCTCTGCATTTAGATATGAATACTTATAACTTAACAGTATAATTTTGTAAAAGGTTATCAGAGGAAAAAATTATTGTAAGGAACTACTGGTTGAGAGTTCACTTTCTAAATATTTAGATTTAAATTTATTTGGATTTTGAAATTATTTTTTTTTGTATACTTTCGACTGGCAAAAATACTTTCTTATATAATTAAAAAATAAGAAATGTATTTATTTGCTATGTAATTATTTTATTCCTCAACCAATATTTTCCCTAACAATAAATAAACAAACTGTGATATTTTCTTAAATTATACTAATTTTGTTATATTATTATTATTTCTACTATTGAATTATATTATGAATTACTACATATGTTGAGAAGTATTAGTTATATTGAAAGTTATTATTGTTATGTTTATGAATTGAATTTTATTATAGCATTTATTTATATTATTGAAGAGTTATATTATTTATTAGTGAAAAAATGTTTGACAAATATTAGTTAAAGATGTTGGGATACCACAGGAATATAACAAAAATAACATATTCCAAGTACAATAAACGACCAAGAAAATAATTTGACTTGTTTATTATGTGAGAAATTTACTGTGATACTTAAGAGAAAGAGAAAGATGTTGTGGCAAAATGCTAGCATTATAAAGTCATTATAAAGTATTGGCAAAAATGACTACAGTTTTTAAAATTTGATGGAAAAATGTCTTACTTTTCAGCCTTTATATAAAAACTGTATTTTAAAATAAGGGACTACAGTAATCATTTTTTTTTTAACAAAATGAGGACTTATAACGATCCAAGAAAGAGACTGAATAAAAAAGTTGGATCTACAAATTGCTTGTGACTACTTAGTCTAAACTTTATGAATTTGGTGAAAGCAAAAATTTTTATTATTATTATTCTGTTTTTCTTGTTTATTAATATTTATTAATTATTGTTATTGTATTTTTCTTGTGCACTTACAAATGGTAAGTGAGATTGTAACATTTTTGTATTTCAGTAAGATCTTCTTTCACGTCCTTCTTCAAAATTGTTAACTTCAAAATTATTATACTTCGTTCTTTTTGATTGCTTCTCTTTCGCCGATGCCAGTGCAGGCTCACTCTAAACAAATTTAAAATTTAATTTTTTTCTTCTCGTCTGAAACCGCTGTTTATAAAACAGCTTGTTCAGTCAAGAGTTTTTAAAGGGGGAGGGGATAATATAACAAAATTTAAAATTTATCGCGATAAGCCAAAGTAGTTTTATTCCATCCTAGTCTAACTTACTCTATAATATTTATTTCCTCCGTTTATTAATGTATTTTAACTCTATTTATTCCAAAAAACCTCATATCTAAATTCAATATTTCAATGGCTGCTAATTAGTTCAATAAATCGCGTCTTTATCTTTAAATTATAAAACTCCCTAATATTCATACTTTTAAAAAACCCGCATAATTCCCTTTTAATTTTCTAAATTCCTAAAAAGACTATTTATTTTAATAAATTCCGATATTAAAAATAATTCGCCAGATCATAAAATCTTTTTCTTATATTAAAATGTAAAAAAAATTATTCTAATTCTGGCGATGTTCCAAACTCGATAAACCATTTCTTTTATTTTCTTTTTTCCTTTCCCTAAAAGTCAAAAGCATTCCATATTCTCCAACCAATTAACTAACGATAATCAAATTAAACTAAAACACTCTGGGTCATAGCTAAATCATCGAACATCATGGAATTTTCGAGAATCTTCTTTCGCACCAAAAATTAGCGGAAACCATTTTATTACAATATTCTGGAGCCGTAGCAAAGAGTACCGGTTAGGTGCCGGCTCACGATTGGCGCACAGGATCTCACGTGATCTCTGTATCCCTACTCTTATTGAAAGGATATATCGTCACTTTTTCCGCTTCGGAGAGGATTCTATTCGTACATTCGAAGATGTGATGACTGATGAAAGCTAGACGTATTCGTGTAAGAACATTCGAATAGAGAAACGCTAGTTCGAAGTTTGGTTTGTTGGGTTAGTGATGGGATCTCTGCCTGGTATTGGCGTGGAGTCCAGTGTGCTTTTTCTTATACGCCTGCGGAATGTTTATTTTAAATAAATGGCCATCGTGCTCTGCTGTAGTGGGAGCCGTGTGATTGAAACAAAAACAGGACTCGAGTGAAAGGAGATTCTTCCCTGATGTCACTTTAAGCTTCAAAATAAAATCTTCTGTGTTCTTGGGGAGATGCCTAATTATGATTACGTACACACGCCATCGACGGAGAAAAACACGACTGCCGTTAATCCGAGTGCTGAAACTTCCTCTTCCGGTGATTATGTGAAAACAACACATCTTATTTTAAAAAAAAAAACATTTATTAAAAAATGGTAGTGCTGAATCAGCTCGGCCCTCAATATCACCGTATATATATATATATATATATATATATATATGTGTATAAAGTTTCCCATAACATAAACCTAGTTTTCATATATGTTAGTATTTTAAAAAAGTATATAAAACATTCAGAGAAGGAAAAAAACTATATTTGCCATTACTATTTTTTTATTATCATTATTGAACTGTTCTATTCAAGTCTTAAAACAATTCAAAGCATACATCAAGTAAAGAAAATTGTACTTTCTTCTAAGAAAACGAACTATATAGTACAAAATATTTATTTTATATCAATTTTAATTTGATGATCCTTTAAAACAATTCAGCAGAAGTATTTTTCTAACAGCTATCCATCTGAAAAAAGCTCCTTTGAAGGATAAATAGCCAATTTTGATGAAAAGTTGCATTGTTCTTCTAAAACAAAATTACACAGTTTTAATCTAATATTGCAGTGTTGAATTTTCATTCTAAAATGATTTTTTTTAATGGCCATTCTAATGTGCGCCGCCAATGAAGTCGTTGCCGACAACAGTATTCAATGACTTCATTCGTGTAATCGGGTGGTGCAGAAAAGTTGTAATCAATATTGTACATACTTTTAGCGTAGAATGAACTTGAATACAAAGAATATTATATATAAAAAAATATTTTTTATATGCTCAGTAATTGAATGAATCGAATGAAGGGCGGAGGGGGGGATGGTATTCATTGTCCCTCAAATTGTTTTACTGCACATCTTCTGTACTATGATAAAAAATTAAACACTTTCATGCTTTAGAATACATATACATGAATGGCCATAAAGCAAGATTGGGTTTCTTCCATAATAGACTTGATTATAGTATGGGCAAACTGGGCCGTAGCCATGGCCACTCTGATTTTAGGGGTTCTGAAATTTAGTATGCAATTTTCGTAAAGCTGATATTTTATATCTATTTCGACGTTGCACTGACTATAATCAATATTTTGAACATTTAGAGTAGGATAAGTTTAAAAACAAAAATATATTTATCTAAATACAGTAAAACCTTTCAATAGCGGACACCCCATGACGACAGAATTTGTCTGTTATTCGGAAGAGTCCGCTTTCTCCAAATAGCAGACAAATTCTACTATGATGCGGTGTCCACTATTGAAAGATATTCTTGTATTTAGATAAATATATTTTTTGTTTTTAAACGTATCCTACTCTCCAAGTTCAAAATATTGATTATAATCAGTACAAAGTCGAAAGAGATTTAAAATATCAGCTTTATAGAATTGTCATACCAAACTTGGGGCCCCCTCAAATCGGGGGGAGGAGAGCATGCCCCAGTTTGCCCCTGCTTTAATCAGGTTCTGCTTCCGGAACAAACCCCAGTCCTGCTTTATGGTCAAATATTTTCTCATTTATTAAGGATTCACTGTGGTCAAACATGGCTGTATTTAATGCTAAAAAAAAGTGTGGTCAGAAATGGCTGCCTATTGCTCACAAATCAGAGAACAAAAATGGCCGTCAATCAGACACATTTAAGTATCTTAAATTTTTAAGACACTTTAAAGTGTCTCTTTTTTTAACAATCCGTTTCAGACACTTAAGTGTATGAATTTCAGACATTTCAGTTTACAGTGTAGCCGTTTGTCTATCAGTCTGTCTGTCTGTCCATGCTCTAAATCACGTAAATATACACGGATTTTCATGAACTATATAAATGTGAATGAGGTTTACAATGGAATGTTCGGTATGGAAAATGAAGTATGTAGTACTTATACTTCACTTATAGGAGCACTCAAAATAATAATGTTACATTGCGGTCTATGAGGAAAATCATTTTCAATGTATTTTAATGACGTTATAGCATTTCAAGTATACAGAAATAGATATACATAGCTGAAGTGCACTACAAGATGCTTACTATCAAATATGGTATGCGTAGCATTTCTTACAGGGGTACTGGAAAAAATTTCGTTATATTTTGGTACATGGGGAAAACCCGTTTGTGGCGTATTTTAATCCTATTACACTTTTTCCAACTATAATGAAATTGATATCAGTTTCTGAGGTACTCTGAAATATGCTTTCTGTAGAATATCTAATGTAAACCATTTATCATTCATTTACAGGCCCATATGAAAGTATACGGTTATATAATGGTTTACGAGGAAAAACTGTTTTCTGCGTATTTTGATTATGCTACACTATTTCAAATATAATGACATTAACATACATTACTGAGTTTTACTGCAAGATATGTGATGTAATGTGATATGTACAACAATTATTGTTCATTTACAGGAACACACAAAAGTTTTCGGATATAGTACTGTATCCGGAGTACTGTCTATAAGCGATAATAGTTAAAGCGATAGAAGTGCACTTTCAGTGTAATTCCAGCATTTTTTGTTTTTAAGTTTAACTAAATTTTTGTATACCATGTGGTAAGTATAAATGCTATAGAGCATATACAGGGCTACACAAAAGAATTAGTAAACTTTACTGCGTATCAGCGTAAATTGCATAAAGGGGATTTTTAATCGAGTTGTGCATTTTGAATGTGAACTACATTTAGTATACCAATAAATGTTTGTACAATATAAATAAAATCATATAGGGCCATGCAAAGAAATGGGCACATGGCCACCTATGTAAGATAATTTCTGGAAGTGAGATTTCAGTAGTTTTCATCGTGTATTTGCCTGAATTAAACTATAGCTTAATATTTGGTGTGTATTAAAATTTTAAGGTAATATACAGGGCTGTACAAAATAATTCATGTATGTTCCCTATTATGTATTCATCTATTCATGTATGTTCCCGTCTATTGGTAGAAACTGTTGATGGTGAATTGTCGACTGTGTTATGTACTTTATTACTAAACTAAATTGTAGCATACTATATATACGATATATACAAATATATATAAATTATATACAGGGCTGCACGAAATAATTGGAGTTGACTGTGGACTTTAATTGTTGAAATTTGGTTTTCAACTGTGGTATGCGTTTTTTAAAATGGTTACTTAGGTATCTTATTTATCTTATTAAATAGAGACGTTTTGTTAATGTATTCTGGAAGTGTTGCATTATCTATGCTTGATGCATAATTTTACTTTCTTGTCTTTTTATCTTTGATGAAGCATGCGCTACAAAACTTTTACATCTTTAATATTTTACGTATTTGGCAAAATAATGTTTCCTTTTAGATCTTTTTAAAATATCAGATATTTTGCATCAATATTGTGTTTTATATTTCTAATTTCTCATTCTGAGCATCCTTGTGATGCGCATTATAGAAAGAGCAGCATTATGTAAAAAAAAACGTACGTTTTGTAACAGTATATTTTACCTAAAGTAATCTTAAAAAATACTGCAAAGTATCATTATATACTTTAGTAATAATGTTATTTGTATATTTTTTATAGTCTTACACGCTAATTCAGAGGATACGTTGCTAATAGTTTTTAATATTTTTTTAATAAAAAAAAATGTTATCGTGAAACGATTGACAATATGAATGAATAAACAATTGCTGGCTTTAAAAAGATTTAGTAACCTATGAAATATTTTTTTTTTATTTGAGTATTTTATATTATTTTCCTGGCATATTAAATGGTTTGACGAAAAAAAAAAATATGGTAAATTTTTGAAAATTATTTTTTTAATAAAATGATTACGTTACAATTCTCACACAATTTTGAACCCTTTTGCAACATTTTGTTCATACTTTCCTTACAACTATGATCTGTAACTGTAATGACTAGATTACCACTTAGTCTGATGTGCCAATCCCAAAATTTTCTTCTATCTCAATCATGTTAATACTTCAAAATTTGCTATCACATAGCCGACAAAATCAATAATTTTCGTCATTCTGTTGTACGTCAGCTGCTTTCGAATCATCGAGTTATCTGGATGCGATCAGCTGATGTATACTAATTTACGAAAAATCCCACGAAACTACGAAAATTTAAATACTATTTTTGCAACTTACAAATTTTCCTATATGATATCATTAGCTAATCGGCAAAAGATCATATGATATGGCTGTACACTCAGCAAAAGATTACCAGTTGACAAATGATTGAAAACTAATATTAAAAGGCTTGAAAATTGCCAATAGTAGTCAGGATGAAACAGCCGATAGGAGGAAAAAGAAGTCGAGTTAGAACATTATAATTATTTGCTGTTTTGGAGTGTATTGCTAAACTTTCTTTACAAAATAAGAGAGGTAATTATACACTGTATAAAATGACCAATGTTTCTTATTTTATGAAAATATACTATAACCACGAACGAAAATATAATATAATCTTCTGAGTTATCCGAAATTCCGAAAAGCGTGTTCCATTGCCTTTTGAATCCCCAGAAACCAATACATTTCCAAAATTTAAAGAATTATTTATAAAAAACAAAAAGTATTTTTCGCTGCCCGTATTTTTCAGAAACGTTTCCGAAGGGTGTTTATAGTGTATTAATTAGTGTCCTCAGCCTGAAATACCTGTTTTCAAATGTCATCAATTCTCAAGTAAACGTTTTCAGCCGCATAAGTTAATTTATACATGAAAGAGTAAAGAAATAATCTTAATTTTAATGTTAATGTTAACGCTGTTAATTTGCATGTTTGTCTGTTAAACATATTTTTTAGCATGAAAATGTTTACTTGAGAATGGATAGCATTCGAAAAACATGTATTCCAGGCTGAGGACACTAATTAATACACTATAAAAACCCTTCGGAGATGTTTCTGAAAAATACGGGCAGCGAAAAATGCTTGGTTTTTATAAATAATTCTGTAAATTTTCGAAATGTATTGTTTTCTGGGGATTCAAAAGACAATGCAACACGCTATTCGGAAATTCGGATAACTCAGAAGATTCAGTTATATTTTCGTTTGTGGTTATAGTATATTTTCATAAAATAAGAAACATTGGTCATTTTTTTACAGTGTACAATAAATTTTGTATAAGCAATCAGAATGGATAATCACTTATTTTGTCAAAAATTCGTTTCGTTTATACTTGATAAATTTCAACATAATTATTCTAATTGGTAAATTAAACACTGATATCTTCGTTTCTAACTTTATTAAATTTTAGTTCATTAACTATATTAAATTTTAGTTCATAACTATATTAAATTTTAGTTCATAACTATATTAATTTTCAAGTATCTTAAGAAAACTTTCAGCCGACTAACGCTGTTTTGTGTGAAATGTAATGACACCACAACAAGCGCACAATAATTCAGTCACTGCACAATAAGCTACATTCTGGGTTATTTAGCGGTTATTTCAGTGTTGTATGGACGTGAAAGCGGAGGCATTTCCAGCATTTCTAGCTTCGTCACCATGTTTCACACACAGAAAATCCCTCTGTTGAATATATGATAACATCTTCAATGTTTTTCAACGAAAATGCAGATTTGACTTAAAGTAAAACGCCCTGATATTTTGACTGAACAAGTAGTTTTTAACGCTGATTTTCTATACAAGAATTAAAGGCTTTTAAAGTCTTCATAAAGCTATGAAATTAAGAAATGCGCAAAGCTTTTCGAATGCATTATCTTTCTGCGTCAAGCTAAAAATAAAAGTGCTATTTTTTTTAATGTACAGGAGCAAGCCTTGCTGCTGAATTCGAAGTGGTAGCAAGTCTGTTTTGCGCCTGATGAATAAAAAAAAAAGTTCTTTCTAAAGGCTTTTCGCATTTCTTATTTTTATGGTGTTATTAAGAAACTTTTTGCCTTGTTCATTTATTTAACATTTTGTTATACAATAATTGTTTGTCTTGATATGTATTTACTTATAATTTTTCACACCAGATCAGATACATTCTGCATATTCAATATTTTAGAAAAAATGTTGCGTACAAACCAGTGAATTAATTGTATAATTAAGAGACGTTTTACATCAAAAATGTTGGCAGAAATATTAAATTCAATTATATTTATTGTCTAAAAGCTATGTATTATATAGAAGCCATAAATTCATGTTTAAAAGTTTTTGAAATATTATGTTGAAGAATGGGGAAAAAAACAGCAGTTATTTTTTTTCTTTCAAAATTGATTCCTCACAATTTCCCCAAATTTCACCTCTTATAAATCAGCCTTAATATTCTTAAATCATTTATTATCGAAACGATATACTTTCTAAACAAATCAAGTATAGCAAGTAAAATTCATTAAATTTCGTTTAGTAAAAATTCCTTTCAAGGTAAATCAAGCATTAAATAATGATTGTGCATTTGAAAAAAAAATATATATATATATATTTAAATTGTTGCAGTCAGGTAATTTTTTTAACGTCATATCTTTTTAATGGAATAAAGCATTGTAGACGATAAAAAAGAAGTTTTATATAATCAAAAGTTATATTTCGATTGAATTTATGTTTGCATAGCTTGTATACTACCAAGGAAAGTCTCCATAAGCGTATACTCAGAAAAAATTGAAAAAATTACAGAATACTCTTCTCATGAGGATATATATGTTTATAAAAAAACTTGCTGCGGAACCTCGATATAACGTTCATAAAAAATTCTGAAAATTTCGTGATTTTGGAGATTTATCGCTTGTTCGCGACATAATTAAAAAATAACGTTTTTACTATAAATAGTATTTTAGGAAAAACTTTTTCTACTTTACATACTGAACTAGTTTATGTATGTGTAACTTAAACAAATACATTTCTATAACTACGGTTTTGCCATACACATTTATATATATGTATAAAGTAAATTAACGATGGTATTCTACGGTTTAGAACAAAATTTAAATTGATTAGCAATGCTTTAAACTAAAAATTCAAGTCCGATTCTGAGCACTGTCAATTTGACTTCAATATTGTTACCTGTTAGTGTCGGAGACAACAAGAGTTCCCATGGAAACTACGATTTATTTAACATCGAAATAAGAGCATTCTTAATCGGGTAGTTATTGTTACAATACACTTAAACTTATCCAGCCGGTGAAATCGTGTAAAATTAAATAACTTCAGCAAGTATATATATTGTATAAGCTTATAGAATAATAGTAATTTATTTAAATGTTTAAGTTTAATTTGATGAAGTACTTCGCTTTTTAAACATTTATTTAACTAGGGATTTTCAAATGCATTAAAATCGCTTGCATTTGGCGAGGAAAAGGTGTTGCTCGCCAAATCACGACTTTTTGCGCCAAATACTAGACGGTATTATTTTTTTTTTTTTGCAAGATTTTTTACTGGGATTCCGCCGCTAAATTTGACTGATCCTTTGTAATATACATAAGTAGTAGCATTACCATTTTTTTTTCAAAATATTCTGAATATGCGCTTTAAGAAGACTTTCCTTGTAAGTGATTTACTTCTGAATTAAATAAAAGATTGTAAAAAAAATCCAGATAGCACTTTTTGAGTGAATATTGTACACAATGCTCAAACCCATGAAAGTTTTTTTTTCTCAGATATACATACAAGGCCTACGTTTTGACTTTCTTTATTACATGATTAGAAGTTAAAGCAATATCTCCTGTATGTGAGGTAAGATTATTTTGTCACTGTAACTTATGTTATTTCGATTTTAGCTTTAAATTTAGTTTTAAAGATACAATTTGTTTTCATACTTCATAAAAATTCGTACAGAAAATTTACCTGAACACCAATTGATTTATTTGTATATAATTTTTGATGCTAAAAAGAAAATTATCGAATAAATTAACCCATGTTACAATATTTTCACATTTTTTACTTTAAATACTACTGTAAAAGGACGTATTTAATTTCAAAAGTGGAGCTTTTCATGCTGGTAAAAGTATTGTAGAGTTTGTACAAATATTTATACTAATATTTAAAAAAATACGTATATTAAAAACAGATAAAATTATCTTGAAAAACTCATGTAAAATGAGTTGCAACCCTTCAAAGTCATAAATCTATACAGATGAATAGATGCATAGGAAGATCGATTGCCGAGAACAAATTTAACGACATGGTTACAGAATTACTTCAAATTTTCTATGCTGCAACAGGTGCTATTGGTACAAATAGAAGAAGTACGGAAGAAATAGGTGCTATTTTAAAATATTTTCTGTTTGATACGTTTCTTTATACATGTTTTTTGGAACAGTATGTATAGGTAACGGATACTGATATAAGAAGAAAAATGGACTTTTAAATACTAGAAACATAACTCAGAAAAAGCAACTCACAAATACAGTTTCAAAGTATTTTCTCTCATCTCCAAAACATAATTCAACTCTTCTAACAATACTTCCGTAAATATTTTAGAGTTGTTTGCTACTAACATTGTTTTAACTACTGCTAATTAGCAGTATATATTGATTAAGATCAACGACATATGTATGCATACATCATCCACTTTTAATTTATCTTACAATATGTCACAGATTTATAATTTTCATTTGGTTTATGGTTCTCATTTCCAATGATCTGTTGTTTAAGCTTAAGAGCCTACGCTAGTCATCCGAAGAAACTCGAACATTAATGTTAAGTCTATGGAAAAGTTCTTGACAGATTTATCTCTCACATTTTAATACTTTTAAATGATTTTTTTGCATAGGATAGCTGAGACGGATCCCTAACATTGGTAGTTTTTACTTTTTCGATTTTGGTTCCAGTTTTTTTATATAAGGGTACATTCACTTTCAGAACCGGTTGGAACCGGTTCCGAAATTGAAAATGCCCGCTTATAAAGTAACTGTAACTAAAATCAAAAATGTAAAAACTAATAACGTTAGGAATCGGCCTCAGCTATCCTATGTGAAAAAAACCATTTAAAAATATTAAAATGCGAGCGAGAAATCTGTCCGGAACCTTCCCATAGACTAAGCTTTAGCTTGAGTGTTTCTTCCCGTAACTAGTGTAGGTTCTGAACTCTAAAGTTATTCGCTAGTAACATTGTTATAACTACTGTTAATTAGCATTATCTTTTGCTTAAAATCAACCACATATGTATGCATACATCATCGACATTTAACTTTTCTTACAATATGTCACAGATGTACAATTTCCATTTGGTTTATGGTTCTCATTCCCATTGTTCTGTTGTTTAAACTTAACTCCTTCAATTTTTAAAATGTATATGTAACTTGCTGCACCACAAATAAAAATTTTCTAAGTCACCATTTTTGTCTAGAATGCTAACATAAAAATGCAAAAGTTGTCATTTTCTTTTAAATTAAGGGATGCAAAATTTAATTATTGTAATTTTATTTCTCATTTTTTAAAAACACTTTTGGATTTTACACTGAATACCAATGTCTAACAGATAAAAATTTAAGGCTTGCTTAATCCTTTCTGTGAAAACCGGCCATAACCGTTCAATACATGTACAAAACATACATATAAGACATTATATACAAAAAAACACAGTAGGGTTTCAATATAGAATTTATTTGTTTGATTTTGAAACTGTTTGCAGTTTAATAATTCGGAACAAATTTAAAAGCTGATTTTCATTATTTTCTTCTTTAAATTCTTTTGAAACAATTTTGATTTGTAGATAAAACGTTGCTGCATTTCCTGTAATTAGAAAAGAAAAAAAATGCAAACATAAATTTCAAAATTATTACATATTTATTACCGTTGTTTATACTCATACAAACATATATGTACAGGTAGTCTCTTCTTATTATTAACCAATAGCTAATTCCTAAACCTTTAGAGTTATAGTTCCAGGTGCAAATCATGTTACAACTATTGTTCTCCATCATATCATAACCCATTCGCATCAAAATAGTTATTTTTGAAAGAGTTGAGAAATTGAAATTTTTATATAGTCACTGAGCATAAGTTAAATTTAGAAACACTTTACCTAAGCTCTAACAGGTAAAAGAGTAAACAAATCCATTTTAGTCCAACGAAGACCTATCGAGTTATGGATATGATACTTTATATTTCATGAATATTCAACGTTTTCTAACCCTGAAAATCGTTTCTCTGTTAAATGCCAAAAAACTCCAAAAATTCCTAAAAATTCATGTATCATAACATAATTAGGTACGTTTCGTATGTAAAAGATTGGACGTTTGTTTGTTTTACTTTTAGAGTATGGGAAATTCTTTTGGTAAATAAAACTTTTCGGACCCGGAACCGCGTAAAAATTTTAATTTCGCAACTTTTTAAAAATCAGGCGTTTTGACATAAATAAAATTTCATATGATTAAGAACAGCATTGGAAAGATTTTTGCAATTACATCTCTATTTTTAAAACTAAAGTTTTAGGAATTAGCTATTCGTCAGCGATATAAAGGGACACACTTCATTACACTGTTCAAAATATTTACCCAAAAGTAATATTATAAATATACCGATTTCCTTTCATGTGCAAAGGTATCATGAATGTGTGCATCAAATTCCCAAATACAGGCATCCCCCGACTTACGTATACTGCGACTTACGTAAATTCGCAGTTACGTAAAATTATTTTGAAAATTACATTTATGAACTCACTAGCGCATTTGATACGCGTTTGCATACTTTTGATAATTATTTTATAAATAAAATATGTAGATAAAAATTATTAAGAGTATTATAATATAGTTTTATGTATTAGAGATTTTTATATTTTTGTTGGGAATATACGGTGTTATCATAACAACGAATCTTTATTGTTCGTTATTCATTGTTGTCATCTAATTCTTAATAAATACAATTTGTGCTTATCAAGAATTACTTTAATTTGTGAGTGCTATTCATTTGTCTTGTCATCGAAAATTAGTCCAGAAGAGGTAAGTCAGTCCTCTTTAATTATTTCTCATTTTTGTAGTCGTTTGAAGTAATCTCAAAATTGTTATAAATCACTCCATCAATTTTAAATTTATAAATCCCAAATTCCACAAGATATTTTTTATTTGAAAAGGGTTTTTTCAGTTTACCTTTATATTTTTTTCATACTTGTATAATTTATATCCGAGTAAATACTGCTGCATGAAGCTTTATTTAAAAATTAGTACTGTGTAAATAATCTCTGTCTCTCTATATAAAATAAACATTGCAGTTTCTTACGAAATTTTACTTGAGCAAATTACACATTCGACTTACATAAAATTCGACTTACGTAAAATTCTGCGGAACCCGTGAATTACGCCTGTATAAACAAACATGCATACTCAGGTGTAAATAGACTTGCAAACATATGTACCCCATAATATATATAAAATCACAAGTTTAAAAGCATGTAACCATTATTGTAATGTGCATAACCGGGCAGTTGAAATCTCAAAAAGACCACGACATTTGTATTCGAAGTACAAATTTGTATACAAGTTGTTCGTAACCAGTGTATACAAAATAAGAGAAGTGACAGTACTCATCAAAAGAAATAATTTTTGTTTAGGAACGAGGGTTAGAAAGCGTTTATTCTGTCAAACATACATGGCGTCTGATCCAAGCCGAACCAGGATTTTCGTTTATAGCTTTAAAAATAGATATAAAATTGGGAAATTTTTAATTGACTATCTTTGTTTTGCGTGAATTGGGAAGACAATCACTGTATTTCAATCAGTGTACAATCAGCTACATTCTGAATTATGGAATGACTATTTCAGTATTGTATGTCCGTGATTGAAAGCCTTTTCCAGCATTTCACCTCATTTCAGCATCTTTCAACCAAAGTAAAATTATTTTGCGGGAAACATCGTTATATTATTGTTAAAGTGAATCGTTATATCATTGTTGAAGCGAGTTATCATCTGCATTATTGTTAAAGCGAAGCACGCTGTATTTTTGATAAAATTTAAGTGTTTTTCACTCGCAAAATCTTTCTATACATAAAATGTTTGACTGGTTAAGTACTATCACATTTCTTATTTAGTCAAACCACTTTACAAATAACTTGTATGTTACTAAATATTGTAATTGGTATCAATATTGACTGTTAATTAATTTAAGGATCATTGAATGTTTTTAGTTAAGTTTTAAATTCAGTAATTTTAGATCGTGTACGGCAATGAAAGTTTAGTATGCTGTTACATCTGCAGCTTGTTTCCTATTATAGATGCTGTGTAAAACATTTGTACTTATTTTTCAGAACAGCACAAAATAAAATTCTGATATATTATCGTACTAGCTGTTTCCCGTGACGTCGTTCACGTAACATTAAAGAAAAATAAATGCAGTTATTAAGGAAAACATTTCACCCGCTAATTAAAAACATATGTAATTAACCAACTCTTTATCACAGAAGACAATATATTTACTTGTTATAGGGGAAATGACATAACTCAGTCTTAAAAAAGTAAATTTTTGTGCTAAATAATGTAAAAACAATTGTAAAAATGAAACTACAACCAATGAAAAAAGGAGTCAAAGGTGAGCAAGGAAATGATCATCTCGAAAACTAAAAAGTTTTTACCAGCAAAAAAACAAACCTGGTTGGAAAAATGTATTTACTTTTGCGCCAAATTTCGCACGCTAAATAAAGCAAATTTATTATGGAGTGGATTACAGGGCGTAACCTTCCTATTCTCGGCTGTTTTCTTCATATATATCAAAAAATTTCTAGTACGGGCTTTCACAAACAACTCGCTTTCACATTTATAATATTAGGAATTGGCACGATCGGCTTGTTTAATTGTCTACGTAATTCGGCTTGAGGAAAAGTTCCATTACTTTTTGATTTCTTCTTTGCTCTTGCATTACGAGAATTTTTCGATCAATTTGATTTTCGTTTCGATAACATTGTTTTGTTTTTTAGGATTTTAAAAATATTGTAAACTTACTTAAACATTTCATTAAAAGTTATGTCATTTTTCCATCCTATAAGACTTTACAAAAATA
This sequence comes from Maratus michaelseni, assembly GCA_963931845.1. Taxonomy (NCBI): domain Eukaryota; kingdom Metazoa; phylum Arthropoda; class Arachnida; order Araneae; family Salticidae; genus Maratus; species Maratus michaelseni. The sequence continues at coordinate 187,759,922 of OZ007596.1, forward strand.
TAGCAATTTAAAAAAAACATTCAAAAAAGCTATGTTTTAAATGACAACAAACTTTTTATTATTTTAAAGCTAAAAGAAATGTGGACTTAAAATCCAGTTGCCAAACCACAATTTACGAACGCGTATCTTAAGCCTTAATTTTAATACAGGGAGAAGGAAAATGATGTTACTTTGACGTAATCAGATTAAATCATTAGGTTTTGTGAACGAAAATGCAATTTTATTAACATTCGTCAAAAAAAAAAAAAAATTCAGGCAATCGAGTTAATATTTTAGTTTTTAAGAATGATAATCATAATTCACCGCTAACCATAACGCCATTTTCAACAAGAATAATTTTCATATTATTGACATTTACTATCCACTTTATTTTCAAACGTTCTTTTTAAAAAAATTTAAAATTTTTAATTTAAATCTTTATATTACCCGTGCGCAGACGATAAACCGCCAAGTATTGTTCCCATCGCAAATCGTATTGGTTTCATTTAATTTAAAATGCAAACCTTTCACTCATTTCATTTAAAATACAGAACTTTAATTTTAAACATATACATTTAAAATACACTAATTTCATGTGAAATACAAAAAATGAAAAGAAAAAATGAAAATAAAAAAATAAAAAAATCATTTTATGAAAGCATCTCCGCTTTATTTTCGATATATGGCGTTATATTTGCCTACTTCCCGTACTTACTCAAATTCGTGCTGCTTGTATTATTAATAAATACTTGAAAAAGTATGTTTTATTTCCAATATGATGTTATTTAATCTTATTTGTAATTCTTAAATTTTTTTTTTTCATTTTCATTTTTCACGTGGAAATTTTTCATTGGAAAAATAATTATTGAGAAAAAATTACTATTCCAGGTTTTGTATTTATTGGCAACGATAATTCTTAGCAATGTAAGTTGGTAATTAAATTTTACAGGAAAAATATTCATTGATTCTCTATGAAAATAATGAAATTTTACATTATTAAGAAAAACATTTAAAAGTAATAAATAACACCTACCCTATGTTCATTTCTGTGTCATAATTCATCTATATGCAAAGAAACAGAGCCTTTAACCCCTTGGGGACGAGCGACACGTGTACGTGACGCATAAGATGCTCAGAATCCTCGATTATTCCCACCAGTTAATTTTTATTGTAAGCTTTGCCTTATGTAATCCTAGCATTTCTGAGATTCAATTAGCCGAAAATTTCTGTTTTAAAAAACCGGTGGTGAAAGATTAAAAATTATGTAAAGGACGCTCGTCGCGAAGGGGTTAAATCCTTCGTTTTGACGTTTACTTCAGCCAAACATGCACACACAGAATCGCATTTATAATATTATTAGTATTAGGATAGGATTGGGGTCGGTAATTGTTTTAAATATGTTTTACTTATTTCATACTTTCTCAAACTCAGCGAAATTGATTTTAACACACAACTCAACGTTCCTTATTAAAATGTTGTTCATAGCACTTACATTTATTTCACAGGTCTATGCAAAAGTATTCGGATAGATTACAATCTATGACCGATGATTATTAAAAATAAGTTTTAATGGAGCTAATACGTTTCCAAACACACAGATATTTTAGTTTAAACAGTCACAGGTATTGTTAATATGTATAAAAAATTCATTTTCTCAGTCTGTCTGTCTTCTTTCGAAACGATGCTTCAAAATGATTTCAGCTAAATCTAGGAGTCATCAAAAAATGGATATCTCAGCGATATCAACTCACATTGTTGTCTGATCATATTCATGTTAATTAGCGTACTTTTCTTCATTCTATACATATAAGAAGAAATATTAGATTCCTGAAAATATTCGTCTCTTTTTTTTTTTCTTATGGATCTTGACCTTTCGGAATGTTTGAAAACGGATTAATAATTTTTGGAAAATGCCTGTCCGACTGTGCGTCTGTATGACCATGTAAGTATTACACAATATTTGTAGCCGCACCAACTATAGAACTAATGCACTGAATTTTATAAAAATCTATAAACAATTAGACATACTCATGAAGTGTTACCGATTAAGTTTAGGTGTAATCGCTCAACAGGTATTGCGGCCGGCTATAGTGTAATTATTCCGATTTTCATGATATCTATATCTCGGCATCTATACGACGAAAATGTTCAAATTTTAAAGTGCAAGATACATATTATGAAAAGCTATGCTGATTTAATTTTGTATTCGTTTACTCAACATGGGGTGCTGCTATTATGTGTTTGGGACAAGTTTCATAATCAGGCCCACACCCATTTCATGTATTTTTGCGAGCATGGTTTGGTGTATAATAAACGCCTTTTTTATTCATTATTGTAACTTGTATACAATTACAACCCGGGCCAAATTATTGAAAAGACACGTGAAGCACGAGCTTTCCCTGTAAAATTTAAGAAGATCTCCACAATGACTGTAAAACTCTAATACCCTTTATATATATTGTGTGTTTAATTTTGTTAGAATGAAAGTTTGTCTACTGCAAGAAAAAAATCCACACTACTTCAGGAAATTTAGGCCCCACCAGTGGCTGAGAGGTTCTGCTCTCGAAGCTGGTAGACGGGAGGTGCTGGGTTCGTTCCCAATCGCGCCCGTCGGCCTAATCGTTCGGAGTTTTCGTGGTTTTCTTCGAGCCGTGGATTTATCCATGCGTAAATACGGTTAGGTTCCCTTAGAAAGACCCCCACAAAGGGCACTTCCCCCGGGCCTATATCCCAAGTGTAGATAATTGGCCGTCAATAATCAACCCAACCCAACCCAACTCAGGAAATTTAGTTAACCAGGTAATTTGAATGTGATCAAAATGCTGGTAATATAATATGATACCCTGATGTGCTGATTAGAAATTACCCAGCTAACGCAACATATAACAACTATGCATACTTTAAATATACTCTATCTACATTATATACAATGAACATTTAAAAAAAGCTATTTGATGAAAAATCTTAACTCAGCAAAGCCTCTATAGAGAATACTGTTTGTTGCACTGATGAGTGTCCTAAAGTAGAATTTAGAAATAATTTCGCGGGTGAAAAGGGCCCCCAAAATTATGCTGTGCTTCCCTTAGATTTAGAGGTTAATCAGGCCCTGATTGCAACCACATTTATAACAGAATCGTTCTTTTTTTTTTCAATTCCTACTACTAGTTCACTCTCCCTATTCATATATCTTGTTCAATTTTTCAATCGTTAATAAAATACTTTTTATTCATCCACTCAAGTTCAAATACATTTTTTTAAACTTGTAGTGGATGACACTTGATATTAATACAGTTTTTTCAAATATTAATTAATTAATTAAATTTAATTAATTAATTTTAGTTTTATATGGGAGAAAAAATATCAACACGCAGCCGACTTATTTCAGACATTACTTCCATTTAAAAGCACTCACTCGCATGTCTTGATAGCGCGGTCGGTTAATCTCTGAGCTCGTAACCACAAGGCTCCAGGATCGAGCCTCGCCTGGGACGGGAGGAAATTCTTCCGTACTCGAAAATAAATTTTTCTTACATAAGATGTTTAGCAGGATATAAATACCGTCAGTCGCAAAACGTGTAGATCACTGGATTTTTTTTTTTTTTTTTACCTAAGTATGAACTGACTTATATATATATATATATATATATTACTTGTTATGTCTATTATTGTTCTTGAATATTATTCCAATGAACATTATAGCTGTACCTTATTTTCTATTAAGTTGAAATGCATCAATTTTATATTTAAATTTATTAATTAAAATAAATGTATTGATTCAATTTTCGACATAACATCCTATTAGGAGAGTTTTTAATGCAGTGCTTTTATTTGCTCACTGATCTATGAAACTCGATTTTAAATTCGAAAAAGACGCACTATACTTCTTACTTGTAATTGTTGGTATGTAACTGCGCTATTTTATTTAATATTGTAGACTATAACATAGATGAAAGTTTTATGTTAGCCACAGCGTACAGGTTTATTTAAAAACTACTTATTAAAATCGTGTTTAATTTTTATATGAGACTTTTAATTGCTGTTTCATTATCATTTTATAGCCACATAAAATATAATTACTTCAAAATTTGTGGTATCTTTTACTTTACTATAACATCATTTGCAATAAAAAGTAATTTTTTCAAAAAAATTGCCGCTTACGATAATTTGGCGGAAAGGGAGTAGTAAATTTTATCATAATAGATGTTTCATGAAGATTTTGATTAACAATGCAAAACTTATTGTAAAATTTCTAACATATAGAATATTTATATATCTTGTTCAAATTTTCAATCGTTAATAAAATATTTTTTATTCACCCACTGAAGTTCAAATACATTTTTTTAAACTTTTAGTGGATTACACTTCATGTTAATACAGTTTTTTTAAATATTAATTCATTAATTTAATTTAATTAATTAATTTTAGTTTTATATGGGAAAAAAATATCAACACGTAGCCGACTTATTTCAGACATTAGTTCCATTTAAAAGCACTCACTCACAAGTCTTGATAACGCGGTCGGTTAAGCTCTGAACTCGTAACCAAAAGGTCCCAGGATCGATTGCAGTCAATTGCGATGTTCTAATCAATTATTTTCATTTTAAGGTTATTGTATTATTTATTTCTATGCTATATTATTTTCTAAATCTTTACATGGACATTGATTTTCGCTTAATACAACCTTCCTTATAAAGAAAATATGATTTATTCGTGTTGTCTACATAGTAAAGCAATTTCACTTTATGCTTAGAGGTGCGTGAATCAATTTTAGAGCGAAGAAAATTATTTAAAAAGTGAGACTGGTACTTACAATTACGGTATCTGAGCCGTAGGACCGCCATTTCCGCCCACATCTGTAAAGGAATAAAACAAATGGTATTAAGATATCACATTATTTATTCTATAATGTACGTGGCATATGTATGAAATACATGCTTTCATGTATTTTTTTCAAAGATTTTACTTTCTTCTATATAAATAAGAAGAACGTTTAGTCGTGACACAAAAAGAAACGTTAACCCCCTTTCCTTACTAATTTTGCTACAAATCATCATACAAGAATGTGACTGTTACCAATCGGTTAGCAATAACGTCTACTAATTTATGTTATACTTACATTTTTCTTAGGAGGTCGTCATCATATTGACATTGCACCAACTAATTCTGACCTCATATTTGAATGTTCTGGTAAATATTACCAAAGAATATCAAGCGGGAAGTCATCCGGTCAAGTAGTTTAGGAAATACGAACATCTAAATTTTGGAATATTTAAAGTTAAAATCACTTTTGATTGTTGAAAAACAGATATCACTGCAAGCAATTTTTGCAAAATAACGCAAAAAGTGCTTGTCGGAATGAGTTAAAATTTTGGATTCGCATATATGAAGCACCTAGATATCGATATATTTTCTAAAAAAAATTCTGTGTTACAATTCATATTTTTTTTTCGAAAATATTTATTATCTCAAATTAATTTTCGAAAAGAAATATGAAATTTAACCTATGATTTTTAAACTAAAATCGATTTCTAAAACCTTCAATTTTGCGAATCATTCTCCAAAATTGTTTTTGAGTTTTGCCTAAAATATTACCCGTATTGCAATCTGTTTTGAAACGATGAAAAACGACTTTAACATTAAGAGTTCCTAACTTTATACTTTGATAATTTCAAAACTACTTGACTGGATGACTTCCTTCTTGGTATCAAAGGTCCAATTTACCGAAGAATCTAAATATGAAATCAAATTTAGGTTTTCGTATTTGGATAGAATAATTTAGAAATTTAAAAAGAATAATTAAGATTATATTGAATTACTTTTAGCATAACAAGAATATTGAATTTAAATAAAACTAGTCGTTGGGGGCCACAGTAATACTTACCCATCATGTATATGTATAATGTAAAATATTAAAATAAAAATGTGTAAACTACTTATAAAATGCATTGCAATTCAAATAAAATCGTGGCTTGATGACGTCATAAAAAGGCTCGATTACTGAATTGCTTGAAAGAGGTTTTTCCTTATAACTCCAAAAATAATAATCCTATTAACTAGCGGTTTATTGCATCTGATTAAGCGTCAAATTTCCAATTAAAATATATCTTTGAAGTGAAATTTGGATGAAATACAGGGTCATGAAAAATCGAAGAGTGTGGGAAATAGGGTTACAAATATCTCGGCAACTCATTATCCGATCGACTTCATGCTTTACGCAAAATTTATGTTTTTTTATTGTTTTTTATATTTACTACTTAAAATAAACAATTTCGAAAATTTTTATGTAGAAGAATTAGGCCTTAACTTGAAACACGAATTTTATTAATCACAAAAACAACACTGAAGAAATTATGCTACATTACCCATCATGGTTTGAAGAATAAAAATGCTTTACTTGACCGGATTAACATATAATGAGTTGTCCGTTCAGTATGAATTAATGCACCAAATCTGACAGCAATAATTTGAGTCTTCCACAGCCATTTTGCTGGTTTTACAAAATTAGAAAAGAGTGCTTATTTAATTAATTATCAATCTTGACTTTAATCTGGTTTTAGAGTTAATCATAAAGAATGCGAATAACAACGGCTAAATATCTCGGGCCAAATCCTTTGACACCGAAAAGAATAAATAAAACATTTCGTTGAAAGACTGAAAATATAACTTTCGAATATCAAACTTTTACCCAGAATCAGTTTTTACTTCGCTTGCGTCAGCTAGTGACATCAGACATAGACGTCACGCCCCCGTCAGTTGTCGGGGAAAGAATCAGCTTTTCTTTTTTCTCCAGTATTCATAATTTCAGAATTTGATACAAATTCATTAGGAAGAAGGCCTTTAAACGTAATTTAAGTATAACATTAATTAGTAGATGTAATTGCTAACCGATTTGACAAGTCACAATTTTATACAATGACTAGGAGTACCACTCGGCTTTGCAATTTATATCCGCACTTTCTTCTTTAAATCCTCATTTATATTTCTTTTTAATTACGGTGTAACGGTTCCTCTTGTGGGAGAAAAGGTAGAGAAAATAAATCAGAGAAGAAAACTTTTGTGATTAAAACCAAGAATTAACTTCATTTACAGCGAAAAGGAAAATAAGAAAAATTCTTAATTAAAATATTAATAATAATTAAAATATCAATAAAATATCAAAAATTAGGTTTGTAAACTTATTACTGGAGGTAAAGGATAATATGTTGGTACACAGGATTCTGCGATTAACAAACTCGATGCATTGTTTATCGAATAAATTAATCTAGGCTAGGGCATTAGAGTATATAAAGTTCAAAGTGTGCTAGGATAGGAAATTAAACTAACTAGGTTGTCTTTTCGTAATGTTCGCTCAATCCCGTAAAGGGGATGTAATCGTTGAAATATTAACTTGAGGTTCCGTACGTTCACAGTACTACACGCTATGTATCGTTTAATTACCCTGGATGGGTTACACAATACAGACGGCAGGGGTCATCTCACTCTTCATCATCATCTCCCGTCTATCATGCGCAATCGACCGTTTCCTGAAACCTCGCAGGAATCGCGACCACTCTAGATCAACTCTTTCTTGGATCCGCTGATTGACTTCCTGTCAACAGCCTCTGAGAATTCCTCTCAATCGAATCTGTATCTAATAAAATATTTTCTCTTTTTCATCTTCCGTCCTGTTTTACTCCCTGGATGGCAAAGCATCATATTTCCGGCCACTCTTGCTCGAATTGGTGACATAATTTTTCTAGCTTTTCTATTAATTGGGAAGGGCTTCAAAATCCTATCAGCTGATACATTCCCAGATCAGCTGGTGGGTCAGCACTCTAAGAAAAAACACCAAAAATTACAGCAAAATTTGCTGTAAATTTATGCACCTAAATTGCCAGCATATTTTACTGTAAATTGACAGCAAAATAGATCTTAAATAATATTATGTTTGGAAATTTACAGCAAAATGTGCTTCAAACGCGCTCATTTTACGTCAAATATGACTATATTCATACTAAATGTTACAGCAAAAAATGCTGGCAATTTGGGTGCATAAATTTACAGCAAATTATGCTGACGTTTTTGCCGTTTTTTCTGACAGTGAGGTTGCGTCCTTGGAAGAACTCGTGGACTTTTCGTAGCACATCATGAGGGTTTTCCGTGGTTAAACGTATTGTCCACTCTTGTCACCGTCGTACCAAACTAGGGATGCATCGGTTTCTTTGGTTTTTACGGCATGGGAGCTGGTCCAGAAAATCGTGTACATGTAAATTCCTATGATGAGTTTTATGTGTTTAGTGAAATCTCACAAGCGGATATTTAAATATAGAAAACATGATTCAGTCTTTGAAAAAAAGGAATCATTCCCTTCTAACTCTACCAAAAATCATTTTATAAAAATGTGACTTGCACTTAAATTTTGCTTACGGGTCGCATACAAATAAAAATTGTACCAAACTGGAACATTTTCAATAGAAACGGCTAATTTTGACATCATAGTTAAATTCTTCGGTAAAGCTTACATTCGGATACAAAATGAAAAGTCATTCAGTCAAATAATTTAGAAATTATGCAAGTTTAAATTCCCCGCCAGAGAATGGTGACTGTTGTTAATCGTCATATATGTTCATTCGAAAATGAAATATTTGGATTCCGAAATATAATTCCGATTTATAATAATAATTTATAATTTATAATTTTAATAATTATTTATAATAATTATTATAATAATTATTGTTTAAAAAGTGGAATATAACCGTTTCATAAAGAGTATCTGAAATCGCCGTATAGCCTTGACCGCAGCAGGATATCATATTTGTTCTTTACTGTGCATGTAGAACTAACAAACAGAAAGTAAGAAGTATTATTTATTTATTTATTCAGAAAATAAAATGCTCGATAGTTTTTCACCAAAGCATGTGTTTTAAATTTTATGTTTCATCCAAGTACAATTATTTTTATCATTTAAATATATATGTGAATTTAACGAAGCTAATGTGCTTTTTTGTTAGCATTCTACGACGTCTCTCTCTCTTTTCGAGCCTACACTAGACTTACGAAGATACTCGCAAGCTAATATTAAACCTGTGCGAGCGGTCTTTTCATATTTCTCGTTTGCATGTCAACATTTCTAGATGATTTTTTTGTTTTAATGCATACTGATGTCGATGTCGAACCGGGTGTTTTGCTATTTTTTTTTCTTTCTGAGGACACTTTTGAGTTCGGAATCGATTCCAAAACTGTTCCAACTTCAAAAACAATAAATAAATAAATAAAATAAAAATAGAGCTGCTGCAACTGAAATCGAAAAAAACTTTTGTATAAAATCGCCTATCGTTTACATATTTTCAGACAAGAAGAATCAAAAGTTACGATGTTAAATGCTGACTTCGTATTTGCCATCTTTAAAAATAGAGTTTAAATGTATCCTATATATTTCTTTTTCAAAAATTAGACAATTCCAAAGAGGAAATTTTTGACATTCGAACGATGCAAAAAAGTACCGATTATAAAAATTATATAGAGATCCAGGACCGTTAAAAAAAATCGCAACGTAAATACACTGTAAAATCGATCGTTAGTTAATTATTTAAAAAACTACTTAAAAATTGGAAATTTCAGATTCGACGTGCAGATATAGTATGCGTTTTATAGGGGCATTTATTCAGGTACTGTCCTGCCCAGATTCTGCAGCAGTCTCTACTGAATACTATACGCAGAGAGGTAGAGACTCAGATACAAAACTCTATAAATAGAGACATTTAACAATCTAATATTGTAGATTACATTCGTCAATCATATCTCGAATTCCCCCTATCATTTATGCAATAAAAACTAAATTTTTACAGTCCAGCGATAAAAGCACTTCAGTCAAATTTTACATAAAATAGAAATTTTGGTGTTATGCTGTTGTGTGGTGGGATTACTTTGACGTTATTCGATATTTTTTCAGAAAAATGTCACTAATTCACACACACACACACACAAAAAAAAAGAAAAACAAAAGAGGATGTTCACGTTGAAAAAACATGAAAGTCCCAAATTTAATTTATTTTTACTGTAAATTGATTTCCATGGACTGAAATGGCTTATCCCATGAAACATTCAAATTATTAATACTTATAGAAGTAGATATATAATTAAAATAATATTCATGTCTAAAGGGGTCCTGTTTAGTGCTTAAATGATAATTAAATAGTATTTATTGTCGCAAACAGAAGAAGAAAACCGTTTTATATTAGAGAAATATGTTTGAGAGAGCAAAACTATTAAGCAGTAATCGTCACATCCCTAGTAGAAAAAGTTAATAAATCATAGAAAGTCATTTAATCGGCAACCAATAAAAAGTCAATAATCAGTGATCATAAACTCGCCCCATATAACAAACTCTCATCCAAAATTCATCGGATAGGTTTCATCGAAATACTCTATCGATGATGAGCGAGATGAATTTTGTATGAATATGCAATAAATAACCAATGAAAGTTTTAAGTAGTAAAAAGTATCCTCGCATTTTTATAGAAAAATGAGCTAGTTTCGATCTTATTTTGTAGTGAACATCTCATCATCAGACAGCATATGTTAAAAACTAAAATACATGAGTATGTGGACCCTTGGGGAGTTTTCGTTGAGACTGATGGATATCAAACTAAATATAGATGGGTTGATGCTGATTGATATATTTGAGTTCTTATCGTACAGAACATTTAAATATAATCATAACATGTTTTTGATGCCATAAACGTACTAAATTAATATGTATGACTAATAAAAATATACTCCCTTCAACGCATTTAAAATAACACTAAGTAGAAAAGGAAATTATGTACCCCATGTTTATTCATTCTTCAGAATGCATAGGTATCGCACGCTGGTGAAATTTCCCAAAATGCTGGCCAAAATAAAAATAAAAGAAATTTGTTTCGCGCATGGCTTCATATCATTGTAGATAATTATTATTAGAATATGGATAAGGTAAAGCCAGGAAAGATGGCGTGGTCGGAGAGATTGCGCAGATAGAGGTTCGGGCGGAAGGAGTAGAGTGAGCGCGCAGCGACTCCAGGTAGTTGTACAACAGCAGTAGTGGAGTGTCTACTTGAAAGTGCACGTTGATTGTTTTGAGCGTCTGAGATAAAGCATTGCTATTTTGTTTTGTTTTCCCAAAGTAAGTGCTTGAATTTTTATAGCTATTCATCAGAATTTCTATACAATGTCAGTAGTACAAAATATTTTAAACTTAAACGATTTCTCATAAGCTACTAATCTAGACTAACATTGGGAACATCAACGGTTCGTTTTAGAAGCGGCCATGTTTAAATAAAAGGCCACGCAATCTCCCCTATCAAAATTGGAGAGTTTGCTCATCTGCTACTGAGAAGAGATGGCGCATTGTTCCCATTAGTTTCTATGCTGGGAGAGATTACGCAGCTTATTGGTAAATTTGCATAGAAAAATGAAAAAATGAAAATGGACTAATTTTAAGTTAAACGTGTTATCAAATAATGTTATTTTGTAATCTTATCTGGATTTGCTTTTTCTGATTCTTTATTTATTTATTTTTTTTACTTTAATTAAAATTTTTAAATCGTTTTTTAAATTATTTCCTCTTTCTGATTCTATAATCATAAAGTCGAAATATTCACTCCTAATACAATAATATTTGTTCACAAAAACCTTACAAAAATGTCATTTAAGTGTAATTATTATTGTTAACAATTTAATTGTAGTTGTTATTAGTAACAATCTCTCCTACCCATGTGCGCAATCAAACCTACCCTGTAAGGACAGATTGCGCAAAATAACTTTCTTGGTTTTATTACAGCTGTTCTATTAAATTACAACATAACAACAAAATATCAATGGAAATGCATAAGAAACAAATGAAGTAAAAATTATTCATGGATAGTTTAGCAAAAAATTCATATTTAGATTTTTTATTGTTATTCTTTTGAATTGTGCGCAGACTCTCCTAGCTTTACCTTATAGCTCAACCGTATTGCGTAGGAGAAATGCAAAATTCTTTAATATTTCTCATATTTTCCTGATGCTGGATATTCAGAAAATAACAGTATTCATTATTACGGGAAAGAATAATTGTTTTTTGTAATTACTTTCGGGATTTTTTTATTATACCTGTATCAAAAAGGATCAGCTTTGATTGTAAGCCCTTTGATTGTTGGATTTAAAAAAACAATGCGCAATGAATAATTCCATATGTTCATATTTATCGCTCTTGAAAAGCTTGATATTGCACAATATTCCAAAGAAACAATGAATGAATGACAATGAAGAAACAAAGAGACAAATTGTAAAATTACGTGTAAAAAAGGAAATTTTTAGTTGCTTTCGAATGTTTTTTCTCAGAAAAAAAGTTTAATTAGTTAATTAATTAATTCAATAAACACACTAGGATTTCACACTGAAGTTATAAAATTGCACTCTATAGTAACACTGAACTCTATTTCTCATAAAATATAGGACCCCCTCACACACGCACTCACCAGTAATTATTTAGTAACATAATTTAACATTCTCTCTAATATCTAAGTTCTCGAAGAAAATTTTGACAAGCAAAGAGCAATTCCAGTTTCAGCCAAGATTTCCAGAAAATTTTCCATGTTGGGGTTACTATTCCAACATAAATATTATTGATGTTGTACAGTTGATAACACTGAACATACTCTGAATTGGCTAAAAGGTTTTCTAAACAGATAAAATTTTGAACAAAAAGAAACTGAGCAAAAATTTGTATTTTAGAATATTATTAGATTTTATTAGTACTAACTTGAGAATATTCTATTTCATAAGAAATCTTATCATAAATTATTTCTGTTTTATTTAATTTATTCATTATGATTATATTCCCTTGTGTTGGTGTGTTTTACACAAAGATATTTTTCGAGAGTTTTTTCTGTTTCTTACTAACAAAATTGTTTTCCGCAAACTTTATTTCTTTTTTTATTTTTATGATTTCTTCTTTTTTTTTATATATAATACAAAAATGAAAAAATGAGATTGTAAAAAAATAATAATAATAAGGAATTTGAATCTGTCAAAAAGTAGTTTTACTGTATTTATTTATTTTTTACTTCAAAAATATTATGTGTTGTTTTCAACATTTATACAGTGCAATAGTAAGTTATCTTTAGGCATATTTTATTGTAAATTCAAAAAGAAAAAGAAAATTTACTTGAGGATCGAAATTTATACTCACTCTGTTTTTTATCTTGAGCAATTGCTGAAAAAAAAGATAAAATAAATTATATTAAAGAAACATTACCTATATAAAACATACTTTTTTTCACAAGATACAAAATAATCAATATTCTTTTACGTTATTTCGATGAAAATTAACTATATATGTATACAATCATTGATTCATATTTATATATTCAGAGTATCTAAAAGTTATTAGCACAAATCATATGGGACATATACATATCAATTAAACAATTTTTGTAGAAATAACTAGGATCACAGCCTACTTATTCAGTCAAAAATACAGGGTATTTTGCTCCAAAACGAACTCAAATTGTTTTTTTCATAAACTTGAAAATAATTAAGCTAATTTTGGGATATTTTCAATAGAATAACTTTGCGTTAAGGTAAAGCTAGGATAGTCTGCGCACAATTCAAAAGAATAGCAATAAAAAATCTAAATATTAATTTCTTGCTAAACTATTCATGGATAATTTTTACTTCATTTGTTTTTTATGCTTTTCCATTGCTATTTTGTTGTTATGTTGCAATTTAATAGAGCAGTTCTTTTAAAACCAAGAAAGTTACTTTGAGCAATCTGTCCTTACAGGGTTGGTGTGAATGCGCACATGGGTAGGAGAGGTTCTTACTAATAATAACTACAATTAAATTGCTAACAAAAATAATTACACTTAAATGGCATTGCTGTAAGGTTTTTGTGAACAAATATTATTGTATTAGGAGTGAATATTTCAACCTAATGATTAAAGAATCAGAAAAAGGAAATAATTTTAAAAACGATTAAAAAATTTCAATTAAAGGAAAAAAAATTAAAGAATCAGAAAAAGTAAGTCCAGATAAGATTACAAAATAAAATTATGTTACTTAAGAACACGTTTAACTTAAAATTAGTCCAGTTTCATTTTTAATTTTTTATGCAAATTTACCAATAAACTGCGTAATTTCTCCTAGCATGGAAACTAATGGGAACACTGCGCCATCTTTCCTAAGTAGCAGATGCGCAATCTCTCCAATTTCGGTAGGAGAGATTACGCGGCCTTTTATTTAAACATGACCTCTTCTAAAACGAACTGTTGATGACACATTGTTAGTCTAGATTAGTAGCTTATGAGAAATCGTTTAAGTTTAAAATATTTTGTACTATTGACATTGTATAGAAATACTGATGAATAGCTATGAAAATTCAAGCACTTACTTTGGGAAAACAAAACAAAATAGCAATACTTTATCTTAGACGCTCAAAGCAATCAACGTACACTTTCAAGTAGACGCTCCACTTCTGTTGTTGTACAACTACCTAGAGTCGCTGCGCTCTCACTCTACTCCTTCCCCCCGAACCTCTATGTGCGCAATCTCTCCGACCGCGCCATCTCTCCTGGCTTTACGTTATGTGAAATGGGATGACATCACAGGATGTCCATTGTAATTTGGTAAGTGACACCATACGTTTAGTCATCTCTCATCTGCATATATATTGCGCATCTTACTCATTGTATTTTCGAACAGAATGGTGGCCAGTACTTCTCGTGATATAATTTAATTTCACAAAAAGCAACGCAAGATACTTGAAAATATTGTTACAATATATTCCTCAGTGGTAAAGTAAGGAACAAAGGTCCGTTTTCAGTTTCGAGTGAGATAACCTGTATTTCTGATTGAATAAATGGATTTTGAACCTGCTTTCCTACAACCAAAATTGTTTTTATTGAAAGTATATTTTCACTTCTTTGACCTCTGATTTCGGAGCTGGTAGAATAAAGTTTTTCAAAATTATTACATTTCAGAAAGATTATAAAATGATATTTAAGTTTTACAAATTATAAATGCATGCTTTCTTTTGAAGATGAGAAGATATTCATCCGCAAATACATTATTTTTTATGGTTCGTAACAAGATTCTTAATGGCCATATTTCACATATTAAAACTTTTTTTTTCTTCGTATCAGAAAATGGCAATAAAGATCTAACAATCCCAATTATTACTCTTTTTCAAATCAATAAAATAACCATATTGCTAATATTTTAATTTATTTTTGTAATACAATTAAAAAAAATATGTACATATGAATTTATTTAAAATTTCAAAATTTCAAAATCTGTAATAACAGTGCCATATCCTTAAGAGTTATTGACTCCGTTTTTGATCGCAATTCATCAAATTCTCGTAGATATAAAATAATACCAGCAGTCACTTTTTTAATGTATAAGAGGATAAAAAAAGAAGAGCTAGAAATTTTATTTAAACTTACCAACGTTTACTACAGTAAGCATTACAATTAGAACGATAGACACCAAAAACCTGAAATAGTTCAACATTTTATTTTTACTTTTATAGTTTTGAAAAAGAAAAAGAATACTTCTTACTCCAAATGAATTTTTACAAGGTATGGGAATCAAGATGCTCTTTATATAAATCAGATTAAAGCCAATAAAACGCACTTCATGAATAATACCATTAAAATACCAGCGAAACACAACGTGACTTAAACATTGGGCAATATCTAAAAAACGCTGTTTCAGTACTATCAAATAAATTCTCAAAAACAAAAACATGCTTACGTTTCAAAAAACTGAATACACTAAATATATGTCATCAAGAAAACATTAAGATTCATAATGCAGCGATGTACAAATGTGTATCACGTGTGCATAAGTGATTCAGCCAAAAGGTCAATATGTAGGCCGTGGCACAATCATCATCTGTTCGCTTCTTAAACAATGAAAGATTATATAAAAAATACAAATCGGTATCTTGAAGGAAATTTATTTTTATCCCTACTTCGGTAAGAATAATAGAAAACAAAACATATGTGCAAATAAAAATACAAAGGTTGGTATAACACCCATAAAATCAATACAGGATGTCCCAAAAAAGATTAAAACACGCTTTAATATTTTACATGATGAAAGTAAATAGACAATTTAAATTGCAGAAGTGTTCAAATTATATAAACAAGTGGCTAAGTGTGATCTAAGATCGCACAAATGGTTTCATTTAATATTCCTGTCAAAACACTTTATCCTTTCTTTAATAAATCCAAATAAATTTCATTTTCCGAAAAAAAAAAGTCATGTTTTTTATAAAGTAAAAATTTTTCAAAGTCTATTTTTCTCGTCTTTTCGAAAATCAGAACTGGTCTGAACACTAGTATCACGCTATTACACACTGCCATAATAATATCTGTCATGTGGATTAAATGAGATATTAAAAATCAATTTCAAAATTAAACATGTTGTATAGAGACATTCAAAATGTTAAAATATGCCAATATTTCCATAATCGAGTTTTTATCATGATTCAATACGTTCGTCAAACTCATATGACGTTATAATCATTTGCTGACGTCAAAGCTACTTGCTTTCTCTATTACTCATATTGATGCTCTCTTTGTATTATTCTCAAACATTTGAAAAAGTCCGTTAAACTTCCAATATGACGTCAGATTAATTTTCTTTTTAATTCTCTAATGACATCATATTAACCTGCTTTCTGTATTTACACATACTCAAACTCCTTCTATTATTGAGAAATGTTTGAAAAATTCCGTTTTATTACCAATATGACGTCATATTAATCTTTTTTCAATTGGTGAAACTTTTTATTTCATTTTCATTTTTCACGTGTAAATCTTTCAATAGAAAATTAATTATTGTAGAAAGAATTTTATTGTGGATTTTTAATTGTTGGCAACTGCTATAACGAAAAATGTTTAAATTTAATATAAAAAGGTTGTTAGATTTTTGGTTTTTTATCTGTCTATATTAAAATAATACATTTTTTTTATGATTTTCAGCTTCATAGTAGGTATTCAATTGTAAGTACACAAAATTTCAAGTCTGTAAATTATATAGTTTCTGAGAACTGGCTCTGTGACGGACAGACAACGTAGCGGGACGAATAGGGTTTCGTGAGATGAACGAAACCCTAAATAAAAGCTATGTTAAGGGATAGGGTATTTCGAAATAGCTTGATTGCTTAGATCATTTTCGGGATTTATTGTTGTTGTTGTTGTTGTTGTTGTTGTCGTCTTATTTGTTTAAATAATGCACATAGAAATAAAATGAGTTTCGTCCTTTTGAGTTTATTGAATTTCCTACCGTACTATCGTGTGTGAATATTTTCATATTAAAATGTTGATACCTTAATCAATCTAAACTCCTACAATGACCACTATGTACGGCGTGGACAGCTCATCGATGTAGGTGATTATACTCTTAACAATGATCGGAAACATAAAATTTTCATAAATTCTTAAAATATATTAAATTAGTTCATAACCAAATCTAAAATTGATGACATAATACAAAAATTCACAAAATGGCAGCTGTTTGAAATTTGAGGTCAATTTTTTGCTCTAAATTTTGATTTTCGAAACTGTTTAAAAATTCGAAATCATTAAATATTGTAATCTGTAGACGGTTTGTCCTCTAATTTAAAAAGTTAATTTAGATTTCAAAAAACAAAACATCGCTATATTCAACGTTTTAAGCGTGAGAACCCACACCGATTCAAAAAATTAAAAAAAGTTTAAAGAAAATTCATTTAAAATGTTTTGATCTGAGAAAGTTCTATTTATAACTCTCTAATGATACTTAAATATAATCAGCAATTCCAGGGTCCTACAGTAGACCTTGCACTTTTTAAAAATTTTCATTAGCTGCATTCTCTGAAATAATTTTTGTCTGTAGATTTTTTTTTCGTCATCATTAAAACAAGAACGAAAAATCATGGGCCAAGCATAGATTTTGAAACACTTTCCAACACAGCCAGAAAAGTGTAACGAAACTTCGCCATTAAATAAGGTGAAAGAAGATATGTAAGTAAACAGTTTAGAAAACATATACCCCATTAAAAAATACAGTTTTCGAAATTAACTTTCGGTGTGAAAAAAGTAGTCGAATTATTTTGTGCAGCCCTGTATATGATCAATAGATGTGGGTATATAGCATAATAAAATTTAGTTCAGTTAGAATATTCACGTTTAGCAATTTACTCCGACCGATGAAAATGCACTCGAAATCCTTTGTACAGCCCTGTATATTATCTGAAGGCTTTTGTACACACCATATATTAAGCTAAAAGGCAACTTAGAACTCACTCGTAGCAATTACTCGCAACCGTAAACGACAATGTATCTTTTTTCTTTTCCTAGCCCTGTATATGAATTTATTTATATTCCACAAACTTATATTAGTATACTAAATATAATGTAGTTCAGCAAGAAAATGCGTAACACAAATAAAAACTACCCTTAAGCAATTCACTCCCACAGTCTGTAATACGTACGAATTCCCTTGTGTAGCCCTGTATATGAACAACCGATTTTATAACACACACGTACTATGAAAAAATTTAGTTAAACTTAAAAACGCAAACCAAAGTTTAAAACGCCCTTATCACACATAGACTGTAAGTATCGCACATGTACTGTAACCAATATCTTTTGTGTGTCTCTATAACTAAGCGCAATGCACACCACACTTTCAAGAGAGCAATTTCTAGTGAACCTCAGTAATGCACATAATTTTCATTATGTTTGAAATAGTGAAATAGAACTAAATCACGCTGCAAACGCCTTTCCCCCATAGAACAATGTGTAACAGAATTATTTTTGCTTGACCGTGTAAATGAATAATTAATGCTTTGCACCCCATATTCTACAAAAAGCACGTTTTAATGCGCTGCATAATTATATATCAATTTCATCATGTTTTAAATGACGTAGCATCATCAAAATGCACTTGAAACGATTATTTCCCATTGACTGTAACGCAACGGTATACTTTTGACTGTACCTGTAAAAAAGCTATAAGTGCTACACACTTCAGTTTAAATAGGTATGATATAGTAAACGACAATAACATAAAAAAATTTCAGGGTGATCCGTACAATTTTACGCGAGTTAGAGCACGGACGGACGGCCAGCCAGACTGCAGACGGCCAGACAAACCGAACTCATAAATACTTTTCAACTAGGTTGGAAAATGTTAAAAATTTGAAAAAAATCGGATAATTTTGCTTGAAAAACCTATTTATCTAAATTAAGGGAGGTGAGCCCCCGTTCCTCCCTTTATACTTAACAAATGAAAACTCAAAACTAATCAGGCAAGCGCCTTACCACAATGAATCTATATACAAAATTTGAAGAAAATCGGATAATTCTGCATGAAAAACCCATTTATCTAAAATAAGGGGGATTAGCCCCCCGTTTAGCCCCCTTTATACTTACCCAATGAACACCCAAAACTAATTAGGGAAGTGCCTTATCACAATGAGCCTATATACAAAGTTTAAAGAAAATCGGATAATTCTACATGAAAAACCCATTTATCTAAATTAAGGGAGGGGGGTAGCCCCCCGTTTCCCCCTTTATACTTATCCAATGAACCACCAAAACGAATCAGGGAAGCGCCTTATCACAATGAGCCTATATACAAAATTTGAAGAAAATCGGATAATTCTGCATGAAAAACCCATTTATCTAAATTAAGGGGGTTATCCCCCCGTTTCCCCCCTTTATACTTAACTAATGAACTCCCAAAAATAATCAGGGAAGCACCTTATCACAATGAACCTATATACGAAATTTGAAGAAAAACGGATACTTCTGCATGAAAAATCCATTTATCTAAATTAAGGGGGAGTTAGCCCCCCTTTTCCCCCTTTATACTTAACCAATGAACTCCCAAAACTAATCAGGGAAGCGCCTTATTAGAATGAACCTGTAAACAAAATTTGAAGCAAAACGGATAATTCTATCACGAGTTATCGCGTTACGTACATACATACATACATACATACATACATACATACATACGTACATACATAGAGAACGGGCGGGCACATTATCTCTCAGGCTTTGATAGCCTGTGAGCTAAAAAGAGAGAGAGACATTAAAGAGATATTCGTAAAATTAACCATATCTTCTTTATTGTTATTTATCAGATTGGATAGAAAGTTGGGCGCAATGTTCTAGGCATGTTAATTTTCATTTTAATCTAAGAATCTAAAATTCGACATTTTTGTCTTTTTTTTTTTTTTTTTTTTTTTTTTTATGTCAAAATGAGAGATACTGACTCCCCTTAATCGAAATCCACGATTACTCGTGTTCAAGTAGAATTTATTAATTCTAAAGTTTATGATTTAAAGAAATATTATAGTATGATATTATAAAAATCAGAGCATAATGAAGCTAAAAATACTATTTTAAAATATCAGTTAAAAATGCATTATGAGATAGAATTAAAGAAATGTACTATTGGATTTGTCTTTATCTATTAAAATCTTCCGGTCTGTTTGTATTTCACAGCTTCTCCTCCTAGAATATCGAACTTTGGACAATGAAACTAACACCTGTTTTCCGCATGGATCTGAAAATTCCATATAAGGTACCAAAATATTTTAATTTGAATTAGTTTCCGAGACTTTAGTTTTTATGTCATTTATAATGACATTTCTGTAATGTTGGCAAGTAAATTACTCCATTTTTGGGACAAAATGGGAAAAAAAGAGAAACAATAGGGTTTAATGCGAGGATGTTTTTTTTTTCTTTCTTTCTTTCTTTACATCATTTTCTTATTACAATTGAAGAGGAAATTATTTTAAATTTAAACAGATAGTGAAAAGAAAATCTGGATTAAATTAATTGTTATAAGAAAATTCGAATAAATAAAAACATATTTTCACATATTCAAACTGCATCAATTAATTGTTATAAGAAAATTCGAATAAATAAAAACATATTTTCACATATTCAAACTGCATCAATCAATTTGTTCTACAAAAACAAAAAATGTCTGTCCACATACTGACATTTAGAAATCATTATATCGTGTATATATTTTTTCAGGTTTACCTTTAACGAAGGAGGAAGATTCAAACTCCTTGCATTTATGTGGACAATTGCTGACTCTTATTAACAAGAAGTAAATTTAAAGAAAAGGAGTTACATAATCATAAAATAAAATAACTAATTATCATTAAAATACAGATATAAATGCTTAAGTGATAAAAATAGAACCCAAAAGGCTTATATAGTCCAGTCAAATTAGGTTTTTTTTGCCATAATAAATGCTAAGGAGATAAAAATTGGTCCAGTTGTTCATTGATGGCTACTGATGACTATGTAAAAAGTCCTCATGGATAGGAGGTGAGCGGGGGGGAAGGGGGGGGGGGCTAAACAAAGTATTTTTTTTAGTTTTTTACAAATATCTCAGAAATTGTTGTTTTTCATGAAAAAACTACTCTGACATAAATTAAAGAACATAAAATTATCTACAAATAACAGGTATATACAGTGGAACCTCGATTATCCGTCAGTCAGGAGACCGGAGCTTTGACGGATTTTCCCCCCAAAAATAACTTAATTTCAAATTAATTTATTTAATGTCGCCATAATAAATTCTAAAGTGATAAAAATTGGTCCAGTTGTTCATTGATGGCTACTGATCATTGTGTAAAAAGTCCTGATGGATAGGTGAGCGGGGAGAGGGAGTGGGGCAAAATAAAGCATTTTTTAATAGTTTTTTACAAATATCTCAGAGACTGTTGGTTTTCATGAAAAAATTACTCATACATAAATTAAAGAACATAAAATTATCTACAAATAACAGGTATATACAGTGGAACCTCGATTATCCGTCAGTCAGGAGACCGGAGCTTTGACGGATTTTCCCCCCAAAAATAACTTAATTTCAAATTAATTTATTTAATGTCGCCATAATAAATTCTAAAATGATAAAAATTGGTCCAGTTGTTCATTGATGGCTACTGATCATTGTGTAAAAAGTCCTGATGGATAGGTGAGCGGGGAGAGGGAGTGGGGCAAAATAAAGCATTTTTTAATAGTTTTTTACAAATATCTCAGAGACTGTTGGTTTTCATGAAAAAATTACTCATACATAAATTAAAGAACATAAAATTATCTACAAATGACAGGTATATACAGTGGGACCTCGATTATCCGTCAGTCAGGAGATCGGAGCTTTTACGCTTTTTCTGCAAAAAAATCACTTTAATTTCAAATTTATTTACTTAATGTCGCCATAATAAATGCTACCGAGATAAAAATTGGTAAAATTGTTCATTGATGGCTACTGATGACTATGTAAAAAGTCCTGATGGATAGGAGGGGAGGGGGCAAAATAAAGTATTTTTGTTTTTTTTTGTTTTTTACAAATATCTCAGAAATTGTTGGTTTTAATGAAAAAATTACTTTGACATAAATTAAATAACATAAAATTCTCTGCAAATGACAGGTATATACAGTGGAACTTCAATTATCCGTCACTCAGGAGACCGGAGTTTTGACGGATTTTCCGCAAAAAAATCCCTTTAATTTCAAATTTATTTACCTAATGTCACCATAATAAATGTAACAGAGATAAAAATTGGTACAGTTGTTCATTGATGGCTACTGATGACTATGTAAAAAGTCCTGATGGATAAGAGGTGAGCGAGGGGAGGGGGGGGGCAAAATAAAGTAGTTTTTTAGTTTTTTACAAATATCTCAGAAACTGTTGGTTTTCACGACAAAATTACTACATAATTTCTGAGATATTTGTAAAAAACTAAAAAAGTACTTTATTTTGCCCCCCCTTCCCCCCACTCACCTCCTATCCATCAGGTCTTTTTACATAGTCATCAGTAGCCATCAATGAACAACTGGACCAATTTTTATCTCTGTAGAATTTATTATGGCGACATTAAATAAATTAATTTGAAATTAAAGTGATTTTTTGGGGGAAAATCCGTCAAAGCTCCGGTCTTCTGGCTGACGGATAATCAAGGTTTCACTGTATATACCTGTCATTTGTACATAATTTTATGTTCTTTAATTTATGTCTGAGTAATTTTTTCATGAAAACCAACAGTTTCTGAGATATTTGTAAAAAAACTATTAAAAAATGCTTTATTCCTCCCCCTCCCCCCGCTCACCTCCCTATCCATGGGGACTTTTTACATAGTCATCAGTAGCCATCAATGAACAACTAGACCAATTTTTATCCCTTTAGACTTTATTATGGCGACATTAAATAAATTAATTTGAAATTAAGTGATTTTTTGGGGGAAAATCCGTCAAAACTCCGGTCTTCTGACTGACGGATAATCGAGGTTCCACTGTATATACCTGTCATTTGTAGATAATTTTATGTTCTTTAATTTATGTTGGAGTAAAATTTTCATGAAAAAAAAAACAATTTCTGAGATATTTGTAAAAAACTTTAAAAAATACTTTGTTTAGCCACCCCCCCCCCCCGCTCACCTCCTATCCATGGAGACTTTTTACGTAGTCATCAGTAGCCATCAATGAACAACTGGACCAATTTTTATCTCCTTAGCATTTATTATGGCAAACTGCTCAAAAATGGGCTAATTTGACTGGACTAATAAGAACCTTTTAATGTAATGCTCAACATGTTTCGAACTCGCAAACGGCGCCATTATCAAAATCTGTACACGATAAACAAATTATTCTAGCAAAAACTTTTGAAAATAAATTGAAAAACATAAACCACGAGATCATATGCGTAATAAAAGCAGGTGTTTAAAAATTTGTCAACTGTAAACGTGAAAACTAATATTTCCTTATTGTTTTTTTTTAAATTGAAAAATACCTCGTGCCAAATTTTAGGTAATTCAAAAGATGCTGATTCGTTGCATATGTTCTTGTTACGCATACCGATTTCTATTGATTCACAGATAATAAATGGGAAATAAAGTCTTCACGAATAAATTATTTTACTATTTTTAAAATCAAATTTTGAAGTATCAGTCCTATGTTCTTCTGTCATATTTGATATCTGCCATATACTCTTTTAATCTTGTACTTTAATTCTTGTATCTAATAACTTTCTAGTTGTCATTCCTATAAGATATTGCAATGTCCCGTCTGCTCTGGTGAACGTGATTTCATAAACACCTAATACTTGATATGGCTCTATTGGGTCTATTTTTTTATTAACTATACTTTTTTTATTTTAAGGTTTTTCAAGTTCATTTTCAAAACTTTTTGCGAAAATAGTTTGTTTATTATGTAGATCTTGTTTACGCTTTCGAAACATATTGACCATTATATTAAAAGGTTCTTATAAGCCGTTTTGTGTTCTATTTTATCACTTAAGCATTTATATCTGTATCTTAATGAAAAAGAGTTAATTATTTTTCGTTTGTTAAAGCGTTTTACAGAGGCGCTAAAAGTAAAATGGTTTATGGGATAAAAATTACATTTTTAAAGATTTATTTTAATTTAAAGAGCGCAAATAACGAACAACATACAATTTGCAAATAAAGTTTTGCATAAAAAATCCTATAATCTGGAAAATGTAATTTTCGCAATTTCTCTCTAACTTTACGTTGCAAATAGTAATAATTAAGTAATAATCAAAATAAACTTGAGTCATGAAAAACACAACACTCAATTGAATCAAATTCACCTCTGTCTATAAATAATTGTTTAAAAACAACACAAAATGTCACAGAAACATATATGCATCATTTATTAAAAACTTTTACTTTAGGTGTTTTAAAATATACAAAACTGCATTTCACATTATAAACCTAGCGCTTTCGAGCCGTCCTGGCTCATGATCAGGGTTAAAACATCAACACGCAGATACACACAAAAAACACAAATAGTCTGAAACACTGTAAAAACATCAATGTCTGCTGAAGACAAGGTCAAACCATTATAAACAGGTCATTAGGGGTGGGAAGCATAGGGAGGGATGTGCCAATCTTATTCATTCTTGAACTATCTGCAAAAGCTTATACCATAATTTAGGGATATTGTAAGAAACTGAATCATTTTTTTAAAACTTTCCTGGTTAAAATTTCTATGGATTCACTTATTATTGCTTGATAAAAAGAGGATGTGGGTTTAATAATTTTAGCGTTATCAAAATCTATTTTAATCGACTGCTCTTGTTTTAATCTGAAAAGTGCCGTTTTACTTCTATTGTACTTGACATCTGCAATATGTTCTTTCAACCGAATTTTAAATTTCCTTAAAGTCATACCAATGTAGTCTTTAACGTTATAAGATTTCATCCTATTTTCAACTATTTCCATAGTAACTGGGATTCTATAAATTCGTGCTAAATCTCCAATCGGTATGGGATCAATCTTCTTATGTAGTAACGCATTCAATTTAACTGGAGGGGATGCTACCAAATTTATTTCATATTTCTTTAAATTATATTTTAATTTTTCAAAAAGTTTCGGAATATATTGAAACTTGCAAAATTTTGTTGGTTTTCATGTTAATTCTTTTTGTTTTTTACCCTGATATTGATATTGACAAATTAACTTATTAACTAACCTCTCTGAAAAACCATTTTCATTTGCTATTGTCAAGCTCCTCATTCATATAACTATCAGTACACACTGAAAATGCTCTACGGATGTAAAACCTATATGCAGCTAGTTTATAACTTAAAGGTGATGAAGCATCTCTGGAAACAGTATTATTTGACCGCATATTTTTCCTATAAACTGTCCGATCTATTGTTAAATTACTGTTTTTTATCAGCTCTACATCAAGAAAAGGTAAACGATTCTGTTTTTCCAACTCCAGGGTAAATTGTATTTTTGTATCAATTTTATATCATCTGCATATCTGCACCAATATGCAGGTCTTTCACTAAAATAATTCATAACCATATTTTCAATGGGTCTTAATTTAATCTCCGCGCATAAACCCGAAATGGGGGAGCCCATTGGTGCACCATCCTTTTGCTTATAATAAATATTATCAAACTGAAAAACGTTATTGTTTTTAATTCGATTAAACCCGGAAATAAGTGTATTTTTTGTGCTCACGCTAAAAGAATCATTACCATTAATAGCTTCTTCCACGAACAAACCTATATCATTCATATCTACAGATGGATATAACGATACTACATCCAAACTCGCAAAAATGCTGTTCTCAGTAATCTAAAAAATTGTTACTTGTCTAATAAACTCCATTGTCGATGAAATGGCGAACTCTGACTGAGGGAGGATAGTTTTTAATAAGACAACATATGCCTTTTCTAGATAACATGTAGGTCCTATACATTTAGTTACAATTGGTCGAAGAGGGTTTCCTTCTTTATGATCTTTTAAGCGTCCTATAATCCGTGGGGTAACTGCTGTTTTATTAATCTTAATCATGTGTACCATTTCATTTGGTCAACTTCCATTATTTACGATCTCTTGTGTTTTCATTGCGATCAAATCAACTGGGTCCTTATTCAGAACACTTACATTTAAATCATTTATACAAATCCTCATTTTCTGTATGTAATCTTCCCTATCCATTATAGCTAATTTATTTGACTTATCTGTCTGCAATACAATTATATCATTATTTTATCATCAGACATTCTATTCAAAAAAATGTCATTTAAAAATGTTAATATTTACAACAACAAAAAAAAGGAAAAAAAAAAGAAAAAGAAAGAAAGAAAGAAAGAAAAAGA
This sequence comes from Maratus michaelseni, assembly GCA_963931845.1. Lineage (NCBI taxonomy): Eukaryota > Metazoa > Arthropoda > Arachnida > Araneae > Salticidae > Maratus > Maratus michaelseni. The sequence goes on from OZ007596.1 coordinate 187,786,562, forward strand.
AAAAGAGGAAAAAGTTTTAAAAAGTATCGAAGTATAATCGAAAATGTGGACGTACTAGAGATTAAATAGTTGAACTATTATGTATTCCAGAAGATGAAACCTATTCGGAATATTAAGCCTAATCATGGTTTTTCAGGATGTTCTATTCCGAAAATAAGCCACACTTCAAAGTTAATCTCATGTGTCACGTTCTTAAAATAGTCAATATCTATTCTTAGTTTATGACTTTATCCTGACATTTTCGTATGACATTCTCCTGTGTCTTTAATCTATGAAAAGATCGTGCTTTAAATGTTAATTTAAAAAATACTGAAGAATTTAAACAACATGTATTTAATTTAAAGTAAATTTTAAAATCTAATTTAAGTTTTATACAGAAAATATCGTGAATGAAAAATCAAAAATCCCCTTTCCTTTCAATTTTAATTCAGTTTTATGAATGGAAATGCATGTTTTCTTTAAATATGGCATTATTTACTTGGTAGGTAGTCTTTCACAATTTTCAGATTAAAGCCTCTATCGGAATATCTTAAAAAATACAAATTGTTGAAATTTACCTCATTTTGATAAAATCCTATTAAAATGTGAAGTTTAAGAAATGAAAATCTGTGCTTTCTTATAAAAATGACGTTAGTTTCATAGACAAAAATGGGGTATGCTTTTATTATTAGGATCACAGATTGTAGAGTAGAAAAAGGTAATGTTACGCGCGCTTTGATCTTAAACTCGTTTCCGGAGGAATGAAAAGTCTTAAAATCACCCTATTTGAAAAACATCGTATTAAAACGTTGAAGTTTTCTTAATCAAAATGAAAATTCCTATCCAGTGCCTTTCAAAAGTGTCATGATTTTCCTCAGAGAAAATGCGTTACCCTTTGAAGTTTTCTCCCTAATTTCTTAAACGGTGAAATCAAACAACTATAAAAATGACATCATTTTCACTCAGAACGTAGAAATATATATTTATCAGTTGAATTACACATTCTCCTTTTTAAATTATATCGATCCCGAAATTAAAAGTAGTCCTCAGAAAAAAAAATACAACAAAAATAAAAAAAGTACGAGCACTTGATTAGACAGATACCAATTAGACATCGACCTCAAATATTCTACGGAAAAAATTATTTAAAAATATTGAAATGGAAACGAGTAATTTGAAAAGAACGCTGCCACAGATGTTATTAGCTTGCGATTGTCTTCACTTACTGGCGTGCGCTCTTAATTTCAAAAGATGACATGACTACTTGATTAAAAGTATGCTTTTGAACATAATTATAGGAATAAATGTAGATTAATTTAAATGAAAAAAATGCAAAGTACTGTACATAAAAATAATAAGAAATTCCCATAAAATAAGCTCTAATGGTAAATAATGGTAATAAGCTCCTTTGGGGGTAAAATTAACATAAGATCCAGTGGAAAGACGTTATATATTCTCTGTATCAGGAATATATAAGTTTGATAATACAGCGAGATGTTGATTTTCTTAGCGAAAAGTGAAAGAGAGCAGTGGAAAGTCCTTTAAAATCACCAGAAGATCCAAACAGGACTATACAGGTTAGCAGCAAATAGTCCGACATATAGAACACATGCGAAAAAAGTATTTTTAACTGAAGACTCTAAGAGATTTTTTTTACAAATAATGAACCTTTTTAGATTGTCCATTAACTACACAAAAAAGCATTTTTATATAAATACATCAATTATTTATTCAAACAATAACGTGTTGTAACTTATTAAATTAAGTTAAGTGATAACTGTATGTTTAACGCTTTATCTACCGCATTATGAACAACTGAAAATTTCTTCATAAATATATCTTTTTAGCTGTTAATATTGATAATTAAAGAATATACAAGAAAAAAAATCTCCCCTGTGCGAAATTTAATTTGTTAGAACTAATTAATAAAAGTGGCACTATGTATAAATTTCCTCATAGTAGAAAAAAATTACGGATGACATTTGTAATGAAATTTAACCTCTTAAAAATGCTAAATAATCAAAAAACACTCATAAGAAAACAAAGAAATTATCAAATTGACATAATTTTATTTTCTACATAATAAAGGTACAAATTCACATTTGATGATAATCATAAAAACAATTTTTTTTTCATTTACGCACAAAAATATATTATATATATATATATAGTTAGATAGATATAAATAAAGTAAAAAATAAATAAATAAAAAAATAATAAAGTAAGAAATAATAAAAATAAAAATAACAAAGTTAAAAAAAATTAATTAATTAAAAAATATATCTATAATTGAAATTTATAAAAAATACTAAAACATATTGCAACACTACACTTTCATAATTACATTATAACAAACAGAAATACTATAAATAATTACATGGACAAAATGAAAACAAGCTTTTCTCCAACACTACGTGTACTGGCGGTACTTATAAGTACCACCGAATAATTCGACCTTTATTCACATTACATAATCTATTATCTTATAATGATTGGGCAAATAATATTCTAAGACAATACAGAATGTATAAAAAAAATACAGCACTTACCTTTGGTTTGATATTATATATTTATATCAAAGAAAATGTAAGAGTGGCAATCCGTACAAAATGGCAGCAAAACAACACAATGTCCGTTCGAAAATAGCTTTCTTCCTCGCAAAATTCATCATCCTAGAACAAGTACTGCTATCTATCATGAAAAAGTAGAGTTAAAAGACTGTTTCTAAAACGTACCATCAGAATATAAGTAATGGTTGTTGTGCTATAAAGTTTTAAAGTGATTGGTACTTATAAGTACCGTCGGTAGATAAAGGGTTAAATGAAATAAGCAGCCTGTGTTCTAATTTCATTTGTGATGCACTTCTATACAAAATTTCAAGGGAATAAGTCCAGCCATTTTTAAATGTCGCAAAAATAAGAAAAGGATTTTTTTTTTTTTTTTTTTTTTTTTTTTTTGTGGTGGAGGGGGTATGTGAGAAAGCCATAGCATATGAGAAATCAATTGTCAATTGCGGTAACGCAATTTCGTTTCTATCTCTCTCTCTCTCACTCTGTATATATATATATATATATATATATATATATATATATATATTATTGTAAAATTAAACCATTGAAACATAAGAAACTGAACACACCATATATGTTACAAAATAAAAAAAAAATCTAGGATTGTCTATTGATGTTTTAAATATCTGGGATGAGTTCGCTAATCACGTATGTAGCTCTTACAGTTCGTCTGCAGGAACACACAAATTAATTCCGCTACATATGATATGTAGAAAAAAATTACATGCGGTGAATTTGAATAATGTTAGACTTCTTCGAACATAATGGAATTAATAGACGTTACTTAGGTGCATTACAACATGATTTTCGTGAAATACAAAGTGGGAATCTTGTATCGTTTATTTACTGGGATAACAAAAATAATTCAGTTACATTACTGTCTATGAGCGATAATTGCTGGAAGTGCATTTTCAGTTGTTGTATGCGTTTCTAAGTCCAAATTTCAGTTTATTACGTGGTGTGAATAAATTCTATAGTTCATATACAGATCTTCACAAAAGTGTTCTTAAACATTACCATCAATGGGCTTGAATTGGTGCAATCGACTCGGCCAGATGAGTTTGTTGATTTGTTTAGGTAAAATATCTTGGATAAATTCGTTACTCAAGAAGTTCTAATGATCCGTACTAAAGAAAACGGACCCGGATTCAAGTTATAAGAAATACATCATGGTCAATAGGGTTATATTTTGAGTTCATTATTTATTAATACATGTTAAATTTCTTTGAGTTCAATATAAATTTTTAGAAGTTATTTACTTTGTTAGGTGAGACATATTAAAAACATTCGATGGTATTCATTGAATGGTTTGGATATGAACCGCGAGCCTCAGAAATATATACGAAATATATCTATCGCGAGCCTCAGAAATACATCTAATCGTCCATGGGCAATTTTTCAACTATGATTTTAACAAATTTTTAATATATTGCAAATAATTACCTATTATTCATTCAATTACATTTGATATATCAAATTGATAATTTCCTTGCAAATTACTATACTCAACAAAATAACGTACTTAGAGCGAGTAAGACAAATTTGTTTAATTTTTATTAAATCTGATGTATGTACCTTAAAAAAGAAACAAAAGTTCAACTTACTCTTCTGACAGAGCTGGAAGGACTAGTCATACATTTAACTGCTAATGTTACTTTGTATTATTGTAGCATGTATATTTTGTGATAGATCTAAAAAGAACTCTTGCTTAAATATTATTTTTTTAAACAAAATCCATAAAAGCAGCAAATTTAGTTGCAGTTTTTGAAAAAAATTGCTTTACAAAGTACATTTTTAAAAATGTACTAAGAATTTTGATTATAGTGTGTAATTGTAATCGAAATTTTTATTTAAATTGTGTGATATTTAGAAGCAAATATATAGCTATAAAAGCAAGTGATAGCGTAGGTCGTTTCCACCATTGTTATGATATCAGCAATAGTGAAAGACATATTTTTTCTTTTTAATATAGGTATATAGAATGTCCACGCAGTCTTACAAGAAAAAGGGACGATTTACAAGAGCGACAAAAAATAATTGCTATTAGCTTTCAAGCAAATTTCACTTTTGCATTTAAAGGTACAACATTTTTTCAAACATTAAATCGAACCTATACTTTAACAATAATGACGATAATACAACAAAAGTTTTAACTAGTTTTATTCGTTGTGTTAAATATGACGGCATTACGAGATAGCATGGATAAGTTTATCTTCCATTTCCATAAGACTTACAGCGGGACAGTACAACCAGAGCTGCCATCGGCGACTATTTTTGTATTATTTTTGGTACCAATATTCTAAATTAAAATAATCTACCTTGAATACCTGTAAAAGTATACAACAAAGATTTTTATTTTTATTTTTTTCGAGGGGGGGAGGTGCATTTTCAATACAAAATCTAACCAGAACGATAAATCATGCGTAAAGCAGGGTTGATTATGAAACACTTTCCAACACATTCATAATGCTGCAACAAAACTTTATAGATTAATAAGGTAAAAGGTGATATATCACTAAACCATTTTGGAAAACAAATAACATATTTCAAAAAACAGTTTCAGAAAATTATCATTAATAATAGGAAAAATATCCGAATTTTTTTCTGTAGTCCTGAATATGACCAATAGATTTGTATATATGATACATACTATGCTAGAATTTAGTTCAGTTTGGAAACGCATAGCACAGGTGAAAATTTCTATTCACCAATTTCGGTCAATGAACAATAATGTATTCGACTTTTTTGTACAGCCCTGTATATGATCTACAGAATTTATATACCCAAAGCAATATGCACAAAAATTAGTTAAATTTAAAACCGCTTGCCACAGCTGAAACAGCGCTTCCATCGATTATTGTTCATAGACAATACTGTACCGAATTATTTTGTTTGTCCCTGTAAATGAATGATGAATGCAATGCACTCCATAAGCTATAGTAAGCATCTTATAATGAAGCTTAGTAATATATATCTTTTCCTTCCGGTACAGGCCGGAAGGACTCTTTGAAATAGTCGTAGACAAAAAAAAAAAAAAAAAAAAAAAAAAAATAGTCGCCAGTGACATTCCTATCCAGTGTTTGGAATGTAGCTGAATGTATATTCAGTGACATTGTACAAGTCGAGGTCTTCAATTAAAGTTTGGGCTAGAAAATAAACACCTTTTATTTTTACTGAAAAATTGTACCCTAACTTGAATTCTTTTCAGAATTTTGTTTGCCTTTTTCTGTGTTATCGACCATCATACAATCGCCTACACCCTATATGATTCATATTAAATGTAAAATTTTCAGTGATGCATTTAGTGTTTCCGCTCTTTGTTAACTTATAAAAATTTATAAAATTTAATAAGTCAAATTTTCTTAGAAATGCATTTATTAAGGTATAAAATTTTGTATATTGTTAATTTCATTGCAAAACTTCTGTAACTGGAAAGTTTATGTATTGTATAAATTCTGTCCTGTGTACCCTGAGTTCCCTTTGACTAATTGTAACCTGTAAATAGAAATATAAATATTACTACGGAAAGATCTAGAAATATATATAGTAGAAATAAATCGTAAGAATGTAGGTTAATAAAATGTTAGGTTAAAGTTTTAATTTTTTTTTTCAACTTTGAGATACAATCTAATAAATACTATTTAGAAACTCAGTTCAATACAAGAAAATACTATTTTGTCATTAGACTTTTAAATTTGTAAATCGAAGCACACTCTAAAAAGTTTAATCGAAATAAATCCAAACATAGGTAACATAGAATCCATATATTTCTCAAATTTAATACATGGATAATATTTTAATGATGACATATTTAAACAAAAATGAATCAAAGGTTCAAATAATTTTATTGAGAAAGAAAAGACATAGTTTTCATGTTCTTTTATCATCCCTGAAGCACAGTTCTCTTTATCAGGGCGATGTAAGGATTTTAGCCAGTCTTTATTAGATTAATAAGACCAACATCTGAACATAGCGGGCTTAGAAATCAGCAGATGCTTATTTCCACATTTTCTCTTTACAAAAAACAAAGATATTTTCTTAATTGTATGATAATGGATCGTTACAAAAGTAATGCAAAGTTTAATGAACGTTTAACGAGTATTTCACTCCCATAAGAAAAATTGAAAGTAATTGCATATCGAAAATTGAATAATGCTTGGCTTGATAATTTCAGCTACATGTTTTATGATCTTTTTTATTTTTACACATGCATAGAATTAAATGTAAATTTTTATTCACGAGATATTTTTTTATTATATAACTTATTAAATTATACATTGTCACAGATAGTCTTATAAACTAATTTCCTAATTTTTTTTTTTTTCAGGAAATACACTGAAAACTCAGTTTAAAGATATAGATCGTTTAACCGCGATTTGAGATTCCGTAACTTCAATTGCGTATAATTTTGTTGGCAATCTAGTGATAATGAAATATAACACGTGATCCCTATGAGAAATTTAATATATAATCGAAGTGTGATGTTTATTTTTATTTAAAATGTCATTTTGTTAATGAAAGAAGCAAAATAATGAAAGCATGTTTTCAAAAACTGCCGAAATTTGAAATTTTGTTTTTGTGAATTCTTATTAGTGGGAAATTTACTGGTTATAATCTGTTCGTTGATGAATGCTTTTTTTATTTTTAGAATTAATCTATTATTGAGAAGTTGTTTCATTCTCTTTTTGTGTCCTATAAACAGGGTGGTCTAAAAATTATAGAAAAATAATTCAAACACACCAAAAGTATGTATACATACAAGGTGTTTGGAACCACCTAAAATTGCTGAACACTAAAACTGCTGAACGAGAATTCTCTCTCAGAGTACATGAAAAGTGTCCGAAGAAACGTACTTTTTAAACGCATGCTTTTTTGTAAAAAATGAGGAAGGAAAACCATCACGTCACATCCGGAGCACCAAAAATAAACTTGATCACTCAATGAACCTCTTGAAATTGCAAACCAGATGTGAAATAAGATAAAAAAAGAGACATTAAAACTTGAGCATTTTATGACATATGTTTGTGAACGGGGAAGAATTTTAAAAAAATCTCTGACGGCTCGGCCTACAGGCACAGGTAGATTTCTAAGACGCAGACCGTTGGGGCCTGTTTGTTGGGAATTGCGGAAGAAATGACTTTTTTGCCATGATGCGGTAGTGGGAACCGTCCACTTCAAAACCTAACTTGTTTGCAGACGGAGCCGGCAGGGATTTGTTTGTTTTTATTTTATTTTATTTTTTTTTTTGCTATAAGGGTTGGTCCTATAAAAAACTTGTCAATATAAAAGTTTTAGATTATATTAAGAGGATTTATAATAAATTTAAGCGGAGTTTATATCTTGTGAATTGACGAAGTTATGAATTTTTTTCTTCTAAAACTCCCTCTTTTTCCCCCCCTTGGGGCCATTTTTAATGATATCAAAAGACTGTCATACATAAATTTCCGGCCCTTTTCCTAGAAGTAATAATAACTTTAAACGGATTCGATACGTATCATAATTAAGAAATTATGGGGGTTTTCTGTTTTCACAAAAAGCCCCCCCCCCCCCGCCCCCATTTCCTCCCCCTGGTTCGATTTTGTCCATTAACGAACTTGACCGAGATTTTATGCCCCTTGATTTTATGTATCAGTTTGGAAGAGATTTGTGCAGAATTATTGCAGTTATCGTGTCCATAAAAAGTGCCATAAATAGGTTTAATAGATAGATAGATGAAGTTTTGAACTGGGGTTGGTTTTGGGTTCTGGGTGTGATGATCGGCGTAGATCTGCAAAAATGTTTCAAAAATTTCAACTTAGGTGATAATGTAATAGGAAGTATTTCTTACGAAATCTACCTAAAAGAAAAACTGTAGGCATGTGTCTAATACGCAAAATGAACAGCTGTCCGGGGTTCGGTTCGCTTTGAAAGGCGGAAGCTTGAAACTATCGGCAATCTTCGCAAAATGATAAAGTATTCCATTTGTGAGTATTGCGATATGTACTTTAATTTCGGTCAGTGCAACGCATTACAAACTGCTGGGGAGTATGCGACGTCATACGTTTTCTTTTGCATTTTTCTCGTAAACTATGCGGCGTCGAGGTATGATTCTTTGGACGACTTTTATGTATTCACAGCGAGGATTCTTGTTCTTCACAGTGGTTGACAAAATAATAAAAAAAATTGTCAGTAGCAGCCTTGTTCGTCGTTTGGAAAGTATCATTGTACACGTTGAGATCTACAATTCCAGTTTTGGCTTGGAATGAAACACCGAGTGTTTTTCACTGAAAAAGTGTGCCGCCACTTGAATGCTATGGTGAATTTTGTTCACCTTTTCTGTATTACCGCGCATAGTACAATCGCCGACGATTCATAATAAATGTAAAAATTTTCAGTTATGCATATAGTGTTTCCGCTCTCTGTTAATGCGTGAAAAGTTATTAACTTTAATATGTCGTATATTCTTAGAAATCTATTTATTAAGATACTAGATGACATGCCCAGCGTTGCTCGAGCCCATGATAATAACCTTAAAAATACCTACAATCAATGTTGAATGATTTTATATTTTTAATTGAAAATATATCCAAACGAACTGAAGGACAGTCGTTAGAGTTATTGCCGATTTATTTTCTGACGTTTTGATATGTTAAACTTTCAATTCTGACCAAAAGTTCCTGAGGAAACCTAAATAATATAAAGCGTTCCCCTACCTTTCCTCTTTTAAACTCAAAATAATATACAGTTGTGGCCAATTTATTAGTTCGAAATGTTCTAAATTTTTTTCCAAAACCTTGTTTCTAAGATTATTATATTAAAATTAAATAAAAATCACACACTCGTGGCATCATAATTCACTTTCATATTTTAACAGAATAGTAAGGCTTACTATTCTGTACTATAATTTGTTACTCGTGCGCCAGTATACGTCAAGACACATGGCCGTTATCATTATCTTTTTATGCGTGAAGATTTCGCTATGGTGCTCCATTCCATTGTGAAATTTGGTATTTTTTAAAATTCAATATTTGAAAAACGGCATAATCATTAGATTTGAAATTTATATCAATGAAACTACGATTTTTAACATTTCTAACGAAGTTTGTCTAACAATTTTCTGACAAATACTTTTCGAGCTATTAATTTTTTCAAATGTTTTATTTTCCGAGATTAATTTGTGGCAACGATTATTGAAAATCCCAGTCGTCAGCAACGCATAGCTTTTTATTAAAGAGGGTAAAATTTTATACATTGTTTATTTCATTAGAAATCCTTTTGTAACTGTAAAGCTTATATCTTTGATAAATTCTATCCTGGGTACCCTTGGTTCTTTTGACTAATTGTATCCTGTAAATCCAAATATAAATATCAATATGGAAATATCGATGCATATATATATATATATATATATATATATAGTAGAAATGAACTCTAAGAATGTAGGTTAATAAAAAGTTATGTTAAAGTTTTCATGTTTTCCTCACATTTGAGATATAGTCTAATAAACGCTATTTAGAACCTCGATTTAATAAAGAAAAATACTTTTTGAGTCCTTAGACATTTAAAGTTGTAAGTCTAATCACACTTAAAAAAGTTTATTCGGCATAAATGGCAGCTTAAGTAACATAGAATGTCCCATGATATGTAGCCTTTTTCTCGGAAACTATGTGTATTAGGCGACTTTTGAGTATTCATAACTAGAATTATTGTTCTGCATAGTTTGTGCAGTTGTATACAAACACCCTGTATAGTAACACGATGAATTTTTTTATGAAAATGCAACAAAAAACACCACCCAAAACAAAGGATTTATAATAACCAATACTTTACTGCTAAAGAAACGACATTAACCATCATCAAAGGAGAGTTTAGTTATATTAGTAACTCGTAGATTGGCGGAAAGCAATTATCAGTGCAGCTAGGGTTGAGTTGGGTTGATTTATGACGGCCAATTATCAACACGTGGGATATAGGCCCTAGGGGGGAGTGCCCTCCGTGGGGATCTTTCTAAAGGATCCTAACCCGTAATTACGGCAAGGTTCGAAGATAACCACGGAAAACTCCGAACGGTTAGGTCGACGATCACGACAGGGGTTTGAACCCAGCACCTCCCGTCTACCAACTTTAAGAGCAGAACCTCTCAGCCACTGGAGGCGCCAGTGCAGCTAGCAATACAAATGTTTAGCGTAACGACTGTCATCAGTGAGAATGTTCCGTCAGACGTACTAAGATACTCTACACAGCATCTAACAGGTTGATGTAATTTCTTGTCACATGATTGTTCAAAGTTCAAACACCGATAGGCAGCCGCTTATAATCTTTCACAATTCCAATTATTCATCACTTTTTCGGATTTTTTTTAATTCATGAAAATGTTTTCATGTCTACTAATAGTGTTATAATGAAGATTTGTAGCTTTAATTAATTGAAACATATACGTAAGTGATCATTAATTATGGCCTTAAACGAGTTATCATTTTAATGGCTTCTAATTCATAACTAATGACTCGTTGCTTGATGCAAAAGTAGTTTATTTTACAAAGAAATAAGTGAGTGAAACTTTTACGCTTGTGGTATATTTTTATTTTGAAAAAGTTATTTTACCAGCTTTATTTAACGATACGGCATGTAATTTTTTAATAAAAAGTACAGAAATGTTTAAGTACGCTTTTACAAAATAAAACATTCTTTAATGAGCATTTTCGATGAATTTTAAGAATAAAGTGTACTTAACTGCATGGACGTGGTTAATCGCCAAACAAATCGTGAAATATTTTACTTCATGTATTCGTAAATATATATATATTCTTTTAATATTCTTTTATCTATGTTTGTATGTAAGTGTGTATTCAGGTGTATTCGTACGTATGAGTGTATTTGTGTATGTATGCATGCATTATTTCATATATGTATGTATATATGTATTAATCCATATATGCATGTTATGTATTAATTCCTATATGGATGTAAGTATGTATGTAAGTACACTGGCCTCCAAAAGTTAAGGTACAACATGTTTATCGAAGCTCGTCAGACAAAAAATGGCAGTCAGATTAAACTTCATAGTTTATATGATCTACAATAATAAGCTTTAAAAAAACTTACGCGAAAATTACAGCTACGACTTTTATTTTATAGAAAAGAATAGGTATTTTTGAATTAGAGAAAAATATGCAATTACGAAGCTTTCGTAATTTCGCGTGTAAGTTTTGTTGTATTCGAACTATTGTTGTCAGTTTTGTTCACAACAGCCAGTAGAGTCTAGAAATGTCTAGAAGAAGTCGTTTGTCAGATTCATTAAGGTGGTGGGAGGTAGGATGAATGGAAATGGGGTTGTCACAGGCCGATACTGCTAGACGGCTCAATGTGTCTCGCAGTGTAGTCCAACGACTCTGGGATCAGTATGAATCCGAAGATTCTGTATCCAGAAGACATGTTCCAGGCCACCCACATGTTACAACACCTGCAGAAGACCGGTTTCTAGCTCTTTCGGCCCGAATGAGAAGACGCACTACTGTGCCGCAACTCATTGCAGACAACTTTGCAGCATCAGGGAGAAGAATCTCCGCTACTACGGTGCGAAGACGTCTTCACAATGCAGGTCAGACGTCACAATGTAAGGCGACCAGTTGTGTGTGTCCCCCTCAACAGACGACAGTGAAGGGCCCGCTTATGTTGGGCAAGAGAACATGTTTCCTGGACCAGACAACAGTGTGCTTCTGTATTCTTCACAGACGAGTCCAGATCCACACTGGAGAGCGATTCAGGACGTCTTCTGATCTGGAGAGAACAATGCACTCGATACCATCAATCAAACACTGTCGAAACACACAGGTACAGAAACGGTGGAATTATGGTTTGGGTAGGGATCTCACTCGGAGGCCACACTGACCTGCATGTGTTCCATGGAGGAACTGTGACTGGTGCGAGATATCGGGATGAGATCCTTGATTCATATGTGCGCCCATATGCCGATGCTATTGGCAATGGTTTCATTCTAAAGGATGATAATGCGAGACCACACCGAGCTGTGGTTGTTGAGGATTATCTTGAGGGTCACGGTTTGGAGAGAATGGAATGGCCAGCTTACTCTCCAGACTTGAATCCGATAGAACATCTTTGGGACTATCTTGGAAGACAGGTGGCGGCTTTAAGTCCACCTCAAGGTCATTAAATGAGCTGGAACAAGACTTACTTCAAGTCTAATCAGCGTTACCTATTTCGGTGTCCGACAATTTAATTGAGAGCGTGGAAAGTCGATGCCGCCAATGCATTCAAGTTCGGTGTGGAAATATTCCGTATTAGAACCAGTTTTTTAATGTTTCTGTCACATTTTGCTGCATAATACTGCGATGTATTGATTTCTCCAAGAATGGAATTTTCCATCATGAGTGCTTTTTTGTTGTAATTTCATTTATACGTTTAACTTAAGTAAATTTCTTTGTCGCATTTAATAAATAACAGTTTAGCGCACCTTTCCTCCAAATTAGTTGTTTCTATATTCATTCATTTGCAAATTAGACGCAAAAAACCGGTTGTACCTTAACTTTTGGAGGCCAGTGTATTATGTATTAATTCGTATATGGATGTAAGTATGTATGCAGTGGAGAATATTACAAGATGTAACATATTTTCAAAATCATTAATTATGAACTGGATATCACTGACAGAAGAAGTTTCAGCCATTGAATATACAAATATCATTACAGTGAGCATCTCGCATACCGGATTAATTAATAAACATGAATAGAAACAGAAAAAAATTATTTTAAAATAATACTACTATTCGTCTCACTGTATACCACACCTAGTGAGCCAGAGTAAAATTTTATATGCTACACCGATATATTCAGTAGCCTGGTTCATGATAGTTGTTTCTGAATTTCGGAGCATCGATTTATCAACGTTTCGCATTGTATAACGCTTTAAAAAATCCAAGAAGCTGATAAAACGGAGGACTGTTTGTGGCTGCTTTATGTCGTGATGAGGTGATAACATTAACCCCTGTCTATAGGTGCCCACGTTGCAGAGTCATAAACGCATATTAAATGACATTTAAAACATATTACTTGTTATGCAATAAATATAAATGTAATGATACACATTTAGACACTATTTCACACCGTACCACTTTTAGGTAGATTTCGTAAGAAATACTACCTATTACATTCTCACCTAAGTTGGAAATTTTGAAAAACTTTTGCAGATCTACGCCGATCATGACTCCCAGAACCCAAAACCACCCCCAGTTCAAAACTTTATCTATCTATCTATCTATCTATCTATCTATCTATCTATCTATCTATCTATGTCACTTTTTTCTGACCACGATAACTAGAAAAATTCTGAATTAATCTTTTACAAACTGATACATAAAATCAAGGGGCATAAAATCTCGGTCAAGTTCGTTAATGGGCAAAATCGAACCAAGGGGGGGGGTGGGGGGGGCTTTTTGTGAAAACAGAAAAAACCCCATAATTTCTTAATTATGATACATATCGAATCCGTTTAAAGTTATTATTACTTCTAGGAGAAGGGCCGAAAATGTATGTATGACAGATTTTTGATATAATTAAAAATGGCCCCAAGGGGGGGAAAAAGGGGGTTTTTAGAAGAAAAAAAATCATAGCTTCGTCAATTCACAAGATATCAAATTCGCGTAAATTTATTATTAATCCTCTTAATATTATCTAAAACTTTTATATTGACAAGTTTTTTATAGGACCAACAGTTATAGCAAAAAAAAAATTAAAAACAAAAAAAATCCCTGCCGGCTCCGCCTGCAAACAAGTTATTTTTCGAAGTAGGCGGTTCCAACTCCCGCATATTTTCGAAACTGATACATAAAATCAAGGGGCATACAGTCTCGGTCAAGTTCGTTAATGGACAAAATCGAACCAAGGGGGGGGGGGGGGCTTTTTGTGAAAACAGAAAAAAACTCATAATTTCTTACTTATGATACGTATCGAATCCGTTTGAAGTTATTATTACTTCTAGGAAAAGGGCCGAAAATTTATGTATGACTGATTTTTGATATAATTAAAAATTGCCTTAAGGGGGGGGGGAGGGGGGTTTAGAAGAAAAAAAATTCATAACTTCGCCAATTCTCAAGATTTCAAATCCGCTTGAATTTATTATTAATCCTCTTAATATTATTTAAAACTTTTATATTGACAAGTTTTTTATAGGACCAACCGTTATAGCAAAAAAAAAAAATTAAAAACAAAAAAATCCCTGCCGATTCCGCCTGCAAACAAGTTAGGTTTCGAAGTAGGCGGTTCCAACTGCCGCATCATCGTAAAAAGGTCATTTCTTCCGCAATTCCCGACAAACAGGCGCCCCACGGTCTGCGTCTTCGAAATCTACCTGTGCCTGTAGGCCGAGCCGTCAGGGATTTTTTTTTGTATATTATTGTGTACCGCATTGATTTAAAAAAAAAAAACATAATTACGTACCTCTTTCTTCGACTTTGCTGGAGTTAAAATTTTGGTATTACGTGGAAACAGTATTCAGTAAATGTATGATATTTGAACTGTAATGAGACTGAAGATAGATGAATTGCCAGAAAGTTAAATGAATAATCTTCAAGCCAGAAAAAAATATTTTATTTTCTTAACTCCCAAGCGAAACAACACCTACAATTCAAATATGGTCGGCAAACACTACAAATGAAGCCTCAATGAACAGTCTAACATCCTAGCAATACAACAATCAAACTTCGTAGTAAAATCGTCTTTGTTTAATTGTGTAATCATTGTATACTACAATCCGTATTCATGCATATCGTATATATTATTTCTGTTGTAAACATCCCTTTTTCTAAGAAAATACAAATCGCAGAACGGTAAATGAGATGCCATATAAAAGGATTTTGAACAGGCTGCTGACATACTACACTTGCATTTTTTTAAAACATGTTTTTCAATTTAAAACAGCTGTTAATTAAAAATTAGATCGATATTGTTTTCATAAATGAAATGAAAGGTTTTCTCAAATCAGTGTTGCCACAAAAATAAAATACTGCATTATCGGATGATGTTATCCTCTAATGCATTTAAAATGTAACTGTTAATTTGTTTATTGCGGGTACTTTTTGAAAAAATATCGAGTTTTTATTCGGGTTTTTACTTAATTTTTACACGTGTGTCACCTATTGTTTATTTGTTTTCTTTGTTTAATCATGACTGTATATATGCGCACTGTATGGGAGAACCAGTAGATTACTTAATTTAAGGATTATCTTCCAATTAGATATACATTTCATTAGGATTCAGAAAAGTTGTAAGTCTTTATTTTTTAATATTTCATTACGCTATTAATACGCCAGCGAAGTCTGACGTCACTTAAATGGCTGCCGGACCATAAAGCTTGGCCATCCCATGTTTAAGTTCCCATACTGGTGGAAAGTATTCACCACCTTGTTTTTTTGTGTTACACACTTAGACATGTATATGTAAATATTGAGTGTTCTTCTTTTTTTAAATTCTATAATTAGTAAATATTTCTCCTTGCATTTATATATATATATATAAGTATAATTAGTAATTACTGTAATTAATATGCCTTTTAATTTGCACATAACTAAAATATTTCTCAAAATATTCGTTTGTTTACTTTATATATAAATTTTCTCTCTCTCTCTCTCTCTCTCTTTTTTTTTTTTTTTTTTTTTTTTTTTGGAATTAAAGAATTTAGTTCTATATTTATGGAACATTTTTTTTTTAATTCTAAAAGATATTAACTATTGGTACAATACATAAAGGTTGGTAATCAAATGACAAGGAGCTGGATTCCACAATGGAGATCCAGAGGACTCAACGAAAGTGTCGAGTTATCTGACATTTTTGCAGACAAGCAAGATCAAGGCAACACCCTTGAATTATGGACTGGCATCAAAGGATATCCTTATACTACGACAAAACTTTTTTTTCTGTGTACAGTTCCTGATCGGTGAACATTCTGCTACAAAATACTAAGAGTCTGTATTTTCCCTCTGGACATTCTCAGCGAAAGTAAAATAAATTTTTCTTCATGATACAAGAACCCTTCTATATCTCTAGAGTAGTATCTAGCCGAGTAAAGTACTACTTGTGGGAGTGGTGCTACTACGTGGACTTTTGAGAGGGGGGGTTCTACAGTTCAAATTTTCCACGTTTTACGTGGACTTTCAACTGATTTGCATTCGGGGGAAGAAGATGGTGGAAAGTATTCACCACCTCGTTTTTTTTGTGTTACACACTTAGACATGTATATGTAAATATTGAGTGTTCTTCTTTTTTTAAATTCTATAATTAGTAAATATTTCTCCTTGCATTTATATATATATAAGTATAATTAGTAATTACTGTGTTTTTTTTATATACATGTTTATGCTACACTGTAATTATTTAGACTTCAGAGCGGTACAATGGTTGGTATAAATTTAGCTAACAAAGTGACAGACAGTTTTATGAGCGCTGTCTGGCGAAAAAAAGTGCACTGGGACCATGTTGTGAAGTTTTTATGACTGTAAATTTATGAGGAGTATCAATCACACTTCGTGTGTGGTACCGTGAGTTCGAAGCTAGAGGATTCAGAGTAGACACATTGGTGCCTGGTTAATTTTAGGAGGCCAGATAGTTTGTGGTCATTGGCCGAACAGTTCTCCTATGAGCAGCGAAGGTAGGTGTGGTTATTGACACACTGGGCCATTTAGGCACCAGGTCGTAAAAAAGTCAAGCAGTGTTGAATTCAGGGGGTGGCCCGGGGGGGACATTCCCCCCCGGAGTATTGAAATGTCCCCCCCGGAAGATTTGAAATTGTATGCTTTTAATGGTAAAAAAGTGCAATTTCCCCCCCGGAACTCTATAATGTCCCCCCCGGAGCCACAGAAATCCCTCCCGGAGAAAAGTGTCTGAATTCAACACTGAAGTCAAGTAGAGGGGAGATGCCACCACCAACGGAGAAAAAAGCCAGAACTTGGAGAAAATGACAGTCGATAAAAAAAAGTGAATGAGAGCGGTCGAAAAGAATTAGTAGAGTGCTAGAGTTGGAAAATAAGGTGCAAGTGTGCTGCATAATTCTTGTAGAAAAATGCTACCGGGCTTGTCGATGAGGGTATGCCCATAAGGAGTCACTTACCCTAGCCTGCATCTGTGTCTGACCTGGAACCAGTGAATCCCATAATAACTGGAGTGAGTCTGTCTTTTAACGACTCAGGTATGATGTTTTCCTATATAATTACCAACCCCATTGTGTTTGTACCGCTCGAATTGAATTGTAATTTTTGTTCGGCAGGAGAACTTGATCATATAGTAATTAAGAATGCTTAATGTTTAAAGTAAATTGTAAAGGAAAAAAAAACGATTGATTTATATATCCTTACTATGTTTTTTTTATATGTTTTATTTTTTTAATGTAAATAAAGTAATTGTGTTTTTAGTTTAAAAAATGTGGTCTTAATTTAGTGTTTGCATAATTACTTCTAAAAACCTAAATATTTCTCTAGTATTTTCTGAACTTTAATTTTCGAAGGTTTTACTTAAAAATTATCTGTAGGGTTATTTTGGTAAGTGTCTTATGGAACTCTATACACCCCATCCCCAAAACCAAATTGCCATATATTAGATACTCTACACACAACGCAACAATTTATTTTCTTTAGATAAATAATTCTCTAGTATATAATTAGGAAACGATCACGGAGTCTTCTGCAATCTGAAGCCCCTACAGATAATTAATGAGTGATGGTAAAGGTGAACCCCACACCTGATTTTCTGTATGTAGGATGATAAACTTTTAATTGACATGTGCAACTGGCCTTTAGTAGGATCTGTCGGTAAATCACCAGCAATTTTTATCTTTTTGTAACTTGCTTAAATACATTTAATGTTTCGCACAAGTAACATTTCAAATTAAATATTTTTTTGTAGCTCAATTATTGATAAAAACACATTTAAGAAATGTCGTCTATACTAATATTATAAAGAAATGACAATTGTTTGTATGATTGTTTGTTTGTTTGTAGGGGGTAATCTCTGGAACTACCGAAACGATTTCAAAACTTATGGTGGCAAATTGATGGCGACAGTCCCTGCTCCAACATATGCTAAGTTTTATGTCAGTGCAACTATCCCCAGGGGGTGCAAGAGCGAAAAACGTTCTAAAATTTTTAATTTTTTGATACTGAAGGAACTAGAAACATAAAATTTGGTATGTTAGTTACTTATAAGATGTAAATGCTCTGTAAGAACAAATTTTAAAAAAATTCGAAATTTAAAAGGGTGAGATGAGCGAAAAGCGTTCTAAAAACCATTCTAAATTACAATTTCTATGGAATCTCTGGAACTACAGAACCATTTTCAAAAGTGATGGTGGCAAGTTGATGGTAACAGTCCTTGCTGTAACATAGGCTATATTTTATGTCGGTGCCCCTATCCTAGGGGAGGGGGGTGCAAGAGCGAAAAACGTTCTAAAATTTTGATTTTTTTTATACTGAAGGAACTAGAAACTAGAAATTTGGAATAGTAGTTATTTATAAGATGTAAATGCTGTCTAAGAAAAAAAAAACGAAATTTAAAAGGGTGAGATGAGCGAAAAGCGTTCTAAAAACATTCTAAATTACAATTTCTATGAAATCTCTGGAACTACAGAACCATTTTCAAAAGTGATGGTGGCAAATTGATGATAACAGTCCCTGCTGTAACATAGGCTATATTTTATGTAAGTGCCACTACCACAGGGGGGTGTAAGAGTGAAAAACCTTCTAAAATTTCGATTTTTTTTATATTGAAGGAACTAGAAACTTGAAATTTGGCATGTTAGTTACTTATACAACGTAAATGCTCTCTAAGAAAAGTTTCTAAAAAGTTTGAAATTTAAAAGGATGAAATGAGCTAAGTGCGTTCTAAAAACATTCTAAATTACAATTTCTATGGAATCTTTGAAACTACCGAACCGATTTTAAACGTAATGCTCGCAAATTAATAGTGACAGTCTGTGCTCTAACACCGGTTATATTTTATGTCAGTGTCACTACCCTCGGGGGTTGCAAGAGCGAAGAACGTTCTAAAATTGCAATTTTTATTATACTGAAGAGATTAAAAACTTGAAATTGGGCAAGATAGTAACTTATAAGATATACATGCTCTCTAGGGACAGTCTTTAAAAAAAATTGAAATTTAAAAGAGTGATATGAGGGAAAACTGTTCTAAATTACGATTTCTATTGAAATGTTAAAGACAGAAATTTGAAATTTAACATGGCTGATACTTTTTAAGACACAAGTGCACACACAGAACAGTTTTTTTTTAAATAAATCGAAATTTAAAAGTGTGTAAAAGTAAAAAAAGTTCTAAATTAGGATTTTTTTTTACTAACAGGATTAGAAACTTCAAATTTGGCATGGTAGTTACTTTTAAGATACAATTGATCGCTAACAATGGTTTGTAAAGAAATTCAAAATTTCAAAGGTGAAATGAGCGGAAAGCGTTTAAAAAGCGTTCTAAATTGTAATTACTATGGAATTGTTAGGGGTAGAAACTTAAAATTTTACATGGCTGCTGATTTGGTCGCACAGTAAAATTTGAAAAATATCAAAATTTAAAAGAGTGAAATGCACGAGAAGCGTTCTAAATTACGATTTATTTGGAACCATTAAGGCTAGAAACTTAAAATTTCGCCTGGATGTTACTCCCGTAAATGATCACCCAGAATAGTTTTCTAAACATGTGAAATCTAAAAGAACAGGAGCAAAAAAAAAAACGTATTAAAATTGCAACTTATGTGATACAGATGGTATAGAAACTTAGTATATTTGGTATGGTGGTTACGCTTAAAATGCAAATGCTCGCTAAGACCGTTTTCTAAAAAAATCGAAATCTAACAGGCGGTAATGAGCGGAAAACGGTTTAAAAGCGTTCTACATTATGATTTAATTAGATTTATTTGGGTTAGAAACTGGAAATTTAATACAGTTGTAACTTTTAAGATGCAGACGCTCGGTATAAACAGTCTATTAAAAACTCGAAGTTTAAAGGTGTAAACTGAGTGGAAAACGTTATAAATTATGTTTTTTTTCTAAATTGTTAGCGATAGAAACTTAGAATTTAACATGCCTGTTATTTTTTATACGTAAATACTTTCACAGAACAGTTTTTACAAAATTTGAAATTTAAAGCAGGTGAGAAACTAAAAAATATTCCAAAATTGCGATTTTAGTGATGCTGCTGGTATAGGAAATTGAAATTTGGCATGGTGGCTATTTTTAAGATTTCAGTGCTCGCTAAAAATGGTTTGTATAAAAAATATTGAAATTTAAAAAAGTGAAATAAGCTGAAAAAGTTCTAAAAACCTTCTAAACAATGATTTATCTAAAATTGTTAGGGATAGTAACTTGAAATTATACATGGCTGTTACATTAGAGGCACAAATGCATTCATAGAACAGTTTTTATAGATTTTGAAATTTTAATGTGAGCAGGAACAGAAAAGTTTTAAAATTGCAATATCTGTCATATAGTAATTACAGAAATTTGCTTGATTAGTGTGGCTTAATTAGTAATTTCTGAATTATCTGTGGCAGTAAAATTCCTCTAATGAAAATAGGCCAACGAATACCACTTGGCATTTTTCAAGAATCTGGCGAGTAAAGCTCTTCCGGCCTGCACTGGGAGGAAAATGTAACTTTCATAGTCCATGTTTTTAACACTTTCCAACCTAGTTGAAAAGTGTTAATGACTTCGGTTTGTCTGGCCGTCCGTCCGTTTAGACGTCTGCCGTCTGTCCTTGCTCTAACTCCCGTAAATGTGCTCGGATTGTCCTGAAATTTTTATATGTTATTATCGTTATCTATAGCATGTTCCCTATTTCAACAGAAGTGTGTAGCACTTATAGTTTTTTTACAGGGACAGTCAAAAGTAATTCGTTACATTACAGTCAATGGGAAATAATCGTTTAAAGTGCATTTTGATGGCGCTACGTCATTTAAAACATAATGAAATTGATATATATTTATGAAACACATTAAAACATGTTTTTTGTAGAATAGGGGCGTGCAAAGCATTTATTATTCATTTACAGGGTCAAACAAAATAATTCTATTACACATCGTTCTATGGGGAAAAATCATTTGCAGTGTAATTTAGTGATATTTTATTATTTCAAACATAATGAAAATTATATACATTACTCAGATGCACTATGAATTGCTCTCTTGTGTGCATTGCGTTTATTTACAGGAACACACGAAATATACTGTTTACAGTACATGTGCGATATTTACAGTCTATGTGTGATAAGTGCATTTTCAACTTTGGTTTGCGTTTTTAGGTTTTACTAAATTTTCTCATAGTATGTGTGTGTTTATAAACTAGGTC
This sequence comes from Maratus michaelseni, assembly GCA_963931845.1. NCBI lineage: Eukaryota > Metazoa > Arthropoda > Arachnida > Araneae > Salticidae > Maratus > Maratus michaelseni. The sequence continues at coordinate 187,808,444 of OZ007596.1, forward strand.
GATCATATACAGGGCTACACAAGGGAATTCGTATGTATTACAGACTATGGGAGTGAATTGCTTAAGGGTAGTTTTTAATTGTGTTTACGCATTTTCCTGCTGAACTATATTTAGTAGACTAATAGAAGTTTGTCGAATCTAAATAAATTCATATACAGGGCTACACAAAGAAAAAGATACATTGTCTTTTACGGTTTGTAATTGCTGCGAGTGAGTTTTAAGGTGCCTTTTAGCTTAGTATATGGTGTGTACAAAAGTCTTTAGATAATATGCAGAGCTGTTCAAAAGATTTCGAATATATTTCCATCGATTGGCGGAAATTGCTAATTGTGAATATGCTAACTGAACTAAATTTTACCATACTATATATCCACATCTGATCTTATACAGAGCTGCAAAAACTAATTCGACTACTTTTGTGACAATGGAAGGTAATTTCGAAAATTGTGTTTTTCAATCCGTTATATGTTTTCCAAACTGTTTACTTACCTATCTTCTTTCACCCTATTTAATGGTGAAATTTCGTTACAGTTTTCTGGCTGTGTTGTAAAGTGTTTCATAATGTGTGCTTGACGTATGATTTTTCGTTCTTGTTAAAAATTCAACTCATGTTACTCAAACACTCGAAGCCAAAATGCTTGGAACCCGATTATAGAAGATTCAATCTAGGTTTTCGTTTATACTGAATTTGAATGCGAATTTCAGCATGAGAGTTAGAGTATAACAAAAATCAGACTATTTCAAAATGTCAGCCACCTTAGAATTTCAAACTGCCATATCTCAGCCATTTTTTAAGATAAAGCCAATACAGAAAATGCTCCGGGATCTTTGTATCATGATATAACATTTAACGGAAACAATGTTTTCAATTTATAAATTTTTTATACATCTTTTTGAAATAAAAAAAATAATTGGCCGCCATTTTGAAACAAGATGGCACATGAATCTGGCCAATGAACTCGATCGAGACCTTGGTATGTTCTGTACACATGATCACTCACATTCATATCGGTGCGTAAATATGAAAGTTACAGTACAGTCCCTGGCCAAATTATTAGACGCAGTTGTTTTTATTATAATTTGTTAAATATCTGGAAAGATACATGAGGAATTATCTTGAAACTTTAGGAGTGTAAACAACATGATAAACGTCATATATTTCCGAGAAAATTTTTTCTTGAAACGTCAACAAATTGAAGAAAAACGAATACGTTTTTGATAACCCTGTAAAAACCAATATCACAAAAGCGTTGAAACGGTATCACACGCTTAGGAGGCTTATTGTAATAATTTGAGTTCATTTTTATGAAGATAGCATATATACTCGAAGAGAAATTCAGGTTTTTATAAAAACGGTCCCAAATTTTACGAAGTTTTTTGCTTATAATTTGGAGAGTTTTTAATTTAAAAACAAGTTATTTTCAGAAAATATGACAAACAAAATTATACATAATACCCTGTAATCAGAATTAAAAAAAATAATAATTGCATGAAAAATGAGCAGGTTTACTAAATATTTTTTCACTGCGCATGCGCGAATTCAATCAAAATATACTGTGCATAATATATTAGCTAAATATATAGACCAACTTTTATAAAAGTCTCAAAAACATAGCTTGAAAATTCTGATAGTGATCGTCGATAGAATAAGCTCGAAATTCGCTGTTCCCATGAGGAAGCAAAAAAGATGAGGGGTTGTATCCAAATGTACTAGCTTATCAAAGTTGACATAATAAGAATGAAGTGTCTCTCATTCTATATTTGATCAGCGAATTTCGAGCTTATTCTATCGACGATCGCTATCAGAATTTTCAAGCTATGTTTTTGAGACTTTCATAAAAGTTAAGTTTATTTGAGAGTTGTTTTCAATTTATAATTTCTGTACATCTTTTTGAATGTTTAAAATTTTAAAAATGTTCAACTGGCTTGTCATTTAATGGTAATATATATACACACACACACACATACACACACACACACATATATATATATATATATATATATATATATGGCACAGTTATTTAATAGTTTTTGTCATTTATTGGTACATATATTTTTATGTTGCTTTAACATCCATTACTTTAATGTAATTAGATATTCCATTTATTAATTAATTTCATTTATTTATTATTTAAATAATTGCCATCATTTTGAAACAAGATCATGGATGAAGCTGGCCACCGAACTCAGTGAACACCTTGGTATGTCCTATACATATACTCAGTCACATCCAAATTGGTTAAAAAATCAGAGAGTTGCAGCATAACATAGATGATATATATATATATATATACACACACACACACACACACATACATATGTATATATATATATATACAGGGTGATTCATAAAAGATGGGCAGAACTTTAAGGGGTTATAGTACACTTAAAGACAAATAATATTAAATAGGAGACTAAGGGTCCCAGACGTATTCCCAAGGAGATAGGGGGCATTAAAGTTTAGGGTCCGAAATTTCAAATGATTATAAAACATGGAAAAATTGGTCGATTCGTTTGCGGTTTTTGCAAAAAATTTTCTTTATGCCAGTATTTTCTTGAAATAAAATTTTAAAGTTCAATTTCAAAAAATGCCGATAGGGGGCGCTTTAGACTTTGGAGTAACAAACAACTATTTTTTAACGTTATTTTTTGTATTTCTTTAAATGATTTCGAAAGCTTAGACTTAAACTTAAATTTTGATCTAAAAATCTGAGTCCTAACGAGTAGTTAAGTAGCGTAAACTGAAATTTGAAATTTGAAACCCTTCTCCCCCCAGAACAAAAATCAGTTATTCCCGATCTTTGTGTCGTAGATTAGGCTCTAACTACTGCCGCGTTTTGCTAAAATTATTCTTTATGTCAGTATTTTCTTGAAAATAAATTTTAAAGAAAATTTTCAAAAAATTCCGATAGAGGGCGCTTTAGACTTTGGAGTAACGAACAACTATTTTATACCGTTATTTTTTGTGTCTCATTAAATGCTTTCTAAAGCTTAGACTTAAACTTAAATTTTCAGCTCAAAATCTGAATCGCTGAGCGTGGTTCAGTAGCGAGGGGAGGGGGTTCAAATTTCAACTTCTGAACATAGTTCAGTTTACACTACTTAACCATGCCCAACGATTCTGTGCTGTGATACGAGGCAAAAATACAACTTTCGTCAAGGACTGCATAGTCGGAATTCACTCATAAAGGCACTGGCACAGTTGGAAACGTCGCTCATGCAAACGTTAAAGCTCCATTCCTGACGCTAGTCACCTGGTGAAGAAGGAAACAGAAAGTATGCAAATGTCAAATGGGGAAGAAGAAGAACACGTATGCAAAATTTCGACACGATTCAGGCATAAAAACCACTGAACGGTGAGTCAAGTGTAAGCCGCTGTAGTAATGAATCGGAAGATGGTGCCCTTCACGAATAAGGAAAAGGCTGAGATGCATTTAATTTACGGAGCGGCAGATGGAAATGGTGCAGAGGCACAACGAATGTACGGAGAGCGATTTCCTAACAGGCGGTTGCCTAACCGCAAAACTTTCGAGCGCTTGCACAGACAGTTGTGTGAGACGGGATCATTTCTCGCTTCCTGGTCGAATGCAGGTCGTGCAAAAAAGGACGAATCAGTAGTTGTTGCAGAAGCCATTCTGGATGTAGTAGCGGCGCAGCCAAGTACAAGTACACGAACAGTGGCTAGCCAGGTGGATACCTCACAGTCCACGACTTGGAGGGTACTGAAGGATAAACATTTGCTCCCGTTTCATGTGCAACGAGTCCAGAAACTGTCTCCAGGGGATTATCCAAATCGTATTGAATTCGCCCGCTGGTTTCTGCAGCAGAACGCGCTAAATCCACATTTTGGACGAACTGTGCTTTTCACCGATGAATGTACCTTCACACGTGAAGGTACATTTAACACACACAATGCACATGTATGGGCGGATGTCAATCCACATGCTACGTATCCACATGCTCATCAGAGACGCTTTTCCATCAATGTTTGGGCAGGAATCCTCGGAGACCACCTAATCGGACCGTACCTTCTTCCTGAACGCCTCAACGGTAAAACATACCTCACATTTCTGCAACATGTGCTGCCAGACCTGTTAAACGTTGTTCCTCCACGCATCCGGCGGGTCATGAGGTTCCAGCACGATGGAGCGCCAGCCCATTACGTACGAGACGTCCGCAACTATCTGGACATCACATTTCCGAACAGATGGATTGGTCGAGGTGGTCCTGTTGCTTGGCCTGCTCGCTCGCCAGATCTTTCACCCCTCGATTTCTTTTTTTGGGGACGATTGAAGGCTCTTATGTATGAGACACCCATTGAATCCCCCGAGGAACTGGTCGCCAGACTTTCCGCCGCTGTAGGGGAAGTGCTCGAAAAGCCTGATGTTTTCGCGAATGTTCGCCGTTCCATTCGTCGCCGTTGTTCTGCGTGCATAACCTCTGGTGGTCACAATTTTGAACATTTATTGTGATTACATGTTAATAAATATGCTTTGGTAACATAATCCTAATTTGTGTCTTTTTACCTCGTATCACAGCACACAATGTGTGGACATGGTAAACTGAACTGTGCTCAGGAGTAGAAATTTCAAACCCCTCTCCCCAGAAACTTAACCACGTCTAACGATTCAGATTTTGGGCTGAAAATTTAAGTCTAAGCTTTAGAAAGCATTTAATGAGACACAAAAAATAACGGTATAAAATAGTTGTTCGTTACTCCAAAGTCTAAAGCGCCCTCTATCGGAATTTTTTGAAAATTTTCTTTAAAATTTATTTTCAAGAAAATACTGACATAAAGAATAATTTTAGCAAAACGCGGCAGTAGTTAGAGCCTAATCTACGACACAAAGATCGGGAATAACTGATTTTTGTTCTGGGGGGAGAAGGGTTTCAAATTTCAAATTTCAGTTTACGCTACTTAACTACTCGTTAGGACTCAGATTTTTAGATCAAAATTTAAGTTTAAGTCTAAGCTTTCGAAATCATTTAAAGAAATACAAAAAATAACGTTAAAAAATAGTTGTTTGTTACTCCAAAGTCTAAAGCGCCCCCTATCGGCATTTTTTGAAATTGAACTTTAAAATTTTATTTCAAGAAAATACTGGCATAAAGAAAATTTTTTGCAAAAACCGCAAACGAATCGACCAATTTTTCCATGTTTTATAATCATTTGAAATTTCGGACCCTAAACTTTAATGCCCCCTATCTCCTTGGGAATACGTCTGGGACCCTTAGTCTCCTATTTAATATTATTTGTCTTTAAGTGTACTATAACCCCTTAAAGTTCTGTCCATCTTTTATGAATCACCCTGTATATATATATATATATATATATATATATATATATATATATATGGCACAGTTATTTAATAGTTTTTGTCATTTAATGGTACATATATTTTTATGTTGCTTTAATTATTAATTTTTTCATCTTACAACTTATTTTTAACATAGAATTATTCATTAATACATCCATTACTTTAATGTAATTAGATGTTCCATTTATTAATTAATTTCATTTATTTATTATTTAAATAATTGCTATCATTTCAGATAGCAATTTGGTTTATTTATTAAACATTAATTTTCATCCAATACTTTTTATTCAGATTATATTCATTTTTACCAATATAGATGGCAGCACTAATGTTCCTGTTTGCTTTACAATATTCATATTATTCTAACATCATTTCTGGCAACATAGTAAAGCATTTTCTATTTCTAAATTTGGCAACATGTAATGATTTTTTGCAATTCATTCCCTAGTTTTGGTTGTGTTTCATGTGTGGTTCTTGTGGTGCACAGGTATTTTTTTTAATCATAATGGATTTTATACTTTCTGACTCTATTTCATGTTTTATCTGTGTATTATAGTTATGGCCTCTTTCCTTTTTAATATTGTATTTATTTTTTATTTTTTCACAGGTTTGATTCATTGTTTATGAACAGGTATTCCCAAAATCATATTCTTTAGCAATGTATGGCTAATATGATGATGAAACCTCTCATTTCATTTCATTTGTGGTATTTAGGCATTTGGGACTTGATAATTCTGTCTAAATTCCACAAATTTAATTTAATTTCATTCATTTAATTCCATTTATTCAATTTTTAATTGAATTTCTTATTCTTTTAATATGTTTTTGTTTCCATATTCAGTGTGTTGTGGAATCTTTCATTGTCAACTAAATATTACATACTTAATTATTATTTCATTGTTTAAGTTGGTGTTATGATAATGTTTCATTTATGGTTATATATATATATATATATATATATATAGGGATATATATATATATAAATCAACATTTCAATGGAGGGCGGTTTTGGGGTCTGGGGCTCATGATAGGTGAAAATAAACCAAATGTTTTTGGAATTGCTTTTCTCCGAACGGCTACAGTAGGTAGCTTTTTGTAATGAAAGCTACCTAAAATGTATGGAACTCTCTGAAGTTTTACATTTTTCTAAATTGCTCAATAGCTATATTATTTTTAAATGATTTTTTACGAAAAAAACACAAATCACACATTACATTATTCTTTAGCAACAGTCAAAAATTAATTATTAATTTTCACATAAAAGTTCATAGGATTCTAATGCGCATATTTTTTAATTAAGAGTTGTAGTTTTTATATTCCAGGGTTTTTTTTTTTTTTTTTTTTAATAATAAATATAATATTAATCAATCAACATTTTTTAACTAAACTCACAGTCATATTTCCAATGGTGAATCAAACTTTAATTGTAATAGCAAACGGAAATCAGAATGGACAATATCCAATTAGTAATACAAATACGCTATGGCTGAAACTATGTTTTTTTTTTACAAAACTCCCTGTTCCAAAATAAATTTATAAAAAATTTTCTTTAATCTATTTTTATTATTTTAAATATGTCATATTGGCAGAAAGTCATCTATAATCAAATATATGTTATTATTTAAGAAACTTCTAAAAAAAAATATATATATATATCTTCCAACCCCCCCCCCCCACCCCACCCCGCGTCACACACACAAACACAACACCGCGAAATTTTCTGAATTGCTAAAGTGCTTTGAAATCGAATAGCGTTTTAAATTTTCCTATAAATGTATTTCATCTGGCAATGGCTTAGCCAGGATTTCTCTTGAAAGTTTTTTTTTATTATTACTAGTACCGAAATAGGGCTGAAAAGAAATATCCTTCAACATAAGTATTCGCTTTTTCCGTATAGCCTTTCACTGTTTAAAGACAAACTTACGATGATTTTGACACGGCCTACATATTGACTCTTTTTCTGAGTCACTCATACACACGTGTGCCTCGCTGCTTCATGCATCTTAATGTTTTCTTGATGACTAAGTTTTTTTTGGTTATTCTGAAATGAAATTTTTGAAACGTAGGTATACAGCTGGTTATAGGAATTAATTTGGTAGTATTGAAACAGACCTCTTTGGATATTGCCCAATGTTTAAATCACGTTGTTTTGCTTGGATGTTCTTTTTATTATTCATGAAGTTCTTTTCAATGGCCTTGATCAGACTTATAAAAAGACGATTTCTACTTAATTATTATTCCTTATAGAAGATCATTTGTAATAAGAAGTATCCGTGTTCTTTTAGAAAGTATAAAAATAAAAATAAAATGTTGAACTATTTCAGCTATTTGGCATCTATCGTTCTAATTGTAATGCTTTCTGTAGTAAGCATTGGTAAGTTTAAGAGAAATTTCTTTCTCTTCTTTTATTGTCATCTTGCATATTAGAAAGTTAACGTTGTTTCACAGTATTATTCATGAAGTCCTTTAAAATGGCTTTGATCACACTTATATATAGATAAATCTCTCCTTGAGTCACATGACTTACAGAAATTCATTTGCAGAGTCAGAAGTATTATCTTTCTTATTAAAAATAATAAAAATAAAAATAAAATGTTGAACTATTTCACGTATTTGGTATCTGTCGTTCTAACTGAAATGCTTACCGTAGTAAGCACTGGTAAGTTTAAGCACAATTTCTAGATCTTTTTTTTTTTTATTATTGACCTCTTATATATTAAAGCTGACTCCACGTATTATTTTATATATACTACTAATATAAATTCCCGAATTGTGATCAAAAACGATGTCAGTAATTTGTAAGGATAGAACACTGACATTATAGATCTCAAAATTTCGAATTTTAAATAATTTTTTATGTACATTTTTTTTATTATATTTCCATAATACATTCGAATGTCAGCAATATAGTAAACTTATTGATTTGAAAAAAGAATAATACTAATTGGGATTGTTAGATATTTATTGCTGCCTTTTTCTGATACGAATTTAATTAAAAAAAATATTTTTATTATAAAATATGGTATTTAGGAATGCCGTTAGTATTCATATAAGTGAAATGTGTTTGGAAATCAATATTTTATCATCTTAACAGAAAACATGTATTTATAATTCATAAAACTGATATGTATTTTTATATTCTTTCTGAAATGGTATGATTTTGATAAACGTTTTCTACCAACTACGAAATCAGATGTCAAAAGTAGTGAAAATACATTCCAATAAAAAAAAATTTGGCGTAGGAAACCAGGTTCAAAATCCATTTATTATAATGGATTAGGAAAATTAAAGGGATTTTTTAAGGAAAAAATAAAAAGAGATATGAAAATTAAAAATATTTTCACTCAGAACTGAAAACGGATTTTCGTTCCTTAATTTACTAGTGATGGGGATATTGTAATAATATTTTCATCCATCTTACGTTGCTGCCTTTGAAATTTGATAATTATATTTGATAATTATATTTGATAATTATATTTGATAATATATATGATAACAATATAAAAAATTTAACACCTTGTAATAGTATATTACTTTTAAATGCTAAAGGTGTAAAATTAACAACTATAATATAAATTAAAATAACTTTTATTAGTTGTTTTACATGTTTCGACTCTTCTGAGTCATTTTCAAAAACAAAATGAGAATATTCTAAAGCTGCACGGGCTTTGAAGTTATTATTTACACGTACTTTTGAAAAAAATTACGCACGTTATCTATTATTTTTTTTTACTTGATTGTTTATTTTCATATCTTTGAGCATGGAGTAATTCTAGCCACAGTTTCGGTAAATTAAAAGATGCCGCATCGTTACATATTGTATTTTTGCGCGTGAGTATCTCTATGGTTTCTCTTATTATGGATATCATATCTCATATTATCTCTTATTATGGATGGATAGTCTACACTATCCATCCATAATAAGAGAAACCATAGAGATACTCACGCGCAAAAATACAATATGTAACGATGCGGCAACTTTTAATTTACCGAAACTGTGGCTAGAATTACTCCATGCTCAAAGATATGAAAATAAACAATCAAGTAAAAAAAATAATAGATAACGTGCGTAATTTTTTTCAAAAGTACGTGTAAATAATAACTTCAAAGCCCGTGCAGCTTTAGAATATTCTCATTTTGTTTTTGAAAGTGACTCAGAAGAGTCGAAACATGTAAAACAACTAATAAAAGTTATTTTAATTTATATTATAGTTGTTAATTTTACACCTTTAGCATTTAAAAGTAATATAATATATATGATATAAAGGAAGACGAAAAGCTGTCTATCATTCTCTTTCAAACAATAATGTATAAGGCGAATCATAAATCAATATGTAGATCTCTAAACATATGGTGTTACTTACCAAAATACACTGGATGCAACTACATGCGATTTCATCCCATTTCACCTAAAACCTAGTTATTCTATTGAAATTTTCCCAAAATTATCTACATTATTTTTAAAATTATGAAAATAAAAATCCGAGTTCGTCTTGGAGCAAAATACTTTGCGTTTTTGACTGAATAAGTATGACCTAGTTATTTATTTCTAGTGTTACAATTGTTATTCAACAATTGTTTTATTCATGCGTATATTCTCCAAACCGCTCATGCTAGTGACATTTAGGTACACTGCATGTGTAAATATGAATCAATGCGTGCATACATTTATCGTTAATTTTGATTTAAATAATATAAAAATAATTTAAATAATGTAAATCCTTTCTTTTTAATATCATTTATTTTATTTGTTTTCAGCAGTCGCTCAAAGTAACAAAGAGAGTGAGTATGAATTTCAGTTTTCAGATATTTTCCATTTATTATTTAAAGTAAAGTATGCGTAACTATAACTTACTAATGTACTGTATAAATGTAAAAAATATACAATTTTCAAATAATAAATAAATAAATATAGTGAAATTATTTTTTGACACATTCAAATTGTTTATTTTATTTTATTTTATGTTTTTTTACACTTTTTGTTTTACAATTTTATTTTTGAAAGCGCATTTTTTGTAAAGAAGAAAAAATCCATAAAAAAAAGAAACCATAAAATAAAAAAGAGTTAAGGTCTGCAAAAAGTAATTTTGTAGTAAAAAAAAAAGCAAAAAAACATCGAAAAATAATATTTTTTTAAAGGACGACAAAAGGAAAATATTTATAATGAATGAACTAGATAGAGCTAAAATAAAGTATGATAAAGTTTCTTATGAAATGGAATATCCTGATTATACTACTATTAATATCTGGGAATCTAATAACGTGCAAATTCGCTTAGTTTCTTTATGTTAAAAGAATTATCACTTTTGAAAATATTTTATGCGATTCCGAGTAGGTCCAGTGTTATTAAGTTTACAACACCAATAACATTAACACTGAAATATTAATCACAAAGACACAGTGTGGGAAATTTTCCGGAAATCTTAAATGAAATTCGAATAATTCTTTGTTTAAAAAAAAATGCCTTCAAAAATAAGCTATTAGAGAGAATGGTAAATTATGTTACTAAATAATTATTTTTTTGGAGGATCTATGTTTTATGAAAAATAGAGTTTACTGGTACTATAGAACAAAATTCTATAACTTCAGTTCAAAATTCTAGTTTGTTTGTTGAGAAAATTAATTAAATTATGATTTTTTTTTAAGAAAAGACACGCGAAAGTTTTTATTTAATTATTATTTAAAGTAATTTATGCGTAACTATAAATTACTAATGTATTGTATAAATGTAAATAATAAATAATTTTGAAGTAAAAAAATAAATAAATATAGTGAAAATACTTGTTCTGACACATTCAAATTCCTTATTATTTTTCGTTTTGTTTCACAATTTTATTTTTAAAAGTCCATTTTTTGTATTAAATATTAGATAAAGAAGACAAAATCATAAAAAAAGAAATCATAAAATAAAAATAATTTGCAAAAAGCAATTTTGTAGTAAAAAATGCAAAAGACATCGAAAAATAATTTTCGTGATAATAACAAAGGGAAAATAATTATAATGAATAAACTAAATAAAGCTAAATAAATTATGATATGGCTTCTTACGAAATGTAACATTCTCAAAATTACGAATTTTTTAAAAAAGCACTCGAAAATCACCTTTTTAAGAAAGGCACCTTTTTAAGAAAAAGCACTCCAAAGCAATTAAAAAAATATCTAAAAATAATATCTGAAAATAGTATCTACTAATATCTAAGAAGCTACTAAAATGCAAAAATTGGCTTAATTTCCTTATGTTAAAACTTGTATCTTTTTCGAGAATCGTTTAGCCGATTCAGAGTCAGTCCAGTGTTATTAAGGGTACAATACCAATAATATTAACGTTGGAATATTAACCACTACGACACAGAATGGAAAAATTTCCAGAAATCTTAAATTAAACTCGAATAGTTCTTTATTTTATAAAAAATGTCTTCAAGAACAATCTATTAGAGAGAGTGGTAAATTATGGTACTAAATAATTATTTTTGGAGGGTCTATATTTTAAGAGAAATAGGGTTTACTGGTACAGTAGAGCATAATTTTATAGTTTCAGTGAAAATTCTAGTTTGTTGAGTAAATTAATTAAATAATAAATATTTTTTAAGAAAAGAAACTTGAAAGCAATTAAAAATTTCATTTGTAGATGTAATGTTACAATTTATTTCTCGCATTCATTATTTCTTGGGAAAATGGTGACATATCGAATTTTTTCAACAGAGATGTATATTAAAATATTAAATTATTCATTGTGTATTTTTTGTAAGCAAGAACGAACTTGTAAGCAACAACGAAAAACATATAATCAAAACAAACCTATAAATAATATCTTACACACGTATTCTAATGAAAAAATACGAAAATAATTCCAAACAATTTTTTTTTCACGTAAAAAAAAAAATTGTTTTTTTTTTTTCTAAATATATATCATTAGGAAAGTATGAACTATATTAAACCGTTTTACATTTAGGCTACGCAGTACGGTTCAGCTCTTTCCTCCTTCTAATAATATTAATTTACAATAATGGAAGCTGTGTGCGAAACGAATGTAGCTTTTATTTTTATGTTTTGGCCAGCATTTTGGGAAATTTTGCCAGTGTGCAACCAGTGGCGCCAAGTTTTGAAACATATTGGGTGGGATCAAAATTATTTTGGTAAAATTTCACAGCCAGTTTTTTTTCTTTGAACAGTGGACAGATAGGGAAAGATGATAATTCTCAGTCAAGTTATCATGTTTTAATTACACATTGACTTATACTTATTGACTTATATTCACTGGTGACTCAGTGGCGACCAAATTTTTTTATTTGGTGACCAAATCATCTAATCTAGTAGTGTTATTTTTTTAAATTATCTGTATAAAAATTGTCTTAAGAAATGAACATAAGCAGCATTTTTCTCTATCCCAATATAAGAAACAAACTTAGAAACTATATTCAAATAAAAATATTTTTAACTTTTATTTTTAATTTGGCAGAAATAAGTTCACCAACTGCAAATTTTAAATTAACTTCGACAGGAAAACAGACAAAAATTTTTTTCCTGCTTTACTATTTTACAAATGCACCCCTCATCTGATTTTGTAGAACTCAATTATCCAGTCATTTGAAGCATTTGGCCATCAGCATTTATTAACATACCGATTAATCCAGCCCTTACAATATTTCTTTTCTTTTTTCTTTCTTTTTCAGAGATATATAATTTTGATGTTTCATCAGAAAACTAGATTTTATATTTGTAAATTATGTAACTGTGTAACTAATAATTCTAAACTATGCTTGTTGTTATTTTTGTTCCCAATAAATTCATAACACCCCCTCCCCCCCCCCGCCTTTTTTTTTTTTTAATGGTGACTAGAATATTTTGTTGGCTACCAGATTTGATCAAATTTGTAAAGCCCTGCTCACTGGTAAATGTAAAATTAATTTTGTTCCAGGGATAAAAAGAAATAATGAAATAAAGAAAGAAATAAAACAATGGACTCGCTGGGTTTGAAAATTATTGGGTGGACTCGGGCCCAACAGGCCCATATAAATTGACGCCACTGCTCCTGTGCCTTCTGAAGCATGAATACACATAATGCACATAATTTTTTTTTTAATCGACACAGTGTTATTTTAAATCCGTTGAAGGAAGTATATTTTTATTAGTCATACAGTTTAATGTAGTATTTTCTTGGTCTTAAAAATATGTTATTATGATTATATTTAAATCGTATGTAAGAGAAGAACCTAAACGTACGTTACCGCATCAAACCTTCCATTTTTAATTGGACACTCATCTAATCTCATCCAAAACTCATCAAGAGTCTACATACTCGTGAATTTTAGTTTCTAAGTTGTCATGTCTGGAGATGTACACCAAAACATTCTATTGAAATTAGCATATTTCCTCATAAAAATGCAAAAGTAAGATCATTTTATAAGAATTTATCATCCATAGGCGTCTATGTCATAAGTCCATGTATCGAGTTCTCTGTGAACCCATCTATATGATTATATTTATATTCTACAAACATATTTTATTACACCCAGAAAAAAAATTTGTTGAATCAACAAAAATTTGGTTGACCCAACAAAACTTTTCGTTTAAATATGGGTTAATGGAAATTGTGTCTGAATCAACAAAAAAAATATTGTTGATTTTTTTTGCAATTCCAAAAAAAAAATTTGTTACGTCAGCAAAAAAATGTTTTGTTAATTCAAGTAAAATGGCTCAATTTTACTTGCATTAACAAAATTCTTTTTGTTACATAGATATATGCTATGTGTTATTTTACAATCGATTTTCTTTTTTCAACAAAATATATTTTGTTTGTGTGAATAATAAAATATGTTATATTACGAACTTGTTTTATTTATACTACAAAAACTTTTCTTAAATGAACCAATCTAAACTAAATTTTAATTCATTTTCAGCAGTGAATTACGCCTGTAAACCTTGAATAACAACAAGCGAATTTTTATCCTGCTTTTTTCAAGCGCAAACCGAGAGAGTGAAAATTGCCCAAGCCGGGTGTCGATCCCGGGTCTTCAGAACAGCGCTCTGAGGTTCTACCACTGAGCTACAAGGAACGATATCTAAGCTCGGCATTTCTCAATCTGATATATGTCGGAACGGCTGCAACCGCAGCACAAGGTGGAAATGTCATTAGAAGCACGCAAATTTCTGCGACAAACATGAGACGACAATACAAAACCCAGCATACGGCAACAAATAGTTATTTTTAAGTAATTTTCAGCCGTGAATTACGCCTGCAAAAAGCAGGATAAAAATTCACTTGTTATTATTCAAAGATTACAGGCGTAATTCACTGCTGAAAATGAGATACAGCTATTGCAGAAATCGCGAAAAATGCAACCAGCGCCACCTGTTGCGTGATTTACACCAAAAACTAATCAGCAACAATTTATTATCAAGAAATAACTGAATATAAAGTTTTATTAAATACCGTGCATTAGTTCTTGAGATAGATCGCCCACAAAATTTTTGTCACATACAGACAGACAGACATTTTCTAAAAATAGTCAAATCGTGTTCAGGACCTTCTAAAATGCGTCGGAAACTGGAAGTCGAAAATTTTCATGATTCCAATACTTTCTTCTTGTAAAGATAGAAGAAAGTAATAAATGGGACAGGGGGATTTTTAAAACTACCTTGGTCCATCCCAATGAAAAAAGTTTTAATTATCCAAAAATTATGTTAATTCTGTAATTACACAGCTATATAAGTCAAATAAATTGAGTTACGTGAGAGAGTTATGGCTACTACCAACGCCCCCTAGATAAGAAAGCCTTGACACTGATCACGAAAACGTCATACCAAGCAGGCAAAACAAAGAAAAAAATTCGAACAACTCGCATGTTTCGATTTCGATGGCTCGTGGAATTATTAACTATTAGTCGTAAACTATAATTATTAATTCTATGAGCCAATGGAATCGAAACATGCAAGTTGTTCGAATTTTTTTCTTTGTGTTGCCTGCTTGGTATGACGTTTTCGTGACCAGTGTCAAGGCTTTTTTATCTAGGGGGCGTTGCTACTACACAACAATTTAAATTTTGCAAAAACAACAAAATTTTGTTGGAATTACAAAATTATTGTAAAATTAAAAAAACAAATTTTGTTAATTCAAGCAAAATTGATGAAATTTTGTTAAAATTTTCTAAGAGTGTTAACAATATTTTTTTGTCCAAGCAACAAAACCAATTTTTTTACTTCAACTTAAAATTTTGCTAAAACAACCAAAATGTACTCAACAAAACATGTTTTGTTGTTTTAATCAATTCCTTTTTCTGGGTGTATACTAAATGTAGTTCGGATTAAAAATGTATAACGCAATACAAACCACGTTTAAAGAATTCAGGAACATACTCAGTAATGCTTAAGAATTATTTTGTGAAGCCCTGTATAACTTCTATAGAATTTATACACATCATGCAACTTAATTAAATCGTAATGCTTGCTAATATAAATTTAGTTTCAGTAAAAAATTCACACTATAACGGAAAACGTAGTAAAATATAGTCAATCGCCAGTACTGTATCTGATATCTTTTGTGTGTTCTTGTAAATGAAAGATAAACGCTATGCACATTTCATTCTTCTGCAAGCATACTCTAGTGAACCTCAGTAACGTATAGTAGTTTCATTATCTTTAAAATAGTGTAACAAAATTAAAATATGCTGCAAACAGTTTATCCTTATGGGCCATTAGGTGAGACAAATATTTTATGTGATCGTGTAAATTAATGATAAATGCGTTGTACACAATATTGAACAAAAAGCATGTTTTACTGCACCTCAGAAATTAATATCAATCTCATTATATTCGCTATAGAGTAACTTTTTTAAAAACAAAGCAAAAGAATTCCCCCATATATCATAATGTAACGGAATTCTTTTGAGTGCCTCCCTAAACAAACTATGAGTGATTCACATACCATATTCTTCAGTAGGATAATTGTATTGCACTTAAGTGATGTATATCAAATTCAATATTTTTTTGAAATAGCGTAAAAGAATTAGAATACATTGTTAACGATTTTTCACCTCAGAAATATTTTGAGTGACCTTATAAATAAATTATAATCGCTACATTTTTTACTATGTTGGAAAATGTTAAAAGCCCGAGAAGAAGATGTCATCGCAAAGCTTGGGAAAGAAAGATCACTTGCCGTAGCAACCCTGCCACTTATGCTTAACTTTTCACATTTTATTAAAAAACTATATTTATTTATCTTGCTGGAGATATAACTTTACATTACTTGATAGAAAAATGCGTATTCTTACGTCGCGCGCTGGTAGAATGAAAAAATACATACTTGAAATTTTATTTTTTTTAGATATTAAAAAATCGGTAAATTTAAGTTACAGTGTTCAAGTAAAATTTATTTGAAAGTCAAGTTTTTTTTTCTGTTTGGTGGAGTAGAAATTGAATTTATTTCGAATAAAATTTATTTAAAAGTAATATTTATTTCTGATCCGCTGAGTAAAGATTTAATTTATGTGATAATTAGAAGCAAAGTTTGGTGCAGTCAATGTGATAGCGCATGTCGCGACATCTACTGTTATTGCTTATACTTTATAATATTAAAAAAAGTCGCAAAACTTCGAAATTTATATTATTGTTAAAATAAATCTATAGACTTTCACCATCTTAACATTAGAAACAATATCACACATAGAGACATCGAGGAAATTTAATATGCTGTGACTATCACAAAGCATTCTTCTATATAATTCTAATATATTAATTTAAAAAAACAATGTTTCACGCCAACAGTCATAAATAGGAAGCATAGTGCATTTTATGAATGTTACATGGAGTTATAGTGATGATTTTTAGAAAATAATGAGAATGAAAATTCACGCAACAGACGTAGTTTATGAAACACTTTCCAAATCTACACATTTATTTTTAAGAATAAAATTCAAGAATTTTCATAAGATAAAAATAACATAGCACAGCTGAATACAACCTTTTCACCAATTGCGCAATGATTGTAATAAATATGAATCATTTAATGCAATCTTGTATATTATCCATATATTTTAATACACACCACATAGTATATTACAAATAATTTAAGGCCAAAATGTATAGCTTAACTGTAGGATCTTTTTTTTTCATTTATACCTTATACATGGCAATTATTACCTATCTTACATATTAAATTTGGTGCAATTTCATCTAAAAGATAACGAGATATAGCTATTAGAAAAATCTTAAAAACTAGGGCATTGTAAAGTCAATTTTGCGCGGTATGCGCTTAATCTAATCAACAAACTTTATCAAGATCTAACATTATATGATGACACTTTATGCATTACTTAGAACAGAAATCTTTTCATACGATTGAAAAGGCATAACACAGCTGAGAATAACTTTTTCTGCAATTGTCGCGCAATGATGGTAATAAATGTGAATCCTTTTATGCAATCTTGTATATGATCCATAGATTTTAATACACACCACATTGTATATTATAATTAATTCAGGTTCAAAATGTATAACTTAACTGAAATATTCTTTTTTTTCATTTAAACCATATACCTGGCAATTATTACCTATTTTACATATTAAATTTGGTGCAATTCCATCTAAAAGATAACGAGATATAGCTATCAGAAAAATCTTAAAAACTAGGGCATAGTAAAGTCAATTTTGCGCGGTATACGCTTAATCTAATCAAAAATTTTATCAAGATCTAACATGATATGATGACACTTTATGCATTACTTAGAACAGAAATCTTTTCATACGATTGAAAAGGCATAACATAGCTGAGAACAACTTTTTCTGCAATTGTCGCGCAATGATGGTAATAAATGTGAATCCTTTTATGCAATCTTGTATATGATCCATTGATTTTAATACACACCACATTGTATATTATAATTAATTCAGGTTCAAAATGTATAACTTAACTGAAATAAGTTTTTTTCATTTATACCATATACCAGGCAATTATTACCTATCTTACATATTAAATTTGGTGCAATTCCATTCGAAAGATATCAGGATATAGCCATCAAGAAAATTTTAAAAACAAGGGCATAGCAGTATCACTTTTTGCGCGATATACACCTAATCTAATCAACAAACCCAAGATCTAAAATTATATGATGACACTCCTTTCATTAGTTAGAACAGCCAAAAACATATGCAGAGTGTCAGTGAACTCATGGGCCCAACTCTAAGGGAAGATAAAACATGCCTAGGCAAGCACAAAACACGATACAATGGACGCTCATAACTCAAGCATTGAAGCACTACAGGGCGCTTTCTGATTATGGAGGGAACCTTGTTAACCCCTTGGGGACCGGCGGCTTTTACACAAATTTTATTCGGTTGGCACCACTTTAAAAAAAAGCTACCTTTACTTAAACTATCACAAAAATGCTCTAATTAGAGAAAGCAAATATTACTTTTATTTTTGACTGGTGCCTAAAACAAATTCTGTATGCTCTTTTTGAGGGTGCATATATGCACCCATGGTCCCGAATGGGTTAAAACTCGTTTGCAAATCAGATTGCAATGCGAGTAGTTTTTGAAGCATAACTGAAAAACTACTTGGGGGATGATTCGCATGTTTGAATGTTTTCAAAATCGATTTTTATTGAAAAAGTCATAGGTTACAATTTATATTTGTTTCGAAATTTAATTTCAAATAATATATCATTTAGAAAACATGTGAACTGTAAATTATAAAGTTTTTAAAAGACAGTAATATGTTGGAGTTTCATATATGGGAATCCAAAATTTCTGCTTATTTCGCCAAGCAATTTCAGTTAGGCTTAAAAAACTATCCACATTGCTATCGGCGTTGTAAAAATTAAAATGAATTTAACATTAGAAGTTCCAAACTTTAAAGCTTCATAATATATTACTATTTGACTGAATGATTTCTCAATTAGTATTCTAAGGTAACATTTACCGCAAAATCCAAATGTGTAATAAAAATTCCACGTTCTCAAAATTTCGATGCAATGTCTGTAATTTGATGTAATGTCATTATGTTGACGATCCCTAAGCAAAATGAAATATAACTTTAATTAATAGCCGTTTTTACTATTTGATTGGTACCAGGCACATTTTTATATGATGATTTGCCGCCGAATTAGTAGGGGGTGGATGTAACGTTTCTTTCTTTACACGACTATACTTTCTTCCTATGTATATTGAAAAAAGTAAAATGTTTTACAAAATGTTTGAATGAGGAATATTTTATACATATACCACGCATATTATGAAATAATGTGATATCTTAATAGTATTTGTTTTATCGATTTACAGATCCTGGCGGAAATTTCGGTCCTGCGGCTGCCCAATGGTGTAAGTATTATTTTCACATTTAAGTAATTTTCCTTCTGTGTGAAATTAGAGTCACGTAATCTAAGCATTAACTGAATTTCATTTACTGCATTAAAAACATTAATTTATCATACTTCCTTTATAATAAAGATCTTATTAAATAATATAGTATAAAAAATTAAATAGAAATAACTTTAAAAGGAAATTAATTTATCGCAATTGACTATAATCTTCTTTGGAATTTCAAATAAAATTTTACTTTGTGCTGATTAAGTATTATAATACAAATTCTTCAAGAAATATCTAATATGACACCAAATAGAAAATCTACTAAAGAAACTAAGAAAATCTAAATATAAATATCTAATAGGGCACCAAAAGGCCCTTTCCGCCAAATTATCGTAAAAGACACATTTTTGAATAAAAACAAACTTTTTATTGAATGTGGTGTTATAGTTATTTAAAACGTGCTTACACATTTTGAGACCCGACTTTAATTTTGCTAATAAAATATAAAGAAAAAGCAAGTCAAACTCTAATTAAAAACAACAGTAAACATGATTTTAGTTAGTCGATTTATTAAACGAACGTGCACGCCGTGATTACACAAAATTTTCTTCTATATTACTCTACTATGTTAAATTACATAGTGCAGTTACATTCCAACAATACGAATAAGAAGTACTTTTTTTCATTTAATATCGAATCACAGAGATAACTATACAAATAAAACAACTGCTTTAAATTCCTTTCCAGTAGGATATTTTATCCAAAATTGAATCAATACATTTATTTTAATTAATAACATTAAAAATAAAATGTGTTGCATTTCCACATAATAGGAAATGTGGTACAGCTATAATTTTCATCGAAAAAAAAAACCCTAGGACTATTTTTATTGTTGATGGTTGACATGAAAAATGAACAATTCTGTTGATAATAATGTTGCACGTGTGTGCGAGTAACAATAATAATTAAAAGAAAAGCGTTTGTTATACACCAAAACACGCTTGCTAAAATACATCAATTGTATTAGTGTCGGATTATGAAACACATCCCAAGAATAGAAGATCTGTGTCCCATGTTGAGAAAAAAAGTCAAAATTGTATGCGCATAGTATTTCATAATATGCATCTAGTACATTAAAATTTGTATACTTCTGTTCCATAGATGCCCATATACAGTGTGATTCATAAATATCGAAACAATAGGCTATCTCTTTAAATATTGCCCCTAGGCACATACTTCCAATTGCAAAGTTTCATAAAAAAAGGAGCAAAATTTGATGAGATAAATTGCAACTCCATAGGGGATCTATTTCAGAAAATACAAAAATTAAATTTTTATACGGTCCCCGTAGGATAAAATTTCCAATTAGGAAATGTTTCCTTATCCATTCCTGAATTAAACAAAAAAAATTCCATCTTGATATCTGCAAAATTCACAGAGATATTAAAATCCAAAATTCGTGACTTACACCACTTAAGCATACCTCTGAGCGACACGATATCAGGTCATTTGTAATTCAAGTTAGGGATCGACCATAAATTTACACATTATTAAAAGTTGATCTAGGACAATGCCTTAACGTTTAGATATAAAATAGCAGCGTATAGATTTTTTGCGTTAAACTTGTTTGAGAAATATGCTAGAGGTCTTCATGAGCCCGATCTTGGCGCCAGGCCCATAACCGTCTCATAAACCGGTCCGCTGGCTGGGCCGTGCGGACCTGTATCTTTATTGTTCTTAAGACGTGACGGGCAGGAAATGAGTTTTGTAAAAATAGTAATAGCGATAATGAAACTTCTTTTAACGGAATCATTGGAAATATATTTTAATAAATGACACAGACATTTTCTCAAAAATCTACTTTTGGTTATACAGGTTCAAACATTATGATTTTTTAAAACTATTTTTCATTTATTCCAAACGACATTGTTTTTTAAAAATAAATATTTATTTAAATGTAATAGTCTAAGAGTATAAATAATCATTAATCACCTTTCTACATAATGAATTAAATACAATTAAGTGCATCGCCCATGAAAATGGTTTTAACAGTGAGTCGCAAGTAATTAGAGGCAACTTTTACGCCTCGTGTAATGGAACTTTAAGGGGGAAAATATGAAGTTGTCAAGGCTAAAACTATGAAAAAACTCGAAATCGACATGTTAGAAAAGTCTTGTTTAAATCAACTGACACATTTAAACAGTAAAGAAAGATGGTGATAATGGCACAAAATAAACTAAATCAGAAATTGAAACTACAGGTTACTGCAGCTTACTCACCTGGAAACTTTTAAAAAGCATTTAAACGTTCTATTAGGAGCCAATCTTTCTTTAAAATTTTAAATGAATTTTCTGCATCATAGCTTTTTTTTTCATCATTTCTCATCTTTAAATTGATATAAGTCAATAACCGTTAAAGATAATATATCATTTTCTAATATTTTACTTAAATTTTAATTTGGCAAATTTGAAAAAAAAAATTACTTTTCAAAATATGATTTGTTTAAAATAAGTTGCATCTTTTTTATAAATTACTATTTTAAATATTTTTAATATTTTTAATTTTTTAAATTAATATTTTTTAAATGCTGAATCAAAATTAAAACTTATATATTTCTGATTAAATAAAAGAAAAAAAAATTCAATGCGACAAATAATATTTTGAGTTATAACAATTTTAAATTACTCTGAATTTAAAAAAAAAAAAAAAAAATATATTATTTTTTAATTTTGTAAGAATTATGATGTGATTCTGTTTACAAATTATATGGTTAACCATCACAAAAAAAATTTCAAAATTCTTACTCTATAAATAAATAAAAAATAAATAAATGTTTCCCGGACATCTTACAGTAACTATGTTTCTTGAATTACATACATTTCAATTTGTGTCTGATCCCTTGAAACCTCATGAATTATTAAAACGGACACATCTCTCTAAGTTTTGCAGATATCGAGATGGAATTTTTTTTTGTTTAATTCAGGAATAGACAAGGAAAAAATTCCTAATTGGAAATTTTATTCTACAGGGGCCGTATAAAAATTTAAATTTTGTATTTTCTCAAATAGACCCCCATGGAGTTGCAACTTATCTCATTCAATTTTGAACCTTTTTTTATGAAACTTTGCAATTGAAAGTATGTGCCTAGGGGCAATATTTAAGGAGATAGCCTATTGTTTTGATATTTATGAATCACACTGTATAGCTATTGTAAAAATACAACATAGCCGTACTGCTTGCTCAGTGATTACACCAACACCCAGTCAGTACCTATTTAAGTCAAGATCTATATGATTAAGGAGTTTGAGGAAATTCCCTGTATGAGTTCTTGATTTGATTTGGGTACAAAATTTGTGAAACACATACACAGTTATACAGTTGTACAGTCGAGCAGACATTAAAAAAAAATAATCCAATCGTTTTCAAACATTTCAAAATTTGTAGATCCATCAGCAATACAGGAGACGAATAGTTTCAGGAATCCAACATCTGCTTATGCATATAGAATGAACAACAGAAAATCCTATTTGACATGCGTATTAGCTGATATGAATGTGAACTGATATCGCTGAACATTTTTGGTTTGGGTGACGCATTTTTTGGTGACTCTGACAAATAGCTGAAATCTCTTTGAATCATTATATAAATATGGTAAGAAGATTGAGAAAATGAATGTTTTAAACATATTTACAGTAACTGAAACTAATTAAATTAAAATATCTCTATGTTTGGAAACGTATAACCCCATTAAAACGTACTTTTAAAAATCATCTGTCATAAAAAGCAAAATATCTGAATGATTTTGTATAGCCTTGCAAAATAAATATAATATGTACAGCTTTTAATAAGGTACATTGAGTCTTGCATGTTAAAATCAATTTCGCTCAGTTTGAGAAAGTATAACATTATTAAACTAGTCGTTGGGGGCCACCGTAATACTTACCCATAATGGATATGCATTATGTAAAATATTAAAATAAAAATGTGTAAACTACTTATAAAATGCATCGCAATTCAAATAAAATCGTGGCTTGATGACGTCATAAACTTTAAGGGCTCGATTACTGAATTGCTTGAAAGAAACCTCCTTATAACTCCAAAAATAATAATCCTATTAACTAGCGGTTTATTGCGTCTGATTAAGCGTCAAATTTACAATTAAAATATATCTTTGAAGTGAAATTTGGAGGAAATACAGGGTCATGAAAAATCGAAGACTGTGGAAAATAGGATACCAAATATCTCGGCAACTCATTATCCGATCGACTTCATGCTTTATGCAAAATTTATGTTTTTTTATTGTCTTTTATATTCATTTCTTAAAATAAACAATTTCGAAAATTTTTATATACCTTTTATCAGAACGAATATTTCGAGAGTCCGAAAAAAATAGTTCCGGTTAATCGAGGTTATTGAAATGAAATAGGCTTCTTTCCATTATTACAGACTAAGTACATACAAAATTGCAAGTCTCTATCTCAATTTTTTCGGGAGATAGAGCGTTTACAGACACACAGACACACACACAGACGGACGGCAATTTTTTTTTTCTAAAAATATGTTTTTCGGAATCTACAGTGTCTGAAACGTGTAAATCCGTCAAAAATTTTTTTTTCGATTTTCAAAACGATTACAAGACTTACCCTATACTACGTATGATGGGTAAGTAAAATTTGTGATAGTAGGCATTAAGAGACTGAAAAATTGCCATAGATATAGAACATAGGGTCGCAAACCGCGTTTAGTGGGAGAAAATTGCAAATAAAGTTATGACATCGAGTGGAACAAAAAAGGCCAATATTAAGTAGAAATACATTTAAATTTGACGTATGATTTATTTCATGCATGATGATGCACAAGCACATTTTGAGATTGTTTACACTGCTCAAACAATTAAGGGAGCACATGGTTTTAACGAAATAACGCAAATACTTACACCGATAAGTAACTTAAATTAAAACATCCATAATTTAAAGCATAGCAGAAAGCAGAAAAATAAAACTTCATACGTAAATCAAAGTTTATGACGTCAAAAACCAGAAAAAGGAGATAAGTGCAGAAATCCGGATTTCGCAGAAACGCCTGTTTCACTGTCTCAGTTGTGAAATTCAATTGCACAGCTTTTGTTTTGAGAAAACGTGACTTGAAAATGTCCCAACAACGCAATTTACCAGTATCCATGGCTTGGCCTATTAGCGGGAGACTTGAATCCAATCAAACACAAAGAAGTGTAGCGGATGCTATTGGAGTCGCAAGAAATGTCATTGCAAAGCTGTGGAATCGACTCCAAGAAACAGGATAGGTTAGACGTCTACCATGGCAAGGCCCGCCACGTGCTACCACAGAAACTGATGACCGATATATCCTGTTAACAGTTTGTTGAAACAGAACAGCCGATGCTACTCAACTGACCTTGGTAACAGGAAAAAGAGTGTCGTGCCAAACAGTCAGGAATAGGCATCATCAGGGTGGTCTCTATTCATATAGGCCAATGGTCTGTATGTCATTGGCGCCAAACCACCGTGGGTCCCGAAGAAGGTGCGCTGATGAACATCGATATTGGAGGCAACATGATTGGAGTCAATATTGAGTCCTCATTCAGCCTGGAGTGGGACACCCAACGTGTTTTGGTGTGGAGGGAAAGGGGCAATTGAAATAATCCAATATTTGTCCGTGAAAGATCACATTACAGACGAGGTAGGTTGATGGTATTAGTTGGAATCAGCATAGGTGGACGTATGGACCTGCATATCATTAGGAATGACACTTTGACAGCTCGAAGCTATGCAGACGAGATACTGAGACCTCATATTGTAACTTACGCTGCAACCATGGTCATTCCTTTGTTTTTATGCATTTTAATACCAGATCATATACGGATCGTCTGGTGGTGAACAGTCTTGAAGTTGAAACAATACAGTGAATGTATTGGCCAGCAGGCTTTTCTGACTGGAATCTGGTCTAGCACGTTTGGGATTCACTCGAACGAAGCATTGCAGCCAGAACAAGAACATCTTTTACTGTCCGGAACTTGGAGATTGCAATTATTGAGGAGTGGAACAGTATTCCCCAAAGTCTTATCGAAAAGCTCATCGAATACATAAAAAAACAGGTGTGCAGCTTCTTAGCTGTTCGATGGGACCACACTCCAAATTAAACATCTGGAATCATTTCTAAACAATGCTTTTTTTTTTTACATTTACATATAACCAAATTGTTGCCTTAAACTAGCTTTTCATGTTCTTTTCATCGTTTCAAAGAATTAAAGCTATCTTGCAAATTTTTTTGTCTTTTTTAGCTCACTGGCTATCAAAGCCTGTGAGCTTTTTGGTTTTTCATGCAGAATTATCCCATTTTCTTCAAATTTTGTATATAGGTTCATTTTGATAATGCGCTTCTGTCAATAGTTTTGGGGGTACATTGGTTAAGTATAACGGGGGAAAGGGGGGGGATAACCCCCCTAATTTAGATAAATGAGTTTTTCATGCAGAATTATCCGATTTTCTTCAAATTTTGTATATAGGTTCATTGTGATAATGCTCTTCTCTGAATAGTTTTGGGGGTTCATTGGTTAAGTATAAAGGGGGAAAGGGGGGGCTAATACCCCGTTAATTTAGATAAATGGGTTTTTCATGCAGAATTATCCGATTTTCTTCAAATTTTGTGTATATATTCATTGTAATTAGAGACTTCCCTGATTAGTTTAAGGGGTTCATTAGTTAACTATGAGGGAGGTAACGGAGGGATGATGCCCCCCTTAATATATTGTTGATTTCTTTATTTTTCGAGGGGTATATTTAAAATTCTTTGAAATAAGAGTAATAATATACAATTAGTGTGAATAGCCTGTGAGCTCAATGCCCTCAGTTTAACTGGGCAGTTTTCCTTTTTATTTCTTTATTGCGCATTTATACACGTGTACTCTCCCTTTTATGCCCATGCATCGCTGTTTCGCACGGTTTTCTTCACCTTTTTGCTTGCTCCCCTAATTGTTTTGAGCAGTGTATTTAAACGTGTCCGGCAATACTTCATCCGTCGATGTCGGCTGTGGAATGACCTTCGCGTTCACAACGTCGAACAATTCCAATAAAAATGTCTCGTCGTCTCTTTTTGACGTTGAATTGTAATGCATTGTAATTCTTTTATGTCAAATTAAATATGTTTCTACTTATTATTGGCCCTTTTTGTTCCACTGGACGTGACACCCTTCATAACTATTTTCGTGATTTTCTTCCACTAAATGGGTTTTGTGAACCCATGTTCTATGTCAATTTTTCATCTCTTGATGCCTACTATCTCCCCTCTGAATTTGTCGGTCGAATTCAGCAACACCCTGTATATTATTGGATACATATATCCACAAGTTTAGTTTTACGTGCGTATGGTTACCTTTATTTGAGAATGTCATGCAATTATTCATGATTCTTCTGAACTTGAAATAAAATCCATAAGTTTAGTATCTTATTTTTAAGCAGTTATTTTTAACAATATATACATTATACAGTGTGTTCTTTCATACAGCTGACCAACATATAACACCTATTCCGTTAGTTTTTGAGATATTGCTCCAATTACATAATATTTTAAATGTTGTTCTTCATCATTTAAAAATCAATTTTTTTTCAAAATAACTATTTCTTAAAAAGTTTAAAAATTAAACTACTTATACGGTCCAGGGATCCTATAATTTGTATTTAGAAAAAAAAAAATTCTGTATGCTTTAACAAGTAAAACAAATTAACGCAAATTGTTCTACGACCCAAAACGTACCTGTTTATGATACAATAGCTTTTATGAATTTTCGACTTTTTCTATTCAGAACGCATTCTCAGTGTTAGAAAACGCTAAAAGTTCATGAAATTTAAAATATCACAAAATGGTAAGCTTTGGTTGTACAAAAATTTTTTATGCTCTTTTACTTGTTACAGCATTGAGAAAGTGTTTCTAAATTTAATTTGACTCTGTGATCATATAAAAATTTAAATATCGTTATTATATTAAAAATAAGTACGACCTGTGGCCAGAAAGTTCGGTGAATGAATTTTTATTTCAAATACAGTTTTTTATAGCATCAAATACATTTTACTGTCCTTCAAAACAATCTCCATGGATGGTAATGCACTGTTGGGAACGAGTATATAAGTCCTGGAAACTCCTGTAAAACAGTTCTTTCGGAATGGCTTTCAGCTCGGCCGTCACGTTGCGTTGAATGTCGGTGATGTCCGTAAATCTCTTTCCCTTCAGGGCTGATTTCAATCTGGGGAAGAAGAAGAAGTCTGTATGTTCCAAATCAGGTGAATAAGGGGGGTGATCAAGTGTAACAACTCCATTAGCGGCCAGGAACTGCCGTACAACCAAAGCGGTGTGTGGCCGGGCATTATCGTAGAGAAGAGTCCAGGAGCCTTGCGTGGCGTACTCAGGAGTGGCGGAGCGGCGCGGAGTGGCGGAACCTTGTCAAACGTTCAAACAGATATTGACCTTCACCACGCGCAGCGCATTGATATTCTACTAGTACAGCAGCGACCTCTACAGGCTCCTTCACCGAACTT
Source organism: Maratus michaelseni (assembly GCA_963931845.1). NCBI lineage: Eukaryota > Metazoa > Arthropoda > Arachnida > Araneae > Salticidae > Maratus > Maratus michaelseni. The sequence continues at coordinate 187,836,618 of OZ007596.1, forward strand.
TCTGGCCACAGGTTGTATTTTCCTGTAAATGGATTTTTATATGACCGAGAACAACATTCGCAACATTTTTGGGAATGGAACTAAACATTTAAAACGATTGGTTTAGGATATTGCTATTAGTCATCTATAAATAAGGATATCCTGTTCATGCGTATTTGAATGTGTGTAAAAAATGGTAATACATATGTATCAACTCCTATTTTTATGACTACAATTTTTTTTCTTTTTTAATTTCAGGAATTGCGACGCTCTTTTATCCTCTGTGCATATCCGAAATGTTTAACATGCTTTTAAAGAAGAAAATTATGCAAATAAGAATTTTAAAATTGTTCAGAATCATTAAAATGAAAACATTTGTAATATCAAACAAATAAATTGTTTATTGATGAAAACTGTGCTGTGTTCTTTTTTAAATATAGTATTTAAACATGTTTTACAGGTTCCGATTTAACACATGTACAATAGCATTGAATTTCAATGGCCAGTTTCCCCAAAAGATTTTAATTTCGCTTTAAATTTTTATTGTTTTAAATTAGTATTTAATGTTAATTGCAAAAGTATTTGAAAAATGATAAGTAAAATAAAAATTATTAAATAATTCTGTCCTTAATTTTAAAAAAATTAACAATTTAATTTTTTTTTCACATGGCCTTTCTAAACAAAATTGGTGAATTAAAAAAATTATTCTTTTACTGCAACAGAATCATTACAGAAAACTGGATATATATATATATATATATTGAAAAAATGAATGAGTTAAGCTTAAATAAAATTGAAAATAAAAAACGGGAACCCTAAATTGATTGTTAAATATAAATCTCTGAGATATTCTTAGACAGACTATAATACAAATGTAGTTGACCGTCAACGAAAGATAATCTATGCTAGTTAACAATAATTATATCAATGCCCACTAGTGGCTAAAAACTCTATGATATTTTCAGAAGCATTATTATAAGAGTTCAGTTATGTATTGGAGATGACATAATATACTTTATTCTGGTTTATTCTGAATTCTGTTTTAAGTAATTAAAACAGCATTTATATCTTCATATATGCTCTGCTTGTACAATGTTTTATTTGGATGTATTTTATACTTCTTTTCACATTTATTAACATATTTTCGATGTAAAGAATGCCATCATCAATTTAGGAATGGTCCCTTTTTATACGGATGTAACTGTATTTTAATTAATAAGAGAAATTCATATAAGTGAGCATTTTCTTTAGCACAAAACAATTAGTTTTAGAGATTCGTCTATGCGGTATTTTCTGTAATTTTCTTGTGATAGCAAATGGAAAAAATATCCAATGTACCAAGTTTGTCCATGGTGATGATATAAAAGTTTCAACGTGTTAACTTTGGACACTTGGAGTTTAGTTCACATTCAATATGAAGATGAACCTTTATGCTTTTCGGTTACCATAAATTGAAAAAAATAATAATTGGCATTTCTAATGTATGTTTCTATTTTATTTCTGTGACAATTTAGGAATTAAACTGTGTTCAGTGTTTTTTATATTTTTTTACGGACTGTACTTCTAGAAATTACTATACATAGACGGCAACGAATCCACTTCTTTGCATGGCCCTGTGTTTCAATTTATTTATGTTACATAAAAACGTTTTAGTAGACTAACTATAGTTCAACTGAAAAATGCATAAATCAATTAAATATCACCTTTAAGAGCTTACGCTAGTCACGCGAAGAAACGCTTCAGCTAATGTTAAGTCTATGGAAAGGTTATCGCGCGATTTCTCGCTCGCATTGTAATATTTTTAAATGATTCTTTTTGCGTAGGATAGCTGACGTCAATCTCTATCGTTGTTAGTTTTTACTTTTTTGATTTTGGTTACGGGTTTTTTTTATAAGCAGACATTTTCAATTTTGGAACCGGTTCTGAAAGTGAAATTATCCTTATATAAAAAAACTGGAACAAAAATCGAAAAAGTAAAAACTAACAACGTTAGAAATCGACGTCAGCTATCCTATGCAAAAAGAATCATTTAAAAATATTAAAATGCGAGCGAGAAATCGCGCGATAACCTTCCCATAGACTTAACATTAGCTGAAGCATTTCTTCGCGTGACTAGCGTAGGCTCTTAACCAACTGGCGCTCATACGCAGTAATACGTACGAATTACTTTGTGCAACCCTGTGTGTTATCTAAAGAATTTATACACACCCCTTAGTATGCAAAAATTAAGTTAGATTTAAAAACGCATACCGCAACGGAAAACACACTTCCAGCTTTTATAATTGATAGACGGTACTTTGGCCGAAATTTTTTCTGTTTTCCTTACAGATGATTGTTAACTGTTTTGGATGCTGTATTCTACAGAAATAATCTGGTATTGTACCTCAATAATGTCTGTACATTTCATTATGTTTGAACTTGTGCAACTTCCTCAAAATACGCTTCAATTTTTTTCTCTCTGAGATCATTATTTAAGTGAATTTGTTTGTCTGATACTGTAAATGAATGAAAAATGCTTTTCACTCCATATTATACAGACATTATGTTTAGTGCATCCAATAAAGTATATAAATTTCGGTACTTGTCTATTATCCCGTCGACCACTTTTCATAACAAAAAATTGCAAACTGTAACGCCAAATAAACGGGAGAACGTTGTCATTGGAATATCAAAATAAATATATAAATAAAATATAAGAATTTAAGGACACAATTGTTATTTTAATGAATGAAATAACTAATAAATCAGTAAAACATAATGAAAAATACACACAAATGTCGAATTAAAAGCCATTTGATGACATAACAAACACGTATAATGCTTCTGACATCAAGTAATTGGGACTGCATTTTTGGCGTTTAATCTTACAGTTTGGCGATAGCTTTTTGTTATGAAAAGTGGTCGACGGGATAATAGAGAAGTATCTAAATTTCATTATGTTTGAATTGGTGTAATATTTTTTAAATACACCTCGATGATGTCTATAAATTTCATTATATTTGAACTAGTGTAACTTCCTCAAAATACGCTGCAAAATGTTTTTCTCCCGGGGATAATTATTTAATCGAATTCATTTGCCTGATTCTGTAAATGAATGAAAAATGCTTTGAACTCCATAATATATAGAGATTATGCTTAGTGCATCCAATAAACTATATGAATTTTCTTATGTTTGAAATAGTGTAATATTTTTAAAATACACCGCAAACGAATTTTTCCCTTAGACTATAATGTAACAGTATTATTTTGAGTGTACTTCTAAACCAGCCATAGTCAACCTTTTTTCTCTTTGACCGCAAACATATGTTTGGAAAGTTAGGCGAGCCGCAACAGAATTATATAAAAAGGTAAAAAAAGGCTAATTTCAATAATAAGATTAAACAAATGTAGTATAACAAACCTATATATTAAAGTTAATGTAATCAGTAGGATTGAATGTTTGTCGAGAAGAACTATTACCAAAAACTTTTAACACCACTATTTCCAAACAACAAACTTTGTGATAGATTTCAATTTCAAATGATGTAGAAATAGTGGCATAAAACATTTTGCTGTCAATTTTTTCTGCGGTAAACGTTCAACCCTAATAATCATTATTAGTTAAACGTAATAATATAAAAATGTAGCATTTAAAAGGTCTAAAGAAAAAAATATCAGGTGATTTGTTTTAAGAAATCAATCGTTTTCTCAACACAAAAGATATTTTTTTAAGTATAGAAATGTATATTTGGAAATGTAATAAATTTGGAATAATATTGGTTTAGTGTTGAAGATTAAGAAATGTACACACCGCTATAGCACAAATAGAACTACATGTAAAAAGAACTTTTGAGAAAGGAAACGGTATTAAAGATAATTTTAAATAAAAGACAGATTTTGTCTGCCCATGAAAATACATAAAAGAACAGTGAAGGTCTTAAAAACTTTTATACACATCACATTTAATGTAATAAACAGATGCTATTGATTATGTATCTCGGGCCGCACTTAAAAGGTCTCCGGGCCATATGCGACCCGCGGGCCGTAGTTTGAGTATGGCTGCTCTAAACGAACTATAAATTCTATGCACTTCATTTTCAATCGAAAATCTGTCCAAGTAAATCTCAAAAACTAATATTAATTGCTCTGATTCTGACGATATATCCCATTAACGATAGCTAATCTCTGGCTCTACCAATGTATCCCAATGACATTTTTTCCCGCAGCCCGAGTTTGAAATCCTGAAAAAGCGCCGAATATTAAGTACTAACATTGGAATAATCCTATCCTCCCATGCATTTATTCGCTGACCGCTTCATTCAAAGCCAAATATCCCTTCTTATGATTATATCTCTTTCGTTGTTATTCTAATGTTGCTGCAACAAACCGCATATTCCCCTGCCCATTCGTTACTGAATAATAATGTGTTATCGTCTGCGTTTCAATACCGTCGCTGCTATTGGTCTAGACCAGGGGTTCTCAAACTTTTAGACCGACGTACCACTAAATCGAAGTTCATACTTCCGCGTACCACCTGGTAACAAACATAAAGCTAATATAAAAACCTGCCTAAAACGAAATATCTCTCCGGTCTTTTGTATTTCCGTCATAGCGGGTTTTATTGCATTTAAAAATGAATGATTACATTATTAAATTGACTGCTTTATAATAACAGTCAAGTAAAAATTAGTATAATTATTAAATTTTAATAATGCATACAATATCAAAATACAATATTTTGGTATAGTAAAAAAAGCCACAATACTTGATGACATATTGGCGCACACTGATTCATATACTATTGTAGTAGGCTAATGAAAAGGATGGCTTGTTTTATCAAGCACAACTTCCTCATGTCTGGCTCAATATTAGGAAGTTTTAGTCATTAGTCAGATTCTATGTTTAGTTTATTCTTGTATTTGTTTTACAGATAACAAAGAGGGGGGAAGCACATTCACAGAGATATGTTGTGCTAAACACAAACAGACTTTGTGTATTTTTGACGGTACTCTGATATTCTCGTCAGCGAAAATTCTGTTACATTCATCCTTTTGAATGTGGACTCCAGTAATCCATCACAGGAGAGGAGAGCTGAATAAGTTCACTTCGTTCCTCTCTCGTGACATACAGTGGCATGATGTCTCAAATGATAAACGAATTTCCAGAGCCTGATTAAGGTCATGTGGAGCTCTAGACCCAGTACCTTTTCGGAGCCAGTCTCAAACCAAGATAACAGCTATATTTTTTTTGTGGGGGGAGTATTTGGTGGTTCTTTAGATATTATGATATGGTTACCAAGTTAATCTAAACTGGTTTTGGGAGAAATAATTGGAAAAAACTGCATTTTTAATAAAGTTTATGTAAACAATTTTATTTATTTTGCCCCCCATCAGTGGTGGCCCTGGGACATGGCCTAGTCGGCCTCTGCATTAATCAGGTCCTGCGAATTTCTTATCTAAAGCTTAGTTAGCGCATTTAACATAGGCTTAATACAAACGTATTAATAATCTGCATACCTTTAAATGCGGCAGTAATGTCGCTCAGTAGACAAACACTTGCAAGTTTCTTCCCACATTTATATATATACCACCTCAATACATATGTACAATGCTTTACCTTAAATCCGCTCTGCATATGACCACAGTATTTGTTTGATTGGAATAATCTTACTCTCTTAAAAACTGATTTCCATGAAATGGGAGGAAACTATAACACTTTTTGTAAAAAAGAAAAAAATATTTCAATCAACACAATGAATCAATTTATGAATTATGTTTGAAATAAGACTTTTATTTCAACACTTCCGAAAAGCTCTTCTAGTACAAAGAGAACCTAGTACAAAGAGAAGTAATTTATAAACTACACTTGGAATGTTGTTTTGTTTTAACATCTCCTACTCGCACAAGCTTTTCCTACTTCCAAGCATTCAGACTTTACCTTCAGATAATTCAATTTGTAAAGCTGTTTAAAAACGGTTCTTCCGCTAATTAAAAATATTTCATTCATTCATTAATTTTAAAATTAGATCTTTATTAAAAATTCAATTTGTATCTATATAAATCTAATAATTGTGTTTTTAATTCTTGAAAACTGATTGTATCATAAGGGTTGAGTGTGAATTTCAGCAAGTCTGCTATAAAAGAAAGCTGCGCCATAGGGGCGTCCGGAGCGTAAACGACCACCGAACCCAAGTCCTGGAGGACTTTTAGCGCACCAGTAGGAGCTGCTTCCCATGGCGCTTCGGCTGTCCAACCTTAAACCCACGTGTCGACGACGTAAATCGTTGCGATACGCGGTGAAACCCAGTACGGGAGTCACCACGAGACACCTGGGGACGGGCCGGCGGCGTCCCCCAACAGCTTCGGATCTGGACATCCAGAAGGGTACCAGGCCCTAGGCCTTAAGTCGGGTTTTCCAGACCCGTACTTGCTTTCCCAGAACTCGAGGGGTGTGTAAACCTACAAAGGTAGTCACAGTTCCCTCTCGTAGTGGATCTGAAAGAAGATGTGTTAGTGCAAAATATGAAATAGAACTTGAAAACAACAACGATAAAACTTTAAGCATGCACAACAACGACAACAATAATCACATTTCAAAGTGCCGGCTGACGAGACGAGTCTCAAGCCTGGGAACTCCATGCACCATTACTTCCTGCAATTAGAATTACGTTCGAACGCGGTCTTTCCTCGGGGATTTCGGACAGCTCTTCCGCGATCCAATGTACGCATTATGAGTCCGTGGATTATTCCCTTTCTGAAGTAGCCGTCCAGGCATAGATCACGGGTCCGGAAGTCGCGACGGAAGTACCTTTCCCGCACAGACCTTCAGAGAACACACAGGTAAAGCACGTGGCTTATGCTACACACATCAACCCCACAAAAACATGTACAGTTGTGGCGAAAACGTGGAAGAAACGAGCCTGGTGGTCACCGAAGGTGCCCTGACCCGTGAAGACCTGATTAATGTAGAAATTGCCCTGCAGTCGGCGAGTGCCGACGCTACAATTCTCCGCTACAATTTGGTTCTCTGATACGGCAAGGAACGCACACCCGTCGGTGTCGTTCTCCTGCTTGGATCCGACCGTGTAGTACAAACACGTGGTTCGCGGAGTCAAATGCGCAGTCCAACGGACCCGCCAAGGATCCTCAAGTCTGGGAGTGGGCCTCCAGAGGTCGACCGACTCGGAGTCTACAACCGTCAACGCTCTTCTACCATTGGACGAGGGCCGTGTAGTCCCTGTCCAGCTCCGCACGCAAGTTGAAGGGGACGACCCCTGACAAAACCTGCAGATCATCCGTGGAAGTCGTTGTGTAACATTTTGTTACACAGAGGAGAAGGTTCCTCTGCATGCTGAGCAACCTATTTGCTATCACTACCTTGCTTGACTACCAAATAGGTGCCGCATAAAGAATAATTCTCTCTGCTATGATCGAGTAAAGCATCTTGCAAAATTTCGGTCTCAGACCCCAGTTATCTGCTGTGAGACGATTCATTTTGTTCAACACCTTAAAAGCCTTCTCCTGAACCGAGGTTAGGTGAGGCATCCAACTTAGGTGGGAATCGATTGTGACACCCAGATACAGGATCTGCCATTTAAAGCGGATCCTGTTCCCTTCCATGAGGATGGAAATAGATGGGGCATTGTGGTACCTGCCCAGGGGCTTCACAACCGTTTAACCTTACTTACCGAAACTGAACGTGAGACTGCACTCTGTCGCCCAAGCGTGGATCTTGGAGAGAACCGGCCCGAGCAACTCCGCGAACCTCATGACAGCTCGTTGTCGTGCGGCTAAGAAGACGTCATCGGCGAAAACCAAAACAACATAGGTTTCGTCCTTCTCGTCTTGCAACCTTCTCAACAGAAATTCAATTACAACCAACCAGAGGTAGGGCCCAAGACACCTTGGGGTACTCCAACGTTGAAGTAGTGGTACCCATCATCTGAAAGGATGACAGAGCGACACCAGAGGTAGTCGTTTATCAATCCAAGGAGCCAAGGTTTAACATCCAGTTCCTCAAAAAACTGGAGGATGTCTGGGCGTCGAACACCATTGAACGCTGACTTGATATCGAGCGTGAGAAGAAATGTGTAATCTCCACGACTCTTCGAAACAGCTATGTACTCCATCACGCGATGGAGCGCGTCGACCGTACTAACCTTCTTTCGAAAGCCGTACTGCCACGCATCGAGCAAACGTTTGAACTCCAAATACAGTACCAGACGAGTTGCACACAATTTATCCAATACCTTCCCGAGGGTCGGCAAATACAAATCGGACGGTAGGTAGCAGAGTCACTGCACTCCTTCCCAGACTTGGGAAAGAATACGGCAATCGCCCGCTTCCATGACCGCGGAAAACAAGACTCTCTCAGACAGTGATTATACAAGGCTAACAGCCACTGAGGGTGGTGTTTCAGGACCTCACGGGCGATCTCTAGACTCAGTCTGTCATGACCAGGCGCCTTGTTAGGCAGCAGCGATTCCACTGAAAATTCAAGTTCATGAATCGAAAACAGATCTGGTTCACTGGTCCTAACGTTCACGACCTGGGAAACATCATCAACCGATAGGAAGTGATATCTCGTAAGTGCGTTCTGGTCTCGTAAGTACGTCCTTCGTAAATGCACAGCCGGCCGGCGTTTTTTGTTTTTGAGACATAGCCGATTCAAAGTCGACGTCAAGTATTCAACTCCCTCATCGGGGGTCGCAAACTCATTCGAAATCAGATCCGTGGCTTGCAGATCGCGGGAGAATGCATCCAAAACAAGTCCCTCTTCAGCAAGTCTGCTATAACAAACATTTCGGTAAAAAGAAAATAGAAAAAGCGTTTACAAATCCTAAAATGCGTTCGAAATTTTTTTGAAAATTTCCAAGTTAATAAAGACAAGCCATTTTCGATTCCATAATAATATGCTGATTTTTGTATTGTATTTCCACGTACCAGTATCGGACTTCTGCGTACCAGTAGCCAGAGCTTCACGTACCAGTACTGGTACGCGTACCATAGTTTGAGAACCCCTGGTCTAGACATATTACAATATATCACACATATTGATATGTCATAAGCAATAAAGAAGCGCTGAAATATGTAAGATTTATTGTGGAGTCGATAATATTACTAGAGCTTAGCAGCTGGGAAACTCGGTTCGCGAGTAACCAATCAGAGTGCGCTAAAGGTAAAATTTCGGCTGTTGCCACGTTGGTGAAGCAAAGCCTCCCCGTTCTTTCACCGTGATTGGTTTCTTTCAAGCGGAGCTTTCTAACTATTAACGTGTATCTAAAAGGTGGATTAAAACTTTGTGCCGTTATATTAAAAATAAATGTGCAACGTTAAATTAGCACAAATTAAAATCATTTCTAATGGCAAACAGCTGTTTCAAAGCCCTTAAGCTCCATCTTCAGTGCCAACTCAAAAGGTAAAAACCAATTAAAAACTCCTAAGCCATGACCGCTTGCCTGCCATCTCTCGCCCCGCGGCCATTTCATCCTAAATTTTTTGCCCGAATCACAATCCCGTAGGGTGTACTGTGAGAAAATTCAACGAAAAATTCAAATATTATGTCAAAATTATTCTGAATGCTGTTGAATTATGCTGTTGAATTATGCTGAATTATGCTGTTTGTATTGAAAATTTCAGAGTTTAGTACAATTTTTGTCTGAAGACGACCCTTAAGTTTATTATGTTAACAGAAATGTAAAAAACCCCTAATATCTAGTCAAATGGTTATATTGTTTAAGGTGATTGGAGGAGGAGACAATTTTTGGTGATTTTAATGTACAGGGTGTTCGCTTTTGTTTTGGCCGACAGTACATTTTTAGTTGTAAGCGTTTTTTGCCTGAGTTAAACTTTAGCTTCGTGTGTGGCATGCATAAAAATCTGTAGATAATACACAGAGTTGTACAAAATAATATATTTCAGTCTATTACGGAAATAGCTAATAAAGAATTTGTAACTATGTTTTGTGTCTTGCAACTAAACTTAATATTAGCATACCATGTAGTATGTATACAAATCTATAGATCATATGCAAGGCTGCACAAAAGAATTCTAGTACTCTTTCACCCATGGCAATAATCATTGAAAAAGGTTTATTAAACGTGTTATGCGTTTTTTTTATTGTTTACTTTTATATTTTCTTTCACCTTTTTAAATGGTAAATGTCCATTACAATGATCTGGAAATGTTGTAAAGTGCTTCATAATGTGTGCTTGAAGTATAAATTTTCTTTCTTGTTTCATTTTCCCGAATAAAAAATCCCTCATTGCTTTTATGTATATATATGTATATGTATATATATTATATGAAAAATATATTATTTTAATATAAATGCTGGACGATTACACCATGAAACAGTACTACATTAAAGACGTGAGTATAAAATATCACAAATTTACTAAATTGTGCATACAAATGTCAAATTTAAAACTTATACATACATTAAAATCAAATTAAAATCATCAACATTTCGAACGACTTCTATGGCCATCCTCAAGAAATAGTTGTTACATTGCTTCTAAAGTTCCAAAGGCGAAAAAACAAGTCGTCCACAAATTAAAAAAATTCACTAGGTTAACCATCAACCATCGTTCCAACCAACCACAAGCAGAAACGATGCAGAAGCACCGTCTAACGTACAAAAACCTAACAGCTTTAAATGTATTACCGATGAAGAATGATCAGGCACCCACTGTCGGATAACCAACTTCAAATCTAACAATAACGAAAAATCATGCGTCAAGCATAGATTATGTAACACTTTCTAACGCTTCCAAAATAATTTTACAAATCATTACCGTTTAATAAGCTGAAAGATAACGTCTAAGTAAACAATTTGGAAAACGCATAACATATTTAAAAACGTAATTTCAGGAATTTCCAACATATACAATATTCGGAAAAATATCCGAATACTTTTATTCAGCCTTGTATATGATCTATAGATTTGTATATATATTACATAGGATGCTAAATTTTAGTTTAGTTAGGAAACGCGTAGCACAGTTTAAAATTCTCCTTCTGGAGTTTCTGTCAATAAACGGAAATGTGTTCGCGAACTTTTGTGCTGCCCTGCATATGATCTACAGAATTTATACACACCAAGTAATAGACAAAAAGTGAGTTAAATTTAAAATCGCGTTCAGCAACATAAAACGCACTTCCAGGAATTATTGTTAACAGATAGTAAAGAATTATTTTGTGTGTCCCTGTAAATGAACCATGACTGCTATACACACAATATTCTGTAGTAAGCCTCTTATAATGCACCTTAGTAATATATATAATTTTCAATACGTTTAAAATTGTGAAACATTATTTAAATAAACCGCAAACAATTTTTCTCCATAGACGTAATGTAACAGAATTCTTTTGCCTGTCCCTGTAAGGTAAATATAAGTGCTATGCACGCCATATTCTATATTAAGCTTCTTGTAATGCATCTTAGTGATATATATCAATTACAATGTCTTTGAAATTGTGTAACATAATTAAAATAAACCGCAAATGATTTTTCCCCATAGATCGTAATGTAACGGAATTCTTTTGAGTGTCACTGTAAAAAAACTATAAGTGCTACACACTTCCGTTGAAATAGGGAACATGCTATAGATAACGACAATAACATATAAAAATTGCAGAGCAATCCGAGCATATTTACGGGAATTAGAGCACGGACAGACGGCCAGACAAACCGAAGTTTTAAACATTTCTCAACTAGGTTGGAAAGTGTTAAAAATGGCAAGCAACAACGGTGATAACTATCCAAAGTTGCAAAGACGTGGCATGAACCCCATGAAAATAACTGAAATAGTGAGTTTAGCTGGAACTATAAGAATAAAAATAGTGCATTTTCAAACCCTAATTTCTAAGGATAAATATAAGCGCAATTGACTATTTCAAGATGCTCATCCAAAGTTTAGGGATATTAAATGAAATGCTATCATTACAAACCTCGTTACTCCTAACAATAATTTCAATAGACTCATTCCGCAGACCCTCAATCACGTTATTACATGGAATTTTAATTTTGGCATTTTCAAAATCAATGTGGCTGTCAGGATTATTAAAATAGAATTCAGCAAGGGCTGTCGTCTGTTGATATTGCGAAACATTTCTTTTTTGTTCTTTTAGACGTTCAATAAATTTTCTTTTTGTAATCCCAATGTAAAACTTTTTAGTGCCATCTTTCAAAATAATAGGTATTTCATAAACACCCGCACATTCGTGCAACGGTGTAGGATCCAGGTTACTACTTAATAAATTAGTGAGGTAAGGAGGGCGAATTGCAATAAGCTGAACATTAAACCCACGAACTATACTCCTTAATTTTTCAAAAATAACCGGAACACATCCAAACCGACAATATGTTGACCTCTGTTGGTTATCAGGCAAGCTGTGAGGGGGTGCACAATGATACCTATGGATGATGTTATAATTGTACTTAAGGGGAAACCCATGATTAATGGCTATTTGCTTTATAAAATTAAGCTCTTGTTTTAACTAGTGCTCGCGAATATACGTTTATATACGTTTAAATTTATACGAAGTTAAGCCTTTTTCCATATTATTCCTATCCAAAGTCGTTACCGGTTACAATACGTTTTATACATATTATACGTATATTCGCGAGCACTAGTTTTAACTGCGTGCCAGAACAAATTAAGAAAGATTTGAATGAACGATTTAAATGCAGAAATCTGGTATTGAAAAGGTAAATTATCATTGAAGGGGATAACGGTATGTTCCTTCATACGTTTTCTATAAACATTATAGGTCAGCACGTGATTATTGTGGTGTAATTCAACATCCAAGAAGGGTAAAGAAGCGTTGTTCTCTATTTCTAAAGTGAATTTTATATTACGGTCCAAATTATTAACACTTCAAAGAAAATTATCCATGGCCAAGCAACCATGTTCCCATAAAATGAAAATGGTTTCCACGTAACGAACTCAAAAAGTAGGCTTTATAGCAAAGGTATCAAATATAAGTTTCTCTAAAGGTCTCAATTTAAATTCCGAAACGTAGCACGTTAAAGTGGGAGAATCGAACGTTTTAAGTCATTTCGCCATATCTCAGCAGCAGTTTTATGTAGGAAGATGAAATTCAGTAGAACGAATTCAAAGAAACGCTCAAGTTAATGTTAAGTCTATGGGAAGATTCTTGCGCGATTTCTCGCTCACATTTTAATATTTTTAAATGATTTTTTTTGCATAGGATAGCTGAGGTCGATCTCTAACGTTGTTAGTTTTTACTTTTTTGATTTTGGTTACAGTTTTTTTCATAAGCGGACATTTTCAATTTTGGGAGCGGTTTCAACCGGTTCTGAAAGTGAAAGTTCCCTTATATAAAAAAAAAACTGGAACCAAAATCGAAAAAGTAAAAACTAACAACGTTAGAAATTAACCTCAGCTATCCTATGCAAAAAACATCAATTAAAAAGATTGAAATGCGAGCGAGAAATCCCGCTAGAACCTTCCCATAGACTCAACATTATCTTGCGCGTTTTTTCGCATGACTGATGTAGGCTCTTAAGCAATAATTTCTTGAATTTGTATTTAAATGACTGCTTCTAAAGAATATATTTTCGTTATCCTATTAAAACGACTTTTTCGAATGTAAATACTTTTTTAAACTTGCTGCATTTTATTTAAATATAATTAAAAAGATTGTTATATGATGAATCGTCTTATTGTATTTCATAACTGAGTAATACGGAAAACTAGGTTAAAGCATATTTATTTATTTTATTTTATTTTTGCGCAGTAATTAAGCTTAGTGAGCCACCGCAAAGTTCTGCATTGAGCTATTTAATACCAACATCGCTGAAAAATTGAACTTGAAAAAATTTTAATGGAAGGGGGGGGGGGGGAGTTCGTATATTTGTTCAAGATTTTGTTTTATACATACGAAATAAGTACAATGCAAAATTTTATGGGAAGTTTTCTTTCTATATTATTAGTTCCTTATAATGAAACTATGTTAAATTCATGTTTTTTTGTATAGTAAAGTAAATTTACTTAATGTACAGATTACGTAAATCAATTTCACAGATAAAGGAAATTTCTTAAAAAGTAAAAATAATACTTATGTTAAATTCCTACAGCCATAGGACCACCATTTCCGTGTACATCTGTAAAAAGATAAAACCAACGGTATTAGGATATCTTATTATTTATCTTACAATGTGCGTGGCATATATATGAAATATATCTTTTCAAAGATTTTATTTCTATACTAGGGGGCCTACCCCTGCGAGCTACGCTCGCCAACCCCCGCTCAGACTTCGAGGCCTCTAAAAACATGACAGAGTGCTTTGTTTTAAAAATATTGGTAAATCCGTAATTGGGTTGCCATGCTTTTAACGTTTTAATGGGGCATTTTTTTATTATCATGGCCTCTAACACAGCTGTTGCGACAACTGACGACTGTTATCGGGATTGATAAGTAAAATCAATTGCAACTTGAAAACCAGCTTGTATAAAATGGTTAAGTTTAAATTGTGGCTATCTCTCGGACTTGTATAACAACGATCTGTATTCTATTCTTCCTTTGCGTTTAAGGATGAGAAAAATTCCATCTGCTTGTGAATAACATTAAGAACCAAGGTATTGAAAAGTACTATGTTATAGACATTTTCAGTAACAGGTTTTAATTTTCTCTCTATTTTAGTGCACCATCATGCATATTTTCATGTTATTTTAAATATGTAAATTATTTATTTTAATTAATATGTATATACTAATTTTCTAATAATTATTTATCAAACTAAATTAATTAAATATTTTATGCATGCATGCCTGCATTTATTCGGCATCAATTGATGAGATATTTAAACAAATTTGCTATCCGCGATAATTTTACACCATGTTATGTCACTTGCATATGGTCCATAAGAAAATCGGGTACTTTTCCAGTATAGGATCCTTTGCTTTTAGGTTTGGCGTAATTCGAGCTTCAAAAAGGGATATATTCGTTAATATACATAGATTTGTTGCCAAAAGTTATGAAAACAAACTAAATGAACTTTTGGTGCTTTTCTATTATAGGGTCTTGACGCTTTTTTTAAAAGCTTGGCGCAATTCGGGCATCAGAAAGTGAGATTTGGTGCCAAATGACATAAACAGCCATGGAAACAAATTCGACGATTTTTTTTTTGTTTATATGCGTATTTTAATTATACGTATATTATTATTGTTTTTTTTTATACAAATTACTTCTGATTATATATAAAATAGGATAAATGACATTTTACGCTAAACAAATTGTATAAGTATTGAAAAAATGCTTCTGTATACGAAATGACAAAGTGAATAGGTTGGCAGAAAGTATGTTGCCAAATTTCTTTTTCCGCCAAGGCTATTTTCTCTGTTTCGTCAAGACCCCATATACTGGAAAAGCACCGAACTTTTATGCTTGTTTATACATGTATTTATATGTATATATACAATTTATTTATAATTGTCTTTCAATTTCCCTCTTTTTGTACATAAAAATAGAAAATCGGCTTCTTTATATTAAATAAATTGTATAAATATAAAAATAATTGCTTGTGTATATCAAAAAGCGAATAGATTGTTATAAAACATGTTGCCGAATTTCAATTCATCACCAAAGTCACTTTCTGTATCTCGCGAAGGCCCCTAAATTGGAAAAGAAACGAAATTCATTTTAATATATAACGTAATTTACACCGTGTGTTTCGAGTATAGTAATTTAATTATTTGTAGTTTTTTCTTCTCTTTGTTATTTATGTGTAAACATATAATTCATTATTAAAAAAGTTTTGCTACTGAAATATTCATTTGTTTTAAACTTTAATAGCATTTCTCTAATATATAGGGAGCATTTTTTTCCTTGCTGCCAATAAAAGAGAGAAAGGAGTAAATGTCATTTTACCATAATTTATGTCATATTCTCATTAAAATTGGAAAGAAAACCAAGCAGGATATTTTTTTCTCCTTCCGTTCAGTTGGGCAATTATTATTTTATGTATTCGTTTCAAATATCCGAATTAGTGATTTTATAAATTCGTTTAATTAAATTTTACAAAAACATAACAAAATGATATCAATAAATAATAATTACTATTAATTCCCCCCCTTTCTTTTGCGTTTACATAAATGACGTCATTTGAACGAATTTATTCAAAATATTTTCAGTTTATAAATTAAATTAAATGCTGACAGACGATTGAATCCTGACGATAGAATTGTGATTTTTTTTCTAATTTTCCTGAAAAACATAATTTAATCACAATCTTGTCTTCATTATTGATTGAAATGAAAGATAAATTCAATTTCAATTTGAAAATGACGAATAAAAATAAATTAATAATCCCTATCGGGATCCTTTTCAATTTTTTTCCCTTTTTTGTCACAAAAAAACTCAGTAATTAGTTGCCATCATTACAGAAATGTCATTAAAATTAGAAAAAAATTAATATCTCGAAAACTAATTCCAATTTCAAAATTCTATTACCAGTTTTGACATCCGCGGATTTTTATGGACAATTGGTATTAATTTCACCATCAAGCGTTTAATATTTTATTAAAAATAGCCCTGAAACATAATCAGTCGTTTCATAAATTCGTTTCATAAAATCATTTCACAAATTCGTTTCATTAGGATTTTATATATATAGGGTAGATACATAAGAAGAAAGCATAGTCCTGTAAAAAAATAAACGCCCCTCTCTATTAACTCTCTTCTCTATTAAATATGCCACAGAACTATATTATTACATAAAGAGAGAAAGTCTGACCGACTGACTCCTCAACGCCCAGCTGAAACGACTAAAGTCAGGATCACGAAATTTGGAGAGTAGTTTGCTGTTATGACCTAGGCAAGCAATAAGAAAGGAATTTTGAAAATCCCTACCCCCACTTCAAAGCACGTTAAAGTGGGGGAATCGAACGTTTTAAGTCATTTCGCCATATCTCAGCAGCAGTTTTGTGTAGGAAGATTAAATTCAGGATTACAATTCTACTAAAAATATGGTTAACCTCGTATTTCAGTAATTTTAGAAACTCACCCTTTGAGGGGGTTAAATGGGGAATCGAATGTTTTAAGTCATTTACACATATCTCAGCAGCAGTTTTAGGTATGAAGATGAAATTCAAGATAACACATCTACTAAAAAATGGATAAACACGTACTTCAGCGATTTTAGAAATTCCTCCATTAAATTCCCCCAACATCGGATATGAACCCAATGATGGAAGATCAGAAAAATAAGGTAACTATTGCTGATTTTTCCTTAGATATCTTGCATAAGACATTTATTTATTATTATTATTTTTTTTTTTTTTTGTAATCATAAAGCTGAGGGATTAGTATGATTGCGTCAAAATGACAGAATTTTTTTTCAATATTCATTTTGACGGTTTATGGGCGAAAATGCACTATTGTGATCGGCGTATTTTAGGATACTACATTTCTACTTATGTTATTGGGAAGGCAAGTTTAACTCGGACGAAGCCGGGTGGTTCTGCTACATTAAAATAAATTTATTAATTACAGTATACATATAAATAGAAAAAAAAATTTATTACACTTTTAAAAACTTTTATTTAAAGTGTAAAATTTGTAAGTACTGCAATTTTGTCACACTCCTGCTTTTATCCGATTTAGGACAATTTTTAAAAATTACCTATTCATTCCTACCCTACATTGCAGTCGACACATTGTCCACCCGCACGAATCCAGGTCGAGCCGCTAGTCCTGATCATAGAAATGTGACTGGTGCCAATCAAATAGTAATAACGTTTACTAATTAATTTTACATTTACATTTTTCTTAGGGAGTCGTCTTCATATTGACATTGCATCAAACTCTCAAATTCTCAATACGAACAAGTATATTTGACCTCATATTTAGATTTCCAGGTAAATTATATTTTACAATACCAAGAGCGAGAAATAATTCAGTCAAGTAGTTAAAAAATAATACGTATCTTTATAGTTTGAAACTTCTAATGTAAAAATCATTTTAATTGTTGCAAAAGAAATAGCTATGTGGATAGATTTTTAAGCATAAATCAAAACTACTTGCAGAAATGAGATGAAATTTTGGATTCACTTATTTAAAATTCCTATATATCGATATCTTTTTAAAATTTTATATGTTATAATTCATATTTTTATTAAAATTAATTTCGAAAATATATATTATTTGAAATTAATGACGTAAGAATACACATTTGTTTTATCAAACAATGTAAAGTAATATTTCCAATAAGATAAATAAATATAGGTTTTTTAGTAATTTCCAAGATAGATGAGAAAGGTTTATGAATTCGGTTTGTCTGGCAATGTGTCTCTTTGTCCGGCCGTCTGGCCACGCTCCGACTCGCGTAAATATACTCGGTTTTCCATTTTATTGAAGATAACAGTGGTATAATCGGTATTGAAAATGAAGTGTGTAGCATTTACAATTCGTATTCAAAAACACTAAAAAAATCGTTTGATTATGGTCTATGGGGAAAAATCTTTTGAAATATATTTTAATGATGGTAGACTATTTAAAACATATTGAAATTGATATATATATGTATCACTGAGGTGTACTACAAAATAAACCGGAGATGGGAGAGCACATAGGGGATCCTTCTGTTTGCTTATAATAATTTCCGTTAAAAAGGAAAACATTGTTATTAGTAATTAAATTTAAACTGGATATAAGAGTATTTTTAATGTTGTCGTCATACACTGGGTTATTGTTGATTTGATCTTCAATAATATTTCTGACTTCTTGTACATTAATTAAGGGGTATAATGACTTGATATCAAAACTTCCAAAAATAGTATTGTCTTCAATTTTAAAATCTTTGATTCGTTTGATTAAATCTATGGTAGAGTTCATTGCATATTTAGTGGGGAGTAACATTAATTTTAGTAGTGGTACAAATGCTTTCTATCAATCCGAAACCTATTCAATCGAGAAAGCATTTGTACCACTACTAAAATTAATGGTACTCCCCCACTAAATATGGGGGCCTAAACAATAGTTAAGGGGGCCATAATAAGGGGATAATTAAGGGGTAGATGTTTCAGAGAAAAATAGATATCAAAAGTGCGATAACAGACTGTGAAAAGATCATTAACATTATACACAATAATAAAAAAGAGGAAGTTAGAAGCTTACTATTCAATAATGTTCAGAAATATTTAAAAATACCTAGGGTAACGAACGACAAAGATCTAAGTGTAATCAAGCAAATAAAAAGTAATCACGAAGTGACAATTATACATACGGATAAATCAAATAAATTTGTAATCATACCTACTGCAGATTACATTGCCAAAATGGAGAATTGTATTAGTGTAATGAATTGTTTAAAACTGAAATAAGATCCAAACTTAACGATTAAATGAAAAACACAAGAAATAATAAAACATAGAACTTGGCCTAGTGAAATAAAAGTTAAAACTTATGATTAACAAAACTGCAACCCCCCCCCCCCCCCCGCTTAATAGGACGTTTTATAAACCTGATCTCCCTCTCACACCTATTGTTTCAAAATATTCAGCACCAACCTATTCAATAGAGAAAGCATTTGTACTACTACTAAAATTAATATAACCCCCCACTAAATATGGAATTAACTCTAGCATAGATTTAATTAAACGAATCAAATATTTGAAAATTGAGCACAATACTGTACTTGCAAATTTTGATATCAAGTCGTTATATCCCTCATTTAATGTACAAGAAGTCAGAAATATTATTGAAGATCAAATCAGCAATAACCCAGTGTATGACAACAACATTAAAAATACTCTTATATCCAGTTTAAATTTAATTACTAATCACAATGATTTCATTTTTAACGGGAATTATTATAAGCAAACAGAAGGAGCCCCTATGCGCTCCCCATCTCCGGTTTATTAGCTGAACTAAAACTGAGAACCTTAGAAGAACAGATTTTATCTCCACCTCCAATTTAAAACCTGATTTATGGATCAGATATGTCAACGATATACTCATAATCTGGAAGCATGGAATATCAAATCTGGAAAATTTCTTAAAACATGCCAATAGGTCAACAGCACATGAGAACAGAATACAGTTTACAATGGAAATAGAGAAAAATGGGTCATTACCTTTTCTGGATGTTGAATTAATTAAGAATAACTTAATACATTGTTTAGACAGAAATATTTACAGGAAACCATACCGATCCAATAATACAATATCTAATAGCAGTATAGTACCATTTAATTATAAGAAAGCAGCATATAATTCTTATGTCAGACGGGCATTTAAGGTATTTTCACAAAATTATATAAACGCAAAATTAACCACGATTAAGAAAATTGCAACACAGAATGGGTACTCAGTTAAATTTATTAACCAAGTAATTTATGAATTTAATAACAGAAAAAAAATAGCCAAGAATAAAACACAAGTTTCAAAGTTTTGTAGTATAGATCCCCCAACTTTATGATAGAATCCGGTATGCTTTAAAGAAATATGACATAACATTAATTGCCAAACCTGCAACAAAATTACAAAATGTAGTACACAGAAAAATTGACCCCAGAGATATGCATGAAAAATCAGGAATTTATATCATCCCATTTAAATGTAAAAATAAAAATGAAGTATTTACATACATAGGTATGACATCTAGGAAATTACAAGACCGCATAAGGGAGCATAAGTCAGACATAGCAAAAGGAGAACCATCTACTGCACTTTCTCGGTTAAATTTAAAAACAGAAATTGATATATATTTTAGTAAAGTAAAGATTATCGCTCAAATGAACGACTATACTACATGTATACTGAGGGAATCAGTGGAAATCCTGACAAGTGGTCGGAAGTCCTGTAATGATATGTTATCATACAATATACCAAATATCTGGTATAATCTACTTGGTGTTAATGGTACATTTGGGTTGGAATATCCCACCTCGCCCAATAGACTAGTCCATTCCCCTCCCCCCCTTCTCCATATGTGGTCTCGTCTTCGGCTATTTAAACAGCTTACATTCCGGAGGTTAAAGATTTTTTTCTCATTTCCACACTTTGAAGATGGCCAGGTTCAAGTCGAAAGCGCTTGGGATTCCGACGAATGTTTTTAACATCTTAAAGTGGTTTTAATGTTTTAGAACCTTTTGATTTTACATCTATTTTAGTAATCCACAAACTGTGATCCATTTTAAAAGGTTTCATATTTTAATTGATACACAAAGGGGAATTTTGTTCCAATTTTAGAATAATTTTTCTATATATTTAATTAATTTTAAAGGCTTCCTATTGTCATGGTCTAAAGATTCTTTATGGAGATCTTACAAGCTTTGATTCAACAGACATCCAAACAGAATAAAAATTCACGTACCAGAACTGGTATACATACCATTGTTTAGGAAACTTTTGTTCTAATAGTATCATTGTTCTTAGTCTAGCCTATTTTTAGTTTGCTCTCACACAAGACTAATACCTCCTGCGATTAGAAATTGTTGTCCATTTCTAATTTCTAATTCCATAACTTTTTATTAGGTAATTTAAAACTATAATTTAAAATTGATTTTATCTGCCATTGCGTTTGCTTTTGTAATATCTTTCTGTAATAAAAGCAAAGTGGCAACCGCATAATTTAGTTAAAAATTGAAATGTTTGTGTGAAAAATATTTTTGAAAATATTTTTCTTTACTTCACATTTTTTTTTGACATGCATTGTTATCTCTAAACGTTTGGACAAACATTTTTCAGATCCGCTGAAAGTTACATATTCATAGCAAACGTGCATGTTAAAGAAGGGAAAAATGGTGTGAAGAATTTTCAATGCTATATAGAAAGTTTATAGAAAAATAAGAGAATATGTGCAAAATTATATGGAATTTCGAATTCGTATCTAAATATCTCACAAAACCACACAGTATTCACTACTTTAAACAGCGTGATTGCATCAGAACGTTATTATTTACAACTGTCTTTTACACACTATTTTTATAGACCAGATGTAATTGTTCAAATAGAAATTCTTGCATGTGGCCGCATATACAGCGTATATATATTATAATTCTACAGCAAGACTGTGGAATATCTGACGATATATGTCATAAATGTTGCCAGATGTTTATACAAAACTGAAACACGTTGAAAGTCTAAACCAACTATGTGGCAATCGTAATAAATATTAAAAACGGTGAATCATAGTTTTTGCATTATAGGAAATGCTCAATAAGGTTGCTTACGTAGCCGGAATAAAACAAATACCAAAGAAAGTTCTACAACAGTCAAATTTATAATAGAGGAACCACATTCATCAACCACAAAAAATATATTTCTATTAATATTCTGACGAAGTGATTTGAATCAAATAAAGGGGCAAAATTTCCAATATTTTTATTGATTGAAACAAATGTTGATAAATTATTGGGTACTTACGTATTTTCTGGGACAGGAGATAGAGCGTCAAAAATGGTTGCCAAGTACCGTAGAACTAGGAACAACCAGAAGGAAAATCACGTGACTGATTCGGTATGAAGCGTAAAAGGGCTGATGGGATGACGGCTAAACGAAATGCTTGCAACCCCATCGATATTGGCGAAAACTTAGCTTTTATCTTGGCATAGAAGTTCCCACTATCCCTCGCCTCACACGATGGCTTTACGCTTAGGTCATTCTCATATCGTCACATCCTCCTCCCCCCACGCACACACTTCAAAAAATAATCAGTTGTAGCCAATATAGTGGAATTTTCCCTCGCTGCTTCAAATTCTATTTTAACAAGTTATATTTGTATAATTTACTGTATGTGCTTAAAATGACATTTCTGCTACTCAAGTAAATCATTTCTGAAATTGAAGTTGTTGCTAGGTCTTATGATTAGAATATGCTTTATTTACATCTTATCAAGTCAAATGCTGCTAGTGGATAAATATGAATGCTCTTAAATCTCAGAGTTTTCTAGCATCATTTTCAGTAAATAATTGCTTCAAAATAAATTTAAACCTTCTACTGGTATGATATATAATGCAGTTAACATCATATATCATACATTATATTTGGAAAATATAATAAAATTTTAACTTCAAAAATTTCTTTATTTGTAAAATAAAAAATATATAACCTTTGCCTTAAAAAAAAAAAAAAAAAAAAAAAAAAAAATCCATGAATATTGTATTAGTTATTAACTTTTTTCTATGGTTCCTGTAAATTGTTTGCCGTCAAGTTTTGACGGGTTCCATCTAGTTACTCTTAAAGCACTATTGATCAAATGTTTAAAAAGTTTAAGTAATAGAATTAAAATTATTCTTTAAATTAATTTAACAAATTATTCGTTAAATAAAGATTTCCATAAGATAATATTTCTATGGATAGTTATTTCATGAAGATAAAACTGTTGTGATGAGGTTTTAAAATGTAAGCAAATAAATGATTTAAAATATACAAATTTCAGAAATCTGTTATACCTTTGATCACAAGGTGTGCATATTTTTAAGAGAACCATATTTTCTAGTAAAACTATATTAAAAATTTGCTTTTCTGAGAAAAATCTAAATTATCTTTGAAAATATATATATATATCAATTGGGTAAAATGGTTAATTTTAACTGCTACTAAATTTCACATCTTCCCCCCCCCCCTTTAATGGCTGGACTTAAAAATTGTAGACAACTTTCTTTTTCTGTCAAATTCTATTTTTATCAAATGATATTAAATTTTCCTCTCCACCCACAGTTAGAAAAGGAAATAAAGTTGATTTGCTTATTGTTTTTAGTTGGAAATATTTGAAATAATCTAATCATTTGTTTTAAGTAATTGTTGCTGTGAAATAGCAAAACTGAAATTTTCTGCACAATGTTGAATTTATTTTATATGAATTATTTCTAAATATAGAAGAAGAGCTAAAGTTGATTAGCTTATTTTATTTATATATAAATATATGAAATCATCTCATCTTTTATTATTATTATTATTATTATTATTGCTGTGAAATTATAAAACTGAATTTTTTGGCACGATGTTCGTTCATTTCTTTTATATGAATCTTTTGTAAATATAGAAAAGGAACTAAAGTTGATTAGCTTAGTTCAAAGACGTATATCTGTATATTAAAATATTTGAAATCATTTCATCATTTGTTTTATTTGATTGTTGTTGTAAAATTGTAAAAGTGAAATTTTCTGCATAATGTTGCATTTCTTTTTATATGAATGTTTTATTAAATACTAGCAAGCTACGGCCGCTGCGCTGGTCGGTGTCTACAAATAAACCTTGAATCAAACGAAATATATCGTTTAATTTGACCTTGTATTTGAAAGCAATTGGTATATTTACCTGGATTATCCTTCCACATTACTGAAAAATGACGTGATTGCGCTATTATATTTTCTAATGTGCAGTCAAAATTTTCGCTGTTAAGGACCAACCCTTTTATTTGGTCATTTACAGTTAAGGTTTGCTAAAGAATGATAAAACTATATGCAATATACTAAAACCATCACTAAAAATTGTCGAACTAACAATGCAAACAAATTAACTAACAAAATCCATTCAGTAGAAGTTTTTTATAAAGGCTAATATGTGATAATCGGGTTAATCTGATTATAGAATTTTTCCACATAGTTCTAAAACTAACAGAACGATATAAAATATACTAAAAACATAGTTATAAATTATCTACTTAACAATGCAAGTCGCAAAAAATACGCCCAGTAAAAACTTTCAAAAAGGCTAATCTTTCGGAATCGGGTTCACCTGACTATATAACCTTCACACATAGCTGTTTGACTAAGCAACGTAGAACAATATGTAGTTTAATTAAAACCATTCTTGAAATAGCATCTAACTAACAATACAATTCTCATCAAAATCCGTTAAGTAGAACTTTTTCAGAAGGCTAAACTTTCATAATCGGAATCGAATATTGAAAAGGCTAATATTTGATTAAAAAAAAATGGTCTCCTGATTTTCGAATTTCCCCCTATAATTCTAGAACTAAGCAACGTAGAATGATACGTTATATAATAAAACTTTCCCTAGAAAATTATCTAACAGTGTAGGTTCCATCGAAATCCATTCGGCAAAATCTCTTAAAAAGGCTAATATTTCATAATCGGATTGATCTGATTATAGAACTTCCCAGAATACTTCTATAACTAAGCTACGTAGAACGATATGTTATACGATAAAACCTTCCCTGAAAATTTATCTTACAGTTTAAGTTCTACGAAAATCCATTCAGCAGAACTCGAGTTATAAGCAGCCGGAACGAAATTTCATATATGTAGAAGTAAATAGGTACTTTTCGGTTAGCCGTGCGCCAGTGATATATATATATATATATATATATATTCATACATATAACTGTATATATATATGTATGTTAATACATGTATTTGTGTAGATGTATGTGTGTATATACATGTATTTGTGTAGATATATGTGTATATATATACATGTATATATATATATATCACTGGCGCCCGGCTTACCGAAAAGTACAAAAAAAAAAAAAAATACTACAAAAATGCAGTCGTACACTTAAAAAAAAACACCTTTTGGCTTAAAATCTCTCATCAAAACTGTTTTTTTTTCTTTTCTTTCTTTTTTTTAAAATAAAATTAGTAACAGTTTCTCTTTTATTTTTCCAGATGTATAGCCATTTCAATTTTTTCTGCAACAAAAAAAGACACCTTTTGGCTTAAAATCAAATTGTTTGAGGTCAAAAGTAAAATCAAAATCGCCAAAAACAAAAGATACATCGCCAAATATTGTTTCAATATAGAAATCTTGCCCCTTGAATAATTTTTTAAACATTCCCAACGAACATTCCCAATCATGTTTCAATTAAATATTTTCATTTTATAATATTCTCTCATCAAAACTCTTTTTTTTTCTTTCTCTTTCTTTTTTCTTTCTTTCTTTTTTTTAAAAATAAAATTAGTAACAGTTTTTTTTTTATTTGTCGACATGTATAGCCTTTTCATTTCTTTCTGCAACAGTAATGATCGCCAAAAAATTAGCAATGGTAACATTTTCGGCCAAAATAACAGAACTTTCTATCATAATTCTATAACTAATATACATAGAACGTTGTGTTATATACTAAAACCTTCCCTGAAAAATTATCTCTCGAACAGTGTAAGTTCCATCAAATTCCATTCGGCAGAACTCGAGTTATAGAGGAACGGAACGAAATTTCCGTTTGTGTTTTATATATATACTAGATTTATACAAAAAAAGTATTTTAAAGTATTTAGTTTCCTTATTTGTAAATATATAAACACCAGTGCATCCGTGCGAATATTTCGCACTGCAGTCTAATATTTTTTTGATGCAGGTTTAAATTTCTAAAAAAAATTAAGGACTAAAAATATCGCTAAACAGCATTAGTCAAGCCACAATATCATATAATTTATTCCACCAAAGTTACATGTATTTTAACTGCATTAGAGGGTGACATCATCTGTTTTTGAAAAAAAAGCATGGGAGAAAGAAAAATAAATTGAGAATTTGAATTTAAATTTTGTTTTTTAATCATAAATATAATATAAAATTGTGCAACAACTTTGTCCCACTTTATCTTTATTGGAACATATATTTTTTATTTTAATAATCATTGATGTAGTATTTTATTTTTGTGGCAACGCTGAGTTGAGAAAAACCTTTCATTTCATTTATGAAAACAATGCTGATTTAATTTTTAATTAACTGCAATTTTTAATCAAACATGTTTTAACGAAATGTGAGTGTACTATGTCAGGAACCTGTTCAATTTTTTTTCATATAGTATCTCATTTATCGTTTTGCGTTTTTTATTTGTTTAGAAAAAGGGATGTTGACAACAGAAATAATATATATAATATATTTTATTAGTATTCCCTAACTTCATAAAATAAAACAATGTCTTTTATCAAATGCGAGCAATTTTTAACAAAAGTATGTAGCAGTAAGTTAACCTGCAGGAAAGAGGAAAAAAAAACATTATCTTAAATTTAAATCTGTTTTAGCATGGCATGTAGGAAAGCTACTTGACAAGATAATTAAAAATTTAGAATAAGTAAATTAAAATTAATAATAAAAAAGAAAGAAAAAGAAAAAAAACGAAGAAAAAAAAACAAGTATTTCCCCGCTCAACAATTCAAAAATGTTTGACTCAGCTAGTATTGATTGCAGCATTACTTTAAATCCTTTTAACCCCCCCCCCCCCCCCCCCAAAAAAAAAAAAAAAAGTTTTATCCTACTGTTTAATTATTCAGTCCTTTATAAAGAATAAATTTTACTTTTTTTTTCGAAATTATCAGAAGCAAAAGGATTTTAGTTAAATTTAAATAAGGGTTTGGTTTTAAATTTTAAAATCAGGTGAAGAAGAGATTCACCACTTCCACCCCCCCCCCCCCCACCCTCCACCCACCCTCATTTTTGCCTTTATTATGTTCATGATTCCATATATACTACCGAAAATTTAAATATTCATTCCAGTTAAGTCAAATTCATCTCTATAGTTTCACTTAATTTATAATTAATTTAATCCTTTTCAAATAAGTTATGTAAGTTTAGACTATAAAATCTAATAGAGTTGCCTTTATTTTCTGGTTTGTTTATTTTAAGAGGTATATCTTTTTAATATAATTTTTAGTTTTACATGTACAGTTTTTCTCTTAAAATCTTTACAAGATACAATCAATTCTTAGTTGATATTACGGAGGGGAGGGGGGTATGTGTGTATTTTAAAATTAGCTGCATTACGTAAGAAAGCGTAATAAAAGTTTTAAAATATATTGAATTTAAATTGATTCTTGAACAAAGTTCTTTTTTATGAGTTATTTAAAGAAATTATACAGGAGTTCTTTGTTGTCATAAAAATAAAGATATCAAATACCGGAATACAAATTTAAAGTATCGAGTTAAATATTAGTTATAAAAGCAACCAATTGTTGTTTTTTAATTTTTGTTTTATTGGTATTTAGGAAAAACATACCCCCCACTCCATAACTAAAGGAAAATATACGTAACTTTAAAAACAAAGCTTTAAATAGATTGCATTATGTTTACACTCCTTGGATAACATATCCTTCGCATCAACAGCCGTAGCAAAATCAAAACAATCTATCAAATGTTTAAATAAATAAGAAAATATCGAGAGAAATACGTGCCAAGAAAACGATAAGTACGGCACGCTATCCTCTTGCTTTGAATTAGTTTCGGAAGTCGGCGTAAATAAAAGAATCCACTGGCAAACGGTGAACGGGGAAGATACTGCGAAAACACCCCTTATCTTCCTTCTGGTTAATGTTCCTAGTTCTATGTCAAGTACCAATCCTGTTTATCGTTGCCAATCATTTTCAAAACAGTAATTAACGGTAAGTAACATAAAATAAATAAAGAAATGAAATGTGTGACGCGCAGATGAAGATTTCAACTGCGCATGCCTGAGATCAATCTACTTTTCTTAACAGGGGTCGTAGGTGCAGGTAGGATTTATTTTTTTAGATATTTCATTTATGAGTAAATTATTAATATTTTATTTGATAAATTTAATAAGATAGATATGAAAAAGATAATAAGAGCAGTAAGAAACATCGTTTTTGTAAACATTTCAGAAAAATTACATTAAAATTTACCGATCAATGTGCAGTTGATAAAAAAAAGAAAATCCACGAAATTCGTTATGCGGCGACGATCGCTGCCGCTTGTATGATACATCGATACCGCATGTAGGATCGATGACAAATAACGGTGGAAAACAAAAAAATAAGACATCGATACCTCATGTATGAACGCTTTGCAAACATAAAAACCAAACAAAAAGATAACTGGATGCAGCAACCTCGTTGTATTGGAATTCCAAAAATACACGAAATCCGTTAATGCGGCGATCACTCTAACGCATGTAATATCGCTTCTCGAACACGAAAACAAAAAAAAAATCACTGGATGCAGCAACCTCATTGTATTGGAATCCCAAAAATTCACGAAATTCGTTAATGCGACGATCACTATACCGCATGTATGATCGCTTCGCGAACATGTAAACAACATAACAAAAATCTCTGGATGCAGAACCTCGTTGCGTTGAAATACCCAAAAATACACGAAATTCCTTAATGCTGTGATCAAAGTTCCGCATGTATGATCGCTTAGCGAACATGAAAATAAAACAAAAAAATAAATAACTGGATGCAACAATCTCGTTGTATTGGAATACCCAACAGTACACGAAATTCGTTAATGCGGCGATCACTCTACCGCATGTATGACCGCTTCGCGAACATGAAAACAAAAAAAAATCACTGGATACACCGATATCGTTGTATTATAATCCCAAAAATACACGAAATTCGTTAATGCTGTGATCAAAGTTCCGCATGTATGATCGCTTTGCGAACATGAAAATAAAACAAAAAAAATAAATAAATGCCCGCATAGCATGCACAGTCACAGTGACGTCATTGTGACGTCACTCTGAGTCACGTACGTCACGTCACATCTGTGACCAAAATGACACCACTTTGTAACGTCACACTGTGATCAAAATGTGAACGTCTTGAAGATCTAAAGAAAACTTAAAATAAACTTTAGAACATCTTATGGAATGAAGAAAATTACTTTTTGACAGCTTTAAAAAATTTTGTGACGTTGCAATGACGTCACTGCAAGTCACATAAGTCACGTAAAACCTATGACCAAAATGCCAACACTCTGTGACTTCACGGTGTGATCGAAGAGAGAATTTGGAAAAAAACTCATAAAATATAGAATTGAATTATGTCATGTACCTAAATCATTAATAAAAACATTGTCGCACATTATTTAAATATATT
This sequence comes from Maratus michaelseni, assembly GCA_963931845.1. Classification (NCBI taxonomy): domain Eukaryota; kingdom Metazoa; phylum Arthropoda; class Arachnida; order Araneae; family Salticidae; genus Maratus; species Maratus michaelseni. The sequence continues at coordinate 187,866,355 of OZ007596.1, forward strand.
GTATTTCCAAAATAAAATAAATATTTGTCTACATATATGAGGCAGATATTTTTTTACAATTTTCATTGCCATTTTCATGAAATTTAACAAAATATACTATATAATACACAGGTAAAAATCCTTAAATAGAAATTTAGTAACGTAGGAAAGTTGTGGCGGAAAGTAATTCAGAAATAGATCTCCCATTCTAATAAAACTGTTAGCGATTTAGAGATTTGTTAGCATTTTAAATACAAACATTTAATTTTTTTTCCTACCACCGCATAGAACTCATTTGCTAATTTTGTGATACTAAAAATATTTTAAAAATCTCCAATCTCTTATTATTTTGAGGGGCCACTCAACCCAATCATCAGCTTTCTGTTTAAAAAGTGAGGACACCATTTTTGCGAGTTCGACATCGGGGGTGCTCGGGGTGACCGTCGAACGCGTTCAAGATTTTTCTTGTACTGAATATTTAAGGTGGTTCTCAACTGACCTGCTCCACAACGCGAAGCTTTCTGACATAATTTCTGATTCATTTTTAAACGCAAAGGCATAAAATGGGCAGGACTGACTATGGAAGCAATTTGGAATCGAAATGAGTTTTCCATTTTTTGATAAATAAATTACTTATCGAGTTATAAGCAATTCGTGTCACGTGACGACTGGTTTTTCTCTTTTCTTTCCCTGTTACGTCGGGTATTTGGTTCAAAACGCTGACTTTAACATTCTTTTCTGAAAGATCTTCTGATTTTACTAAAAAATGGAAAACGTCTTTCAATTACAGAGTTTCTGAATAAAAACAAAAGCCAATTTCATGCGTTTCCGAACAAAAACGAATTAAAAATATGTCATAAAGTATATGTCATTCCTATAGCAATTTATTCCAAAACTGGTCAGTGCTTAATAAGATATCACCTCTGTTAAATATACTGCTCTTTTCAATAGAGTGTAAAAAATGAAAAAATCGTATTTAGGAAATCTGGTTGCAGAATAGTATTTATATTTATGTCGTAATTATTTTATAAAGACTATTAAATCCATTTTTATTTAAAATTTATGTTTACTTTGGACGCCTAAAACAAATGCAACTGATTAAAAAATATATAAAAATTAAAATTTTCACAGCTTATTTCCAAGAACATTAAACTCTCTCATATAAAAACAGAATACTATAGTTTTATTAGAAGTTATTTGTCAGCAATATAAACTATAAAGCATTTGAAATGTCTTTATTTAACTGTTTTCTTTCTATTATTTTTCTGGAAACACCTGCTAGATGTTACTTTGTGGTAAACATTACTGCGCAGATCATGATCGCAGATGTTGAGGGCAGACGATTATTCTCATCGGCGGATTAGAGTGTGTGGTGCTTTGAAATTTGTGGAAGTATATTGTGGAATTTATACCGTGAAAGTAAATTAACGTTTTAAAGTGAATCATCCATTTTAACCTATCCTTATGTCTAGCTGGGTGCGTTATTAAGGTCTGCGTGATATTTGATATCTCAGATCTATGAACACACCTAAGCTGGACACTTTGAAAATTAAAGCAGTGGATTTGAGTCTCATTTTTCAATGAAAAGGAAGCAGTCAACGACCATTAAAACTTAATCCCTAGAACTGGTGGTTTTACTTATAGATTAGCAGGTAACTTTTAATGTCTTCGCAGTTTTGTTAATAGTGCATATTTAGTAATGGTACATTAATAGTGCATTATTTAAATGTTAAGATGTTTAAATCTTTCTTTTTTTTTTTAATCACTTGTATAAAATTTTATCTTTAATGTTTTAAATCGTTTTAAATAGAGAGTTTGGAAAAAAGCTTAAAGTATTTACTAACAATATATATTCTAAATGTAAAGTGTTATTTATAACGTGGAATATATTTATATTTTGCGTTTCTCAGTTCAATTTTCATAGTTATTTATTGTAATTAAAAACATTGCAATTTTTAAAACTATTAAAATTTGATTTACAATTTGAAAATTTCTTAGCTAGTGGAGGTTTTGAGAAATAATTTTCTGGTATATTTGAAATAATTGCGACAATTTAACTCATTACAAATTTAGTTGTCAAGATATGTCAATATTAGGTGCACAAAAATAATGAATATTGATGAAACAATAAAACAGCTATTCAGTTAAGGTAATTTTTCCAGTTATGTTATCGAATTTTTTCTATGGTAAAAATTGATATTTAAGCTCTGCATTTAGTATTCTATCAAAAACTATAAAAAAAATAATTTGTAAAGAAAAAAAAAAATTTCTTAGCGTTTATGATCCGAAGTTTTAAATTTCATTTGCTTCGAAAAATGTTTTATTGCTTGATACAATGTTTATTATTTAATAATATCGCACAATAGGTAGATCTATTATTTAAATGGATTCCTAATATAAATTTTTCACAATGCTTATTTAAAAATCTATACTTTTATTTTCATTAAATTTGTAATCAAATCCAAAATAACTAATTTCTGAATTCATTTTTATTTGGAAACACATGAAATTGGCAGGTGTTCTTATTCAGAATATATGTAATAGAATGGCATTTTCCATTTTTGACAAAAGATGTTTCAGAAAACACTATCAAAGTCGGTGTTTTGAACCGAATTTCCGACGCGCAGCGTCAGAAACGGACCAAAATTGCTCTTAAGCATTTCATTTATCTAAAAATGGAAAACGCTATTCATTCCAAATCGCTTTAATAATCAGGCATGCAAGTGCCAAGCGTTTAAAAATTTGTTCATAAATGTGTCAGAAAGTTTCGTGATACTGAACGAGGGGAAATATGGCAAAGTATACACATTTAAAAACTTCAATACTTAAAAGCAAAATAGCATAGTTTTAATTATTGTCAACATTTTTGGTGGTTACATAAAACAAATGGAAGTCGAAGTTATTTTTAAAAGTGGTTATTTGCACAATAGAATTTCATATTATTAAAATATTTAATTTTATTATAATTTTTAATGGATTCATCTATTATTTTTATATTAGTATGCGTTTTTTACATTTATAATTTTCTTGTTTAACGGCTACATTAACCGGTTTCCCAATCAAAATGAAAGTTTTAATTTGAATACGAGTTGCATAAAAAAATGATTGCCGATCCAATCCTTATCGTCGATCTTATCCGTATTTGGTGAAATCTTGTTATCCGAATCTATGCGAAATCATTTATCAGGTTCGGTCGGGTTGTGGGCCTACAGAATTTTTGTTGTTGTTGTTGTTGGGTTAGGGTGAGATTACGGGTTGAATGTAAATATAGTTTCAGTCAACCATCATTCATGTTCAAGTAGACATTCAATCATATTCAAGAAGTATATAACCGGATTCGTGCATGACTCTAGATCCGAGCCGACATCAGAAATTGTATCGCAACACAATTTCTGATAAAATCTGGTTACTTGGTCGTATGCAAGATTCTATTCTGAACAAGACTTACAGTAAAAACATTATACCCGACTCGGGTCAGATCGGGTTCACGAAAATCAGGTCACACGGCAACTAATCTAAATCTATTCTGTAGCCAAACAAATCCAAAAAGATCGATCCGAAGTTTCTGGATTGTATTCGGGTAAAATCTGGTCACCCGTCCCGGTGCAGTGTCGTCACAAATGTCACAAACTTGAACCATAAAAAAATTTTGATCCGAACAATCCGTATAGGATTCGGGTAAAATCTGGTCACCCTATCCGATGCAGATTCGTCACATTTTTCACATTGAAGTCGCACGGTGACTTCACAAAGTAGTCACATTGTGAGGTCACAGAAAGCCTTGAAAACGGCCATAACGACCTCGCATTTACGTCACAGTGACTTCACATCGACGTCACGTGAGGTCACGACGACTGTCACAAAGTCACAGTGTGACTTCACAGTGACGTCGCCGTGATGTCACCATGCCTTACGGGTGGATGCAACAATCTCGTTGTATTGGAATACCCAACAGTACACGAAATTCGTTAATGCGGCGATCACTCTACCGCATGTATGACCGCTTCGCGAACATGAAAACAGAAAACAAATCACTGGATACAGCAACTTCGTTGTATTGCAATCCAAAAAATTCATGAAATTCGTTAATGACGCGATCACTGTACCGTATGCCAGTTTGACTATCAGACTAACTATCACAAATTCATTGAAATTTCCGTAATTTGGTCCACAGAAAACTGATATATTATAGTGCAGAATTAAATATATTGTATTAATATTATTTTGTGTGTGTGTGTACTGCTTGATCAATCTTAAAAGGTAGACCTTGGCATGCTGCCAAAATGTAGACCATTCTGACGGGAGGGAAGCATTTTATTAGGAGTAGACAAAGTTCAGGTTTCGCTTAACCCGTCTGACTACATGTCATTTATTTAGTGTATGTTCTTGTACTAGTAAAAGGAAACTAGTGGAAATCTATTCTTTTTTTATATACCGCTAACCAGGCCCCTACCTACCCGGCATGAATGCCTAGCTTGACGGATTAGTACCTGGGTGCAGGGCGGAAATCGCCTGATCACAGCATGGCTGTGATCCACCTGACTATAGATTTGTTGACATCGCTGCTGTGCTTGCTCTCTTGTGGTTTGCTACAGTTATCTCTGTTTGCCGTTTCAAGGTTTCTGTTTAACTTTGTTGAATTGACAGATTTAATAGGTCTCGTAATTTAAAATCTTGATCAGGTGACGAGACCCTCACCTGACTAGGCACCCCCAGAGGTATAATTCACAGGTAACTTGGAGGACTTTGCACACACGACAGATTTTACATGCACCAGGCGCCATTTGCGTACATAGATTTTCATATTTGTTCTCTCTGTTGACTTGTCACGCTCATGGTGGATTGTCGCTGTAGTGTTTATTGCCTTTTTTAGGGGGCAGATTTCACTTTGCGTTTTTATTTGTCTCTAACAGGGTTTTATGCCGTTTTTAAGGGCTCACCCTTGTTGTGGGTTGTTTCTGTCTGTTATCATTCGTTGGATTTTGTCTCTTTCTTGATATATTGTTACCTCTAGCTTGTGCTTGAACTGGTTGTCACATTTTGAAACTTGGTCGTCTTTCTAGAGTTTCACTGTGATTATGTCACTATCGTGGGTTTTGTCACGTTGTAACTTTTGTTACTAGTGGTTGTCACATTGTAACTTTTGTTACTGGTGGTTGTCACATTGTAACTTTTGTTACTGGTGGTTGTCACATTCTAACTTTTGTTACTGGTGGTTGTCACATTGTAACTTTTGTTACTGGTGGTTATCACTTTTCTAGATGTTTCACACTCATTTTTGTTGTCTTTGTCACTTTATCTCACCCAAACATTGGGGGATTTGATTTAATTTTTTTCCCTTCGTGAATACGCTTATTGCGATCAGTCCATTGAATCCTATCACTGCTCTTGAATTTTGTGCAACTTTTTGATTTGCTGTTTGAGAAACTTGTCGCACTATCTCCCTATAAACGAAAAACTAGGGGAGACTTTCCTTTCATTACCCACTTCTATTTAATCAAGAATAGACTCCTCTTACCCAGACTTGTTACTCACGTGACCAGTCTTTAAAGCTAGACTCAGCAGTATGTATGTATGTCAGTGTGTGGCAACACGCCACCGCATGTATAATCGCTTCACGAAAATGCAAACAAAATAAAACATCACTGGATGCAGCAACCTCGTTCTATTGCAATCCAAAAATTTCACAAAATTCGTTAATGACGCGATCATTGTAACGTATGTAAGATCGCTTCGCAAACATGAAAACAAAAAAAAACATCACTGGATACAGCGATATCGTTGTATTATAATCCCAAAAATACACGAAATTCGTTAATGCTCTGATCAAAGTTCCGCATGTATGATCGCTTTGCGAACATGAAAATAAAACAAAAATTAAATAACTGGATGCAACAATCTCGTTGTATTGGAATACCCAACAGTACACGAAATTCGTCAATGCGGCGATCACTCTACCGCATGTATGACCGCTTCGCGAACATGAAAACAAAAAAAATCACTGGATACAGCAACTTCGTTGTATTGCAATCCAAAAAATTCACGAAATTCGTTAATGACGCGATCATTGTAACGTATGTAAGATCGCTTCGCAAACATGAAAACAAAACAAACATCACTGGATACAGCGATGTCGTTGTATTATAATCCCAAAAATACACGAAATTCGTTAATGCTGTGATCAAAGTTCCGCATATATGATCGCTTTGCGAACATGAAAATAAAACAAAAATTAAATAACTGGATGCAACAATCTCGTTGTATTGGAATACCCAACAGTACACGAAATTCGTTAATGCGGCGATCACTCTACCGCATGTATGACCGCTTCGCGAACATGAAAACAAAAAAAAATCACTGGATACAGCAACTTCGTTGTATTGCAATCCAAAAAATTCATGAAATTCGTTAATGACGCGATCACTGTACCGTATGCCAGTTTGACTATCAGACTAACTATCACAAATTCATTGAAATTTCCGTAATTTGGTCCACAGAAAAGTGATATATTATAGTGCAGAATTAAATATATTGCATTAATATTATTTTGTGTGTGTGTGTACTGCTTGACCAATCTTAAAAGGTAGACCTTGGCATGCTGCCAAAATGTAGACCATTCTGACGGAAGGGAAGCATTTTATTAGGAGTAGACAAAGTTCAGGTTTCGCTTAATCCGTCTGACCACATGTCATTTATTTAGTGTATGTTCTTGTACTAGTAAAAGAAAAGTGGAAATCTATTCTTTTTTTATATACCGCTAACCAGGCCGCTACCTGCCAGACATGAATACCTAGCTTGACGGGTTAGTACCTGGGTGGGGGGCGGAAATCGCCTGATCACAGCATGGCTGTGATCCACCTGACTATAGATTTGTTGACATCGCTGCTGTGCTTGCTCTTTTGTGGTTTGCTATAGTTATCTTTGTTTGCCGTTTCAAGGTTTCTGTTTAACTTTGTTGAATTGACAGATTTAATAGGTCTCGTAATTTAAAATCTTGATCAGGTGACGAAACCCTCACCTGACTAGGCACCCCCAGAGGTATAATTCACAGGTAACTTGGAGGACTTTGCACACACGACAGATTTTACATGCACCAGGCTCCATTTCGTACATAGATTTTCATATTTGTCGTCTCTGTTGACTTGTCACGCTCATGGTGGATTGTCGCTGTAGTGTTTATTGCCTTTTTTAGGGGGCTGATTTCACTTTGCGTTTTTATTTGTCTCTAACAGGGTTTTATGCCGTTTTTAAGGGCTCACCCTTGTTGTGGGTTGTTTCTGTCTGTTATCATTCGTTGGATTTTGTCTCTTTCTGGATATATTGTTACCTCTAGCTTGTGTTTGAGCTGGTTGTCACATTTTGAAACTTGGTCGTCTTTCGAGAGTTTCACTGTGATTATGTCACTATCGTGGGTTTTGTCACGTTGTAACTTTTGTTACTAGTGGTTGTCACATTGTAACTTTTGTTACTGGTGGTTGTCACATTGTAACTTTTGTTACTGGTGGTTATCACATTTCTAGATGTTGCACACTCATTTTTGTTGTCTTTGTCACTTTATCTCACCCAAACATTGGGGGATTTGATTTAAAAAAATTTTCCCTTCGTGAATACGCTTATTGCGATCGATCCATTTAATCCTATCACTGCTCTTGAATTTTGTGCAACTTTTTGATTTGCTGTTTGAGAAACTTGTCGCACTATCTCCCCACAAACGAAAAACTAGGGGAGACTTCCCTTTCATTACCCACTTCTGTGTAATCAAGAATAGACTCGTCTTACCCAGACTTGTTACTCACGTGACCAATCTTTAAAGCTAGACTCAGCAGTATGTATGTATGTGAGTGTGTGGCAAACATTTTATGGTATATAATAAATTTCTCGCTATTTTTTTACATCAAACTTGGTTACTGACGCACGAATATTGCCAGAAATATTGCTTATATTGAATATTAGCTAATTAAGGTAATATTTAGTAGGTTGTAGGAAAATCACACGACAATGACAGATTTTATTTTTACATTTAGCTATAACCACTCTAAAATACTGAAAATTGGAAGGAAAGTACCATTTGTAACATAAAGATATATTAAGAAAGGAAATTTCGCAACGGGATCCACAGACAATTGACGTAATTTAGAAAAAGTGGATTGGTATATAAAAATCTAAAAAAAAAAGTTAAATTGATTCATTCTTTTCAAAGCGGTCTTAATTGTGATTGGGACAGACAGTGTCGTAGTTTGGCGCAAAATCTTTTTCACTGCTGTAACCATTGTTGCTTCCATCCACCTGAAATCACATTGTTTCCATCATTGTTCATGTTTAGCAATCTTGGATGGGATTTGAATACGAAGGATTACCTTTAAAAAAATTACTTATACTTAAATCATTTAGCAGTGAATGGAATTAATATCGGATATTGGTTTGACTATATGACTAACTATCGCCAATTTTCGGATAAATGTCATACAGCCAACTTGTGTATTGGGAGTACGGATTGGTGCAAAATGAAATATATCGTAGTGACCACTTGAGTTTTCTCTTTTATGGCAAACATTTAATGCAATTATAAGTGTTTAAATAAGAAAACAAGTAATTTTTAAAAGAGCCTCAACAATCGAAAATTCAATTTTGGAAATTCTTTTTTAAAATATCTTTTAATCATACATTTATATACTAATATCCTTGGTATAAAATTGACAAATATAGTTTCCCACGAATACAAGTAGCGTCAAAACGCAATTGTAGGAGCTTAATCTTAGAATGTTGGAATGCTCCTATCATTGAATCGATATCCATTTCCAAAAGAAAAAACATGCATTTTTATTCGTAAAAAAAAAAAAAAAAAAACAAAAAAAAAAAAAAAAAAAAAAAAAAACAAGTTAGGCGGTGAGTTGCATCATGATGATATCAATTTCGCAGTCTAGTGATATTAAAGGACATAATTTACAGAAAGCTGCTACATAAAATTCTTGAAAATGGTTTAAACATAAACTGATTTAAAACTTTTAATATAATGTAAAATTGTCGTTATCTCATACTTTTTAAATAACATTGTTCAAAATGCTATTGAAAATTAATTTTCACTCGAGCGGAACCACGAGTAACAAGTACTACAATATTTTATTTCATTTCGTTTGTAAAAAATAATAAATTTCTTTTCTTATGTAATTATTTGGTTGAAATAATGTGTGTAAATAAATTAAATCAATTCTGTGTATTCAAAATAATAAACAATAAATAATAATTATCTAATGACTAAAATAATTGACTATGTATTTCTCTTAAATTAGAGTTCTGTACACATTGTCGACAGGAAAATATACCCGAACTAGGTGAACCCCTTCTGAACAGCATGATGATCAATGAAAGACATAAGATACGTTATCAAAGGTAAAATTTCCATATTGAATGATTACTAGAGATGCCGGTGTAAAAAAAGACAAAAAATCAATAGTTTTTAGCCTAAACTATTGATTGATATTGTCATTAGATAACCTATGTCCCTTTTTTACTTACCTATCATACGTAGTATAGGGTAAGTCTTGTTATCGTTTTGAAAATCGAAAAAGAAAAATTTGACGGATTTGCAGGTTTCAGACACCCGAGATTCCGAAAAACATATTTTTAGAGAAAAAAAATGCCGTCCGTCTGTCTGTCTGTCTGTGTGTGTCTGTGTGTGTCTGCGCGTGTGTCGGTAAATGCTCTATTTCCGGAACAAATTGAGATAGAGACTTGAAATTTGGTATGTACTTAGTATGTAATAATGGGAAGAAGATTATTGAATTTCAGTAACCTCGATTATCCAGAACTACTTTTTTAGGACTCTCGAAATATTCGTTCTGATAAAAGGTCTATAAAAATTTTCGTAATTGTTTATTTTAAGGAGTGAATATAAAACACAACAAAAAAGATAAATTTTCCATAAAGAATGAAGTCAATCGGTTAATGAGTTGCCGAGATATTTGTAATCATATTTCCGCACTCTTCGATTTTTCATGACCCCGTATTTCATTCAAATTTCAATTTAAAGATATATTTTAATTGGAAATGAGACGCTTAATCCGACGCAGTAAACCGTTAGTTAATAATATTATCAATTTTTGAGATATTAGGATGTTTCTTTTACGCAGATCAGTAATAGAGGATTTTAAGTTTATGACGTTATCAAGCCACGATTTTATTCGAATTGCAAAGCATTTTATAAATAGTTTACACATGTTTTATTTTCATGTTTTATATTATGCATATCCATGATGGGTAAGTATTACGGTGGCCCTCAACGACTAGTTTTTAAACACCACTTTATTTCGCGCTCAATAATAGTAATATTAAAAGTGCTACATTTCTAAAAAATATTTATTCCAAAACTTCTAAAGGCGATTTTAGAATTCTTACGCAATGCGTAATACCATAAATGATTACAAGTTACATATGCGTAATGTTGCAGCTGAAAATGTTATTAAGCAAATAACGATTATAATCAAATAATAATTAAAATTAAATTTTTTTCATATTTATAAAAAAAATATTAATGAATTATGAAATATCTATTTATCTAATTTTGTACTGGTGATTCATTAACAGTTATTTGATAAATTTGATAAAATTTACTATTAACTATTATTTGATTATAATAGATATTTGATCAATAGCGTTTTGAGTTGCAACTTTGCCCATATATGACTTTGTTTGTGCTATTAAAAAAACTTTTTGAGTTGAAATTTATGAATATGTAATAATATATTTCGTGATATTCTTAAATCAAAAGTTACGAGGTAAGGAAACACGGACAAACATTTATGGACACCCTGTATACTAAAAGTTTGCTAAAATTAATAACGCAAACAACAACCGTAAATGCACTTGCAGAAATTATCTCTTAAATACTGAACTGCTACCAAAATATTTTGTGGGTCCCTGTAAATAAACAATAAATGCTTAGTCTTCCAAATTCTATATCATCGGTTTCCAAATATTATTCCTATGTGACCTAAGTTATTGTTTGAAATTATATCGAAACCCACCAAATATGCATGCATATAGAGATTTTTGTACAATGTATCCAAGAAAAATACGAACTTTTGGATAAAGCACTTAATACAAGCAGTAAAAGATATTCCTAATTTATATATTCATAACAATGATGCGATATAATAAAATGTAACTTTCAGGACGCATGAAAAAATGGTTTAATGAATCTATATATTCTAAAAAAAAGAAACGCACGCTACATTAATAGCCGCTAATAATTGAATTTATTCTGAGTTTTTGATTTTCTTGGATCATAATAAAAAAATTATGTCACATAAAATCATAAAAACTGACAGTTTTATAGAAATATGTATGATAAACACACGGAAGTGGATAGATTTTAAATAGAAGAATTACTATAAGCGCCATTTAATGTGGAAATTGTTCAAAGTAGTTCAGTTAAAAAAGTTTTGTAGGATCCAAAACTGTTCATAACAAATTAACCGCACTCTGCAAGCATATACAGGACTAGGTTGGGGTGCGCATTGTCCAATCATATTTGAAATTTTTTATTTTCTATTTTTGATTCAAATTTTCATAATATTTATTGAGATTTAATTCTCACAAACAGGCTATGTCCGCTTCGCGGTTCGATTTTACTGAACGGATGTCTAATGGTTAAAACATATTTTTGTTTCACCTCCCACAGCCGTGGGGCTCATTCTGATATAAACAAACCTCTTTCCGAACGAACTTTCGGAACGGATACGCGCTGCCGTCGGCACCGTGCAGCAGGCATACTGCGCACGCGTCGCAAAATCTTTTAGTTTTACCTTCCATCGTCAGGGTCGCATTCTATTCGAAACGAAACCCGGCACGGATCCCCGCTGCCTACGGCACAGTATAGCAGGCGTGCTGAGTACGCGCTGCAAAAATAAATTAGTTCCACCTTTCATCGCCTGATCCTTTAACACATATTATTAAATAACACATATTATTTACCTTTAACACAAACGCGATATTTAAATTACGGCCGAACTCACCCCTCGCCATCAAAATTTAACCAATGATCTTTAACATTAACAAATATCGGTAACTTTTGAAACAGAAACAAAATGTTGCGTTTTTTTTTTTTTTGTTGTTTTTTTGACTTCGCGTTTTATTTTCTTTCCTTTTCAGAATGTCTGGGTCGGTTTTTTTGAGAAAGATAAGAAAAATTACTGGCTTATTTTTGAAAAAATTGGATTATCGGATGCAAAAAAGTTTTTTACATTTATGTGTGATAAGTTTCGAATCGATATCTTAAATAACTTTCTTAATAGTCGCAAATTAGTGAATATAATCCACTCACTGCCATTGGCAAAAAAGAAATAACAACTTTTTCGCCACCACGCATCTTATACATATATAGAGTTTGAAATTAACCATTTTTACCTGTTGTTGTCAATTTTAAAAAAGGCCAAATAATAAAATTTAGAAACATCTCCAATTGGAAAATATATTTATTCGTGAATATTGAAAAGAAATAAAATTTAAAATAATTAAATTATTATATGCGAAAAGCATTTAATTGTGAAAAATTGTGTCATACATTAAAACGATACCTTTAAAACGATTTTCTTATGGACAATATTCATGTGACGTCACAGTGGGAGTAAAAGTTGCGGTTAGCTCGTTTGTTTATATGTGTCGTCTAGTTGCAAAACCAGCCAACTCCTCAAAATTGGAAAATGCGTTTTTTCAGATTTTTAAGTTCTAAGTAAACGTTTCTACCATCTGGAAACAAGAAACAAGCCTAAGCTGGTCAAACCCCTGTGTTATATGCGTTTGAAAATCATGATGTGCTGCAAAACCGGCCAAATCCATAAACTAGTGAGGTTCAAAAGCGGCCATCTCCATATCCGCTAGATGGCACTTCTGCTTCTCTCCACAGTAACCTCTCACTTGTTGATTGTTTAATGTTATAGTGTTTTCTCTTGCTTGTGACTACTCCTCCTTGGTGCATACAAAGTTTCTAATAACTTAGTTTGGTGTTTTCTCTGACTATGGAAAAGTTTGTGGAGGAAGTATCTGCTAATCAATCAAGGAAGAAGCAAAGTGACCCTACGACGTGGAAAAGGAAAAAAAAGCCAAATTTCATCTTGTGATAACCAGGTACGGATTAACATATTTTTATGCTTTAGGCAAAATACTTTTCTGTGCCCTCTCCTTTCGCTTTCATAAAACCGTAAGCGAATTTTCTCTGATAATTTAAGAATTTTTTAATCTATTTAATTTTTTAATAAAATACCCTTCCATTTAATTTTTTTTATAAATTTTAGTATTTTGAGGATTGTAGATGCGGAATGAACGGGCTTTTGCTACAGTTAAAATCTGAGAATACATTTGTGATTACATTTTCATAATTTCTGGCATTATTTTTTTCAGGTACTGCCCTACTGGTAATCCAAGAAATCCAAGGTGTGGGCACTCTTCAAAAGTTTACCAATGCTCCTCAACGCTTCCTCGAATATTTTTGTGTGTTTGCCACCCTTAAAAACCGAATGTCACATTAAATTTAGTAAAAATAAATTTCTGGTTTGCAAAACCGTCCAACTCCAAAGTAAGTTGCAAAGGTGGCGAAATCCAAAACAAAGACTTAAATAACACCCTCATTTCGTGTGCCCCTGCCACCTTATATTGTGTTTTCAAATATACTGTCTTAACGACTATAAAACTAATGAGTTAACCAATATGCAGGTCTTTCACTAAAATAATTCATAACCATATTTTCAATGGGTCTTAATATTAATACCCATTGAATTAAGACCCATTGAAAATATGGTTATGAATGATTTTAGTGAAAGGCCTGCATATTGGTGTAGATATGCAGATGATATTTTTATTATATGGGAGCATGGTATAGATTCATCGAAGGACTTTGTGGTTAAACTTAATAAAATTGATACAAAAATACAATTTACCCTGGAGTTAGAAAAACAGAATCGTTTACCTTTTCTTGATGTAGAGCTGATAAAAAACAGTAATTTAACAATAGATCGGACAGTTTATAGGAAAAATATGAGGTCAAATAATACTATTTCCAGAGATGCTTCATCACCTTTAAGTTATAAACTGGCTGCATATAGGTTTTACATCCATAGAGCATTTTCAGTGTGTACTGATAGTTATATCAATGAGGAGCTTGACAGAGTTAAAATTATAGCAAATGAAAATGGTTTTTCAGAGAGGTTAATTAATAAGTTAATTTGTCAATATCAATATCAGGGTAAAAAACAAAAAGAATTAACAGAAAAACCAACTAAATTTTACAAGTTCCAATATATTCCTAAACTTTTTGAAAAATTAAAATATAATTTAAAGAAATATGAAATAAATTTGGTAGCATCCCCTCCAGTTAAATTGAATGCGTTACTACATAAGAAGATTGATCCCATACCGATTGAAGATTTAGCAGGAATTTATAGAATCCCAGTTATTATGGAAATAGTTGAAAATAGGATAAAATCTTATAAAGTTAAAGACTACATTGGTATGACTTTAAGGAAATTTAAAATTCGGTTAAAAGAACATATTGCAGATGTCAAGTATAATAGAAGTAAAACGGCCCTTTCCAGATTAAAACAACAGCAGTCGATTATAATAGATTTTGATAACGCTAAAATTATTAAACCCACATCCTCTTTTTATGAAGCAATAATAAGTGAATCAATAGAAATTTTAACCAGGAAAAATAAAACATGCAATGATTCAGTTTCGTACAATATCCCTAAAGTATGGTATAAGCTTTTACAGATAGTTCAAGAATGAATAAGATTGGCACATCCCTCCCTATGCTTCCCACCCTGTTTATAATGGTTTGACCTTGTCTTCAGCAGACATTGATGTTTTTACAGTGTTTCAGACTAGTTGTGTGTTTTTTGTGTGTATCTGCGTGGTGATGTTTTAACCCTGATGATGAGCCAGGACGGCTCGAAAGCGCTAGGTTTTTAATGTGAAATGCAGTTTTGTATATTTTTAAAACACCTAAAGTAAAAGTTTTTAATAAATGATGCATATATGTTTCTGTGACATTTTGTGTTGTTTTTAAACAAT
Source organism: Maratus michaelseni (assembly GCA_963931845.1). Taxonomy (NCBI): domain Eukaryota; kingdom Metazoa; phylum Arthropoda; class Arachnida; order Araneae; family Salticidae; genus Maratus; species Maratus michaelseni. Next base: position 187,881,400 of record OZ007596.1, read on the forward strand.
TA